>CM075997.1:5784341-6156615 GCA_038087875.1 Malacoraja senta | reverse complement strand
AGCTTCCAGTGGAAGTGGTGGAGGCTGGTTCGATTTTATTCCTTTAAAAATAGATTGGATGGGTATATGGACGGGAAAGGAATGGAGGGTTATGGTCTGAGTGCAGGTAGATGGGACTAGGGGGAAGTATTTATTTAAAAAAATAAAAAAATAAAAAAATAAAAAAATAAAATTAAAAAAAATGTTCGGCACGGACTTGAAGGGCCGAGATGGCCTGTTTCCGTGCTGTAATGGTTATATGGTTCTTGCCACTCTTTCATAAAGGCCCAATTTGTGGAGTGCACGACTAATAGTTGTCCTGTGGACAGATTCTCCCACCTGAGCTGGGGATCTCTGCAGCTCCTCCAGAGTTACCAGAGTTGGCTGCTTCTCTGATCAATGCTCTCCTTGCCCGGCCTGTCAGTTTAGGTGGACGGTCATGTCTTGGTAGGTTTGCAGTTGTGCCATACTCTTTCCATTTTCGGATGATGGATTGAACAGTGCTCCGTGAGATGTTCAAAGCTTGGGATCTATGTTTATAACCTAACCCTGCTTTAAACTTCTCCACAACTTTATCCCTGACCTGTCTGGTGTGTTCCTTGGGCTACATGATGCTGTTTGTTCACTAATGTTCTCTAACAAACCTGAGGCCTTCACAGAACAGCTGTATTTATACTGAGATTAGATTACACACAAGTGGACTCTATTTACTAATTAGGTGACTTCTGAAGGCAATTGGTTGCACTGGATTTTATTTAGGGTTATCAGAGTAAAGGGGGCTGAATACTTTTGCACGCGACACTTTTCAGTTTTTTATTTGTAAAAAAATTTGAAAACCATGTATCATTTTCCTTCCACTTCACAATTATGCGTCTATCACATAAAATCCCAATAAAATACATTTACGTTTGTGGTTGTAACGTGACAAAATGTGGAAAAGTTCAAGGGGTATGAATACTTTTGCAAGCCACTGTACTTGCATTGGCACGTTCATGGATCTCTATCCTTGTATCATTAGTACTCCTAAAATGAGTCATTTCACATTCATTGGGATTTAACTGTATTTGTCATTTATTATACATGACTCCACTGATCTTGGTTTCATCTGTGAACTTACTGATCATGCCTCCCACATCCACATCCAAAGTAATTCATAGATATTACAAACAACAGGGTCCCAGCACCAATCTTTGTGTTGTCCACTAGTTGCAGGCAGCCAATCACAATAAGAACCCTGCTGTCTCTTGTTGCCAAGCCAATCTAAAATTGTTTCACCTTGAAACAGCTCAATATATTGTGGAAAATGTCTACGATGACTGTGAAACTTACTTGGGGAGTGGAGAGAATGTGAGTAGGAGAAAAGGGAAGTCATTAAGATTGAACAATGATTTAAAAATGCAGTATCAATGATAGGTTATGTTGCTATTTTTTAATTAAGTGCATGACTGCCAACAAAATGCATACAATGTATATCAGACGTCCGTACCTGCTCCAGGTGAAACAGAACAGCAGAGACCTCCTGCACTCGTTTCACTATCTTTCAGGATCGTTGCTGTCTTCAGCTTTGCCAGCAATGTCCTTGTATAATGCCATCTGCCATCGCATTGAAGAAGAATTTTCACACTACAAATCAGATTAATAAAATAAATGTTACTGATCCAATGTAGTCCATCTACTGTGCAAACAACATAGCAAATGAAAGTGGGGACTAAATAGTAGAAAACATGAGATTGCGAAGAATTAAATTGGAATTTCGCATTAATTGTCATTGCAGAGACGACCAGTCACACCCCAGAACCAGCTGTGGATCGGCAAGCCCACAGGGCAGGGCGATTTCAGGGGAATTACAATTTCTGGGAAGTGATACTCAGAAATTTGCCTGAGCTGTGGGTTGCCAAGACTCCAGGTCTTGAAAGGCTTCATCCCTTGGCTGATGAGATAATTCCTTTTAATTTTCTGAAATTTAGGAAGGTTCCATCAAACTGGAAATATAACTCTTCTCTTCAAAACAGGGGGACAGAAACCAGGAGGTTACTGGTTAGTTAGCTTGGTGTTAAAGAACATCTTGTATAAAACATTATTAAATACATAATAGGGCACAAAAAAAGTGAATCAGGCAAAAATAATGATTAACCTGCAATTTTTTTATTTCTTATAAGAAAATGTTAGTTTGCAAATTACTTTGCTTCCTCTGCCTGCAGTGAATAATACTTTATATTTTTTCACTTTATTTGAATATATTCTGAAGGTTTTTTGATGATTTATGATTGAAATGAGGTGGTTTAAAAAGCCGTTCATATCGTGACACTGAAAGTATGGTGCCATAAATGAGACTGCTCGAGAATAGCAGCTTCTCTCTTAATACATTAATCCACAAATAGAAAACAGATTAGGCTTTATTATGGATGTATAATCATTTCATCTTAAGGTTTTTCTGCAATTAGACTGAAATGAACCAAAGTCCTGCAGGACAATGAGAGGAAACTCTGCTAAGTAGCATTGATGAGGGAATTTTTAAATGTTATAATTTTCTGGAGATTTATAAGCAAAGAGTTAAATGATAAAACAGAATAGGCTTTCTTTTAATTTGCAAGAACAGTAATCTCTCGTTTTAACAGACTTCTTTATAACGGATTTTGGTTATACTGGTATTCAAATGTGCAGTAGTCTAAATGTGCAGAAAGGAACTGCAGATGCTGGCTTACACCAAAGATAGACACAAAATGATGGAGTAACTCAGCTGTACAGGCAGCATCTTTGGATAGAAGGAATAGGTGATGTTTTCACGTCGATACTCTTCAGTCATTTTTTCACGGATGGTGTTTTTGAACTATTTTAGCTTTGTTTTGAAATACAGCGTGGAAAGACAATAGACAATAGGTGCAGGAGTAGGCCATTCGGTCCCTTGAGCCAGCACCGCCATTCAAAGTGATCATGGCTGATCATCCACAATCAGTACCCCGTTCCTGCCTTCTCCCCATATTCCATGACTCCGCTATAAGAGCTCTGTCTAGCTTTCTCTTGAAAGCATCCAGAAAACCAGCCTCCACCGCCCTCTGAGGCAGAGAATTCCACAGACTCACAACTCTGTGTGAAAAGTTTTTCTGCATCTCCATTCTAAATGGCTTACTCCTTATTCTTAAACTGTGATCTCTGGTTCTGGACTCCCCCAACATCAGGAACATGTTTCCTGCCTCTAGCGTGTCCAAACCCTTAATAATCTTACATGTTTCAATAAGATCTCCTCTCATCCTAAATTCCAGAGTATACAAGCCCAGCCACTCCATTCTATCAACAAATGACAGTCTCGCCATCCCGGGAATTAATCTGGTAAACCTGCGCTGCACTACCTCAACAATAAGAATATCCTTCCTCAAATTGGGAGACCAAAAGTGCACACAATACTCCAGGTGTGGTCTCACTAGGGCCCTGTACAACTGCAGAAGGACCTCTTTGCTCCTATATTCAACTCCTATTGTTACGAAGGCCTACATGCCATTAGCTTTCTTCACTGCCTGTTGTACCTGCATGCTTACTTTCAGTGACTGATGAACAAGGACTCCACCCCAGATCCCGTTGTACTTCCCCTTATCCCAACTTGACTCCATTTAGATAATAATCTGCCTTCCTGTTTTTGCCACTAAAGTGGATAATCTCACATTTATCCACATTAAATTGCATCTGCCCACTCACCCAACCTGTCCAAGTCACCCTGCATCCTCATAGCATCGTATTCACAGTTTATACTGACACCCAGCTTTGTGTCATCTGCAAATTTGCTAATGTTACTTTGAATCCCATCATCTAAATCATTTATGTATTTTGTAAATAGCTGTGGTCCCAGCACCGAGCATTGCAGTACCCCACTTGTCACTACCTGCCGTTCTGAAAGGGACCCGTTAATACTTACTCTTTGTTTCCTGTCTGGCAACCAATTTTCTAACCATGTCAGCATCCTACCCCCAATACCATGTGCTCAAAACACCAAGTCTGTGCCGACAGGCGATCATCCATACACTAGTTCTATTCTGTACCTGGTGTGTAGCATAGAACTAGTGTATGGGCGATTGCTGGTGGTTCTGCAGCGGTTCTCTTTCCTCTCACATAATCACTACAGTGATCCTATCTTTCCTCCCACATTGCAAAGACAAAGTGACGGTGTGGCTTTCCCCCGGGTGCCCCCTCCTCCCCCACATCTCAAAGACGTGCAGGCCTGCAGCCCAACTAGCCTCCGTCAATCGCTGGCAGAGCCACCATTCCTCAGTACCAGAGACCCAGACCCGACCCTGGGCGCCCTTGGTGACCGTGCAGGCCCCCCCCCCCATCCAAGGCACACCAGCTCCACTCCACACACTAGAGACAACTCACAGTGTGTAGGGTAGAACTAGTGCTCCGGAGGAAACCCACACTGCCACAGGGAGCACATGAGGTCAGGATCAAATTTGGGTCTTTGTAGAAAAGTAGAAAAAAATATCACAACGCCACTGTGCTGTCCTAAGGTATTGTGTAGTTTGTGTCCTTTACTGTTGTGTACACTAGTGTATAGTGTGTGTTTATTGGTTGCTTATCTAGTAGTACTGTACATATTAACCCCCTTATTCGGTAATAGCGGACAATCAGTAATAGCGGACACTATTTACCCCTGTGTAGTCCATTATGCCGGGTGTTTACTGATTATTCTTTTACCTTTCCTTGCAAATGGAGGTTGTCTTGTAGAAACTCTTGTACTTCTTCATCGGTATCTTTCTGCAGAGATTATAGAGAGACATAGTAAGTAGAAGCTACACCAAATCAAATAGAAAAGCATTAAACTTTAGTTTGACACAATGCTCTTAACAATTAAATTCTGAAACTTTGGTCCAGTAATCTTTCATAATATGTGGAACAATACAGTGACAGTTGAAAGGTAGAAGTATTTTCCTGACACGAGTATTTTCCTGACACAAAACGCTGGAGTAACGCAGTGGGACAGGCAGCATCTCTGGAGAGAAGGAATGGGCGACGTTTCGGGTCAAGACCCTTCTTCAGACTCAATGGGCGACGTTTCGGGTCAAGACCCTTCTTCAGACTCAGTGTCATGGCTGAGCTTGACTTCATCTTTCCGCAAATGATCTGTCTGTGTGGAGTTTGCATGTTTGCTCTGTAGCCATGTGAGCTTCTCTCAAATTCTGTAGTTTCACAATAATACAAGTTGATTTTTCTCCAAAGATGTCTAGGCTGGTAAGTTTAATGTCTACTGCAAATTGTCCCCAGTATGCAAGTAAGTGATAGATTGTGAATGCACTGGTGGGAATGTGACAAGAGTTTAAAAGAAAACCAATGGAGAAGCAAGTTGCTCCTTCTACCTGTAGATCTACCTTTCCACTGCCACTTACAACTGAACTGGCATACACTTGGTGGGCTGAAATGGCGTTTGTCTATGACATAAGAAAATATGAAAGCTAACAAGCTGTACAAATCTGATGTGAACTTTACTAACATCACTTTTTCCGATTCGCCAGAACATTTGTCCACTGTCTTCAACCTCAACCAGACTGCTTGTAAAATGACAAACATTTGATGTCAACATAAACCAGATAATTCTTCACTTACCAGGGAATATCTTATCTTGGCTGTGTTAATGAGTTCTTGATCAGCAGGTGAACACATGTTCAGGCCAATTGGAAGCATTTTTTTTCAGAGTTGCTACAATCAGAGATGTCTGAACGGAGTAGCGATCACCCCTCCTCTGCTTTTTTGTCCTTTCTTGGTCAGACCCTCCTGACTGAAGTTAATAATAAAACATTTATAAAGTCAAGTTCAATACAATGCTCTTCCACAGATTACAGAGGTAAGATGTAGATTGCAGGTGGAAAAGCGTGTTAGTGTCCAACAAGGGCCAATTGCACATATTGTCCTCATGAAACAGGCAGTGAATGTAGGATCTCACACCAACCTTTTCTGCCCTGTCACCATAGTGAATTACAGAAAGGTACGTGATAGAATAATAATTATTAGTTGCAACATTCTACATTGTACAGATTTTGCTTATTTGGTGTTACAGTGTTATAAGTTATGGTGTTATTATCTGGTATCATTTTCACCATAAATGGTGGCGAAAACCATTCATAATGATAACTATAACAATAATGTCCATAGAATAAGCATATTTTTCTACAGGGTTTAAGATAAGAATTTGTCACCATCCATTTAACTTTTGACTGACGTAATTAAAATTTTACCACATCATTTAAAAAACATCTAAATAAAAATGTTGGTTTCCAAAAGTTTCTAAAATATCATGAACATTTCCTATCTGAACCCCTGTTCATACAAACATTGCCACACATGCAGACACTCAGAAAATATGGGCATAACATAAACTTCAACATCAGCAACTTCAGAAGGAGAAGAAAATATTTTGTTCAGTTGTTTTCACCTTGTTCTGCTGAAAGTATTAATTAGTGCAAGACATCAACTTCTCTTCAGTATCTAACTCATATGAACACTCTTCAAGCAAGTTTCTATAGATTGTTCAGCAGTTGGGCAAAACCACTATTGAATAATAAAAGCCAATACCACTGAACAGCATACTTTTCAGCAGAGATCAATAGAAATCAACTGGAGCCGAAACTCTTCCTTGGACCAAATACACAGATTCAATTAGAGCACAGATCAGACAATGAAAGAGATCTGAAGCACAGGGAAATAATTCCATCTTTAATTGCTTAGCAGAAACCAAGTAACCAGTAAAAAGTCCTGAGTTACCCACCATTAAGTCATCATTTTTAACTTCCCAAATAATTTACATCAGGCCTGAATGTGGAATCCTCAGCTGGGGATTTTTCAGAATCAGTCTCGAATGAGTCAAAAAAAAGGCAATTGCCTTTCTTACCTTTGTGAGCCTAAGAGCAGAATGTTACTTCAGACTGCACAAGAAAAGTCGAGGTCGTCCCTGGCATGAATATCATTTGTGAGATGCAGTTACTTTCACCATGTAATGACAAATTGAACTTGATCTTGACATTTACCTTGGGATCACAGGCAGTCGTAGGAAACATGGTTAATCACAGAACCGCATCTGGCGCCAACCACCCAATTAGGATATAAGGTCAGAAGTGATAGGAGCAGAATTAGGCCACTTGGCTGGTTTAATCTTCTGGAGTTCTATACTAATTTATAATAGACTCTTGTTTGATTCAGGCACGAATGATTAGTAAACTGGTGGCAGCAATAGGTCTACAGGAAGCAGAAAACGTTTCGAATGGCTCCTGGCATAAATATATTCTTCATAACAACAATTTATGATTCAGGGATTCAACAACCACAGAGATGATTGGGTTTTGGTGATCCAAGCTTTTTTTCCCATCACATGGAAACTACTTAATACAAAGGTAAACTTCATATCCAGAACACAGATTTTCCTGCTTATACAGGGCGCTAGACTCAAATCATGGGGTTCAATGGCATCTGTGTCCAAATAGAATCAACTTCTGATAGTTAGGAGTCCTCACAACATCAAAACTGAACTTAAAATAGTGTGGTCACAAAAGGGAAGTAGGTTGTCTTGTAAAAGGTAGTTTGTAAAAGCTGAATGTAAGCATTTATGCCCAAATCAATTAATCCCCTTAAATACTGAAAATCTGAAGTGAAGGACACGAACAGTACGTCATTTCTATATCAGAACTAATAGCCTTTCTAGGCATTGAGAATTTTCTTTTATTGTGGACAGCATCGATGGTTTCCACGTTTCACAAGAAAATACTAAGGTAGAAAGTTAGATTTATCTCTTAGGGCTAAAGGAATCAAGGGATATGGGGAAAAAGCAGGAATGGGGTACTGAATACTGAGGTAGAAAGTTAGATTTATATCTTAGGGCTAAAGGAATCAAGGGATATGGGGAAAAAGCAGGAACGGGGTACTGATTTTAGATGATCTGCAATGATCATATTGAATGGCGGTGCTGGCTCGAAAAGCTGAATGGCCTACTCCTGCACCTATTTTACTATGTTTCTATTCATAACCTAGCCATAAGTTAAAACCCTGAGCAATGACATTGAAACTGAAAATGTCCAGTTACTAATTAACTAGTTACGAAACTAATGTCTAGTTACATAAGAGAATTGTGTACGCAGGAAGTTCTGAGAATTAGAGAAGCTAACAACAATTAACTCATATGAATATGGTTTCTGACCAAAACTATATATGAATGATGACCAGTGTGGTTGGGGATGGTGACATTAATTCTCACCTCAATTCTCATCTCATTTTAAATATTTTACAATTTAATTTTCTAAGAATAATTAAGACAACTTGCTGATTCATTATCATCAACTCCGTACTTTCGCTAAAGATAATTTTACTCCACGTTCTATGACTAACTGAGACGAAATGCACATAATGGGGCTGAAATTAATTCAGAAGTCTCAAAATTCCTTTCACCTGCAGTGCTTGATTAAGATTAATTTGGCTTGTCCATTCCCCAAGCAAAATGAACTTAAACTCGGGTAAATTGAATGCTCCTGCATTGCCATTAGTTTGATTTAATGATAGATGAATATCAAATTGTAGATTAAAACTATTATGATCAGAAATCTGAGCGATTCTCCATAAATGTGTCGCACACAATATTAAAATATTTTACTTTAGAAAACAGCACATTATAAAATTAAATGAAAGTAGATAAAATGCGAGTTAACAATAGAATCCTCAACTTTCAGAATACAGTTCGCAAATAACTAATGCTGCATATTTCTTGAAGTAGTAACTGAAGGTCAGTTGCATTTATACTATTAGCGTTTAAAATTATTTTGTTTGGAAGCAAAAGTTTCAACAATGGAGATGTGAGCATTTAAGAATTATACGTTGAGGAGCAAGGAACAGTTCAGATTTGTCTTGTACTCTTCTAATGGAAAGTAGCACAATTCTTCATTAATTGACTTGTTTTGTATTTTAGTTCTAACCATAGGTAATGACAATACAGGCAAATAATTAATCATTAAAATACAGATGTGAAAAAGCCATTGATCGATAATTTGAAAGAGCAGCAAATGTGAATGGTTGTCAAACCTTTATTATTCTCATGTGGACTTAGGCATGGCAAATTGTTAACATTTATAAATTATTATGGAGTATTATTAATTATTTCCCTTGCTTTTGCTTGCAAAACTATTCATTTTGTTTAATTTTACATTGACAGTGATTATTTCTACATCTTATTACTATCATGAATTGATTTCATTTGGTTTATTTAACTGCCAAGAATATGAATGTTGCATGCTGTGGTTCATACCAAATCTGCAAATGTTTAACCGCTCATATCATTATAAATACATTTAAAATTATAACAATGTCAATTTTGCTTTAGATTCCCACTTAGACATCCAATAGTTGTATTGCATTAATATATAATTTTATTTCGAAGTCACGTGAGTGACTACGTGAACATTGCACCATGCAATCTACATGGTACTTAAATGAACTTCCCTCTGTCCGCCATCTTAATTTAAAGCAAATCTAGTTTAATTTGCTCACAAGCAACATTGCATTACGCAGTTTTAGTTTAATTAGCATTATTCACATTAACTGCTAGACAGTAAATTATTGAATGTTGTACATTTTGCTGTTCCTAAACAACAGCAATTTATTGTGTAATAAGTCACTATTAGCAATGTTTTAAAATGCTGAATCAGATGTTTAGTAAGTTGGAGAAGCAAAAGGGTAATACATTTTCTAGTTTAATCAGAATAAGATTAGAGTCGATCTATAATTGAATGTATTCATTTCAAAATATCAGAATCAAATGCTATGTCAACAAAAGGAATTAAATCGACCCAGACAGGTAATTTTGCAAATCCATGGAAGATGGACACAGATCATTCCTTCACCCACCAATCTTCCACTATCAAGCAAACTGAAGATTCTGGCCATCTGAAATGTGCCTCCAGCACAAATCACATCCTACCCCGATATCCCCATCATTGATCACCAACTTTGAATTAAGGCGTCCTCATCAGTCCCTCTGCACTGCCACCAATCAACATCCACCCTTCTGATCCATTACTCCACATTAGTTGGGCTTCATGGCACTCTCTGCCCTGGTGCAGCATGTAAAGGAAAGGCTAACCCTCATATACAGCCAATTTGGTGGGGTGGGAGATTGCAACCTTCACGTGGTCCGCCCTGTTTCAACGAATGCAATCAACCCGGCGTGCACAATCAAATACGATCAATTAGAACAAGTTGTCTTACAACTTTAGGCTGTGCACGCCATACGCAAGAAGCCAATTTAGTAGTACCTGACTTTGAATTTATAAGCGGTGGTCCCACAAGACCGAATAATGAGTCCCTGTGAATACTAATAAATTTCTAGAACACCATCTGTTGTGAAAAATATTATTTTCTTTTTGAACTTTTTCACATTAGATGTTTTAAAACATATGCTCCTCGAATGGACATTACACATCCAATGGTCCCCTTCCAGGAATTTGTCTCCCTACTCAGGAAGTTTCGTGACCTGGTCACCACTGACCAAAGGCACAGGTTATTTTTACTATTTAAAAGGTGGTTCTGTGCAACAGAGGAAATGACACAAACTAAGGTGTATTGAACTTCTTTGAAACCCTTCGTACCCTTGTCTGTAGATTGGGCCGATGAGGGAAGATAAATAATTTCAGTGCATAATACTATGTCTGCATCTGCAAATTAGTTTTTGATACCAAAGTGCAAAACTGTCACATTCCCAAGTGTTAACATAAAAATTCTAATGCACGTTTAATGTCCGTGTATTAAAACCTAGTGTGGTAGAACATCTTAACCAGCAATAAGATTACAGCTCAGATGCATACATATTTGCTTTCAGGCCATTTGATTCTTCAAAGGATAAATTCTAGAATAATAAATCCCTCATAATAATAAATCCTTCGTGTAGTGCATAGAGCAAGGTCTACTTGTGGAACACTAAGACAGAGAGAGAGAATTAAGGGTTTGATACTAATCTGTAAGAAATAATAGGTGAATAAAATGATGATTATTTACCGGAGTACCCATTGAAAATTCTTGAACATCAAAAATGTATGTTCAAAATTCATAGAAATATACAGTATCTATTGTTTATTATGGCACTATAAATGGGATACCTCATGGGAAAATTTGCCTAAGGTAGACACAAAATTCTGGAGTAACTCAGCGGGACAGGCAGCATCTCTGGAGAGAAGGAATGGGTGACGTTTCGGGTCGAGACCAAAAATTTACCTGCTGGAACCAATGCTTCTAAATGCACAATGGAATGATTGCCTTACAACATCATGCATTGAGGACAGGGTGCAAAGGGACTTGGGAGTGTAGGTGTAAGATTCCCAAAAGGTAATCTGCAAGTCAAATCGGTAGTAAGGAAGGCAAATGCATTTATTTCGTAGGGACTGTAAAGAAAGGGAGGAGGAAATAGGGAATACAAGACAAAATTCTGACTTCATTCAGTGCTGGTATCACAATGAGCGATATAGTTATTACATTTGGAGCTGGTGAGACATGTGGCATAGTGGGGAACATGCCTGTAACGCAAGTATGCTGGATTAAAACATGAGGTTCTATATTTTTCGATAATGCGATTATAGAATTGGACCTTGGGATGATCGTATACAGAACTACTTGAAATAGTTTAAAGAAGGAACTGCAGATGCTGGAAAATCAAAGGTACACAAAAATGCTGGAGAAACTCAGCGGGTGCAGCAGCATCTATGGAGCGAAGGAAACAGGCAACATTTCGGGCCGAAACCCTTCTTCAGACTTTATATACTTGAAATAGGTTCTCAGCCATTTTAGCAATTCAATCATTCTCTTGTTTTGTTCACATTAAATTTTAAATTCTAGTGGCAAATATATTAATCAAAACATTAATTATCTTTATATCAATCTATAATTGCTGTTTAAGATATTTTTGTATTTTGTTAATGTTGTTGTTTTTTTGTTACTGATAGTAATTTAACATTATAAATGTGTGGCAGGAAAACATTAAGAAATAAAAACTGACAAGAAAGTTGCTGTGATTTTGCTAGCACATGAAAGCAACATGCTAGCATTGACAATTAAGGCAATAATCAACATCTGTAAGTATATCATTATTGGATTTGTTTTCCCCTCAAACCATTCAAAATACAAAACAACACTGAAGAATGCTCAAGACATCGTAGTGCTCTTCTTTACTTGCTTGCCAGTGGCTGATGCCTCCCTGAATTTAACAGCTAAGCCTAACATAGTATAGCCAAGACACACCGTCTATTCTGTCACCAGTCTGAATTTTACTTAAATTAGATCGTGGTTCATATAAAAACATATAATTTCCTTTAGTAAATTTTACCAGGTAACGTTTTTTAATTTGTTTTGCATGTTAGAAACTTAGTGATATATCTTATTATTAAATAAAACATTGTGCCTGATTCCATGAGCCTGGTGATAGAAACTAAAACGGCATGGTAATCAGAGGGCCTTAGCAAGAGAATCTGGGAAAATGCCATCGGCAGTGCGAAGCTAGCTGCACAGCGGATGCATATTCATATCATCATGCCCTCTGACCTGTCCATCCTCTCCAGCCTATTCAGGCAGACACGACCGCAGATATCAATATGCCATAGAAAAGATAAGGAATTAGGAAATTATTAGAGATTTCAATTTTAATACAAAACTTCGGCAAAGGAGATGTTAAATGTGGCAATCTATCAAACCTAAACAAGGCACAGAGATGCACAAAATGAATCTGATTAATAACAATTTGAAAAAATAGGAATACATTTTATTTTGCCTTAAAAAGCTTTTATAACATGGCAGAATGGCTGTCTAGATTTGTAAATTCTATAGATTACATAATCCCATGGATAAACTCAAATAAAATCAAGGTTTCAAATTCAACATACTGGTAATAATTTTATAATAATCTTATAATTAAGATAGACACAAAAAGCTGTAGTAACTCAGCGGGACAGGCAGCATCTCTGGAGAGAAGGAATGGGTGACATTTCAGGTCGAGACCCTTCTTCAGATCCAACTTCATCTTATAATTAAGTTGTTGGAAAATTGCCACACAGTTGATTTCTCCCATGAGAAATTATTGCATAACCAACAGTTCAGTAAAAGTTGAACAACTGATTTTTGAACCATATTAGCACAGTGTAATATTATATTGTGATCTCCGTAGATAGATTTTAGAACTCAGACTGGAAGAAAATCTGCTTACTGATCTTTAAGCACATGTGAAGTGTGTAAAACATTGTACACACCACCAAATGGCAAGCATAATACAAAATACTTAACAAAAGCAGCAGGCAACCTGTTGCTAAAGTCATTGTCATATTTAACATGTTGCATTGAATAAATATATAATTTTTATAGAACTGTTTTCAGTCAATTTAGTAGTCAACAAAGTGAATATATTTGATTGCCAGTTTTGTTAAATTATCATAGCTAGAAACAGTTGAAAACGTGAAACTTACTAAACCAAGTCTAATAGAGTCCATTTCACAAGGCTGGAGGTTTACTCATTAAACGTTTCAACCTCTGACTGCAAAAATATAAATAACTCAAACACTTCTGCTAATATCTCTAATTGATACCCCGATTGTTTTAGATTGGTAATTCTATTCTTGATGCTAATCTTGATACTGACGGCTAATCCTGTGAGTTTTACAGTCACAGCACTTTTACAGAAAGGCAAATTGCATTTATGAGTATTATTGATGTCAATCAATCCGCACCAAAATTGAACCTATATTAAAACATTCAATTGTAAATATATTGTAGTTTTTATTTTAGTTTACAATAGATATTTAGACTAGCCACTCTTTAGGGAGATGACAAATGACTGGAAATTGTACTGAACCAAATGTTGATGTGCTACAGTATGGCAGGATGCAGCAGTGACAAACAGGTGCCCCACAGAGAAAAAAAAGCAAATGGGCCACAATTCAGATTGAAGTTGCTTACATCCCAAAATGTGTGCTAATATGGGACCTTTAGCAATCTTGATGGAACCAATGGCTCAATAGAATGAAGGTGCCAAAAATTTGCGATGTAGTAATCACAGAAAAGTTGAAGTTGTTCACCCCATGGCAACTATCAATAAGTAACACATAGTATGGCAACCAGGGAGTAGATGGAGGCACCTGGGTAAACAGAGACAATTAGTGCCCAGGTATATGATAAAGCTGGCATTTAAGTCCTTATAAGTGAGGTAAGTGTTAGGAGATACACAAAAATGCTGCAGAAACTCAGTGGGTGAAGCAGCATCTATGGAGCGAAGGAATTAGGCAACGTTTCGGGTCTAGACACTTCTTCAGATGTTGGGAAAGATGTCTTGTGTTGGGAGAGATGTCGTGTGCCTGAAGTGAGCGAGGCATGAAATTAGAACATTCAGGAAGGAGGTGCTTTGGTGGTTTCTTCCAGGAATAAGAATCTTCACAGAATGGACTAATGTTAGAAGATATATCATGGTTGGCTGCTCTCTACTAGAAATACTGCTCTGCCATTATCATGCTTATCCAGATACTCAGACAAACTGAAAGCGGGTTATATGATGTATCCATACAACTCAAATTCTACCACAGTACACCCCACTGCATCATTATACTTCTCTCCCATTAATCTTGCGCACAGTGGTCAAGCAGACTAATCAAAAGCTTATTCAATGACTTTCACCTCCTTCATTCTGGAAAATTAGTGAGGAATAGTATGGGTGCCACAGGTTGTGTCTAGAGCATGTCAGTATTAGGAAGGTGGAGATTTCAGATGCCTTGGAAACCATAGAGTAAATACATTTCCAGGGTGAGATGTGATCTATCCCAGACACAATTGGAAACATAGGAGATGTTTGCTTTTTTTCTTCACTAGTCACATATTGTATGATGTACCTGAAGACTGGAGGATCACTAATATTATTCCTTTATTTAAGGAGGACAGCATGGATAAGTCAGATAATACAGGCTGGTGAACCTTACTACAGTGATAGGAACATTATTGTAGAATGGTCTAAGGGACATATTGATTTACATTTGAAATGGAGGGGGTGATGAGGGGCAGGAAGTATGGCTTTGTGAGGAGGAAATCCTGTCTCAAAGGAGACTGAAGTCAGGTTGGCAGATGTTGTCTATAACGATTTTAGTAAGGCATTTGACAAGGTCACAATTGGTAAGCTGGCCCAGAAGATAAGGCACATATGGACCAAAGTTGAGATGGCTATCTGGATCTAAATTTGCCTTGGTTACAGGAGGTAGATGAGAGTGGTGGAAGGATGATTTTCAGATTAGAGATTTGTGACATACAGTGTATCATAAGGATTAGTGCGGAGATTGTTGCTGTTTGTGATATATAAACAAATTGGATGTGAAATGTTGGATCAGCATGTTTGGGGATGGCAGTGTTGTGGATAGTAATGAAGATTGTATAAGGCTACAGCAGGATATAGATCACATGAAAAGTTGGGAGGAGATGCATTCTGGAAAGTCAGATAGGGGAAGGAAGGACATACACTGTAAGTGGTTGGACACAATGATAAACGGGAAGATCTATGGGTCTAAGTCTATAATTCCCCAAAGTCACAGGTTGATAGGGTAGTGAAAAAGGCATACAGCATGCTTGTCTTTATTCGTTCGGGTAGAGATTACAGTCTGGTCACCACACTGTAGGAAGGATAATAATTTCACTGGAGAGCGTGCAGAAGAGATTCATCAGGATGTTGCCTGAATTGGGGGACTTCTGTCTCTGTTTATAGAGACAGAGAGACCTAATAGGCTGGGCATGCTTTCCCTGGAGCAAAGAAGGCCAAACATACTTGATAGAAGCATGTAAGAATATGAGAGACCTAAATAGGGTAGCTAGTTAGAATCGTCTTTCCATTGTAGGGATAGAGAAACATAGAAAATAGGTGCAGGAGTAGGCCATTCGGCCCTTCGAGCCTGCACCGCCATTCAATATGATCATGGCTGATCATTCAACTCAGTATCCTGTACCTGCCTTCTCTCCTTACCCCCTGATCCCTTTAGCCACAAGGACCACATCTAACTCCCTCTTAAATATAGGCAATGAACTGGCCTCAACTACCTTCTGTGGCAGAGAGTTCCAGAGATTCACCACTCTCTGTGAAAAATGTTTTTCTCATCTCGGTCCTAAAGGATTTCCCCTTTATCCTTAAACTGTGACCCCTTGTCCTGGACTTCCCCAACATCGGGAACAATCTTCCTGCATCTAGCCTGCCCAACCCCTTAAGAATTTAGTAAGTTTCTATAAGATCCCTCCTCAATCTTATAAATTCTAGCGAGTACAAGCCGAGTCTATCCAGTCTTTCTTCATATGAAAGTCCTGACATCCCAGGAATCAGTCTGGTGAACCTTCTCTGTACTCCCTCTATGGCAAGAATGTCTTTCCTCAGATTTGGAGACCAAAACTGTACGCAATACTCCAGGTGTGGTCTCACCAAGACCCTGTACAACTGCTGTAGAACCTCCCTGATCCTATACTCAAATCCATTTCCTATGAATGCTAACATACCATTCGCTTTCTTGACTGCCTGCTGCACCTGCATGCCTACTTTCAATGACTGGTGTACCATGACACCCAGGTCTCGTTGCATCTCCCCTTTTCCTAATCGGCCACCATTTAGAAAATAGTCTACTTTCCTGTTTTTGCCACCAAAGTGGATAACCTCACATTTATGCACATTATACTGCATCTGCCATGCATTTGCCCACTCACCCAGCCTATCCAAGTCACCTTGCAGCCTCCTAGCATCCTCCTCACAGCTAACACTGCCCCCCAGCTTCGTGTCATCCGCAAACTTGGAGATGTTGCATTCAATTCCCTCGTCCAAATCATTAATATATATTGTAAATAGCTGGGGTCCCAGCACTGCGCCTTGCGGTACCCCACTAGTCACTGCCTGCCATTCTGAAAAGGACCCGTTTACTCCTACTCTTTGCTTCCTGTTTGCCAGCCAGTTATCTATCCACATCAATACTGAACCCCCAATACCATGTGCTTTAAGTTTGTATCCTAATCTCTCATGTGGGACCTTGTTGGAAGCCTTCTGAAAGTCCAGATATAACACATCCACTGGTTCTCCCTTATCCACTCTACTAGTTACATCCTCGAAAAATTCTATAAGATTCGTCAGACATGGTTTACCTTTCGTAAATCCATGCTGACTTTGTCCAATGATTTCACCACTTTCCAAATGTGCTGCTATCCCATCTTTAATAACTGACTCTAGCAGTTTCCCCAATACCGATGTTAGACTAACTGGTCTGTAATTCCCCATTTTCTCTCTCCCTCCCTTTTTAAAAAGTGGGGTTACATTAGCTACCCTCCAATCCTCAGGAACTACTCCAGAATCTAAGGAGTTTTGAAAAATTATCACTAATGCATCCACTATTTCTGGGGCTACTTCCTTAAGTACTCTGGGATGCAGCCTATCTGGCCCTGGGGATTTATCGGCCTTTAATCCATTCAATTTACCTAACACCACTTCCCGGCTAACCTGGATTTCACTCAGTTCTTCCATCTCATTTGACCCGCGGTTCCGGCAGATTATTTATGTCTTCCAATAATGAAGACAGAACCAAAGTAGTTATTCAATTGGTCTGCCATGTCCTTGTTCCCCATGATCAATTCACCTGTTTCTGACTGCAAGGGATCTACATTTGTTTTAACTAATCTCTTTCTCTTCTCTTTAACTAATCTCTTTCTCTTCACATATCTATAAAAACTTTTGCATATCAAGATTATGAAGGTCTATGTTGAAGATGAATACACTTTGGTCTACATGCTGTCTTTCTGTTACCACATTCCGGGAACTCTGTACTTATACCCTTAGCTTCTCTGTTCTACAATACTGCCATGGCCCTTTCATACACTATTTCTTTATCCACTTTCGCGCTAGATCTAAATCTTCTTGTAACCTTAGACAACCTTCTTCACCATCCTCTAAAAGAACATTCTTACATAAAAAACAACCGTATCTATCCTCCAGTCTTCGGCTATTTCGCCTGTGGCTAATGAACCTACAAGAATCTCTGCAAGGGCCCCACTGATTTCTTTCCTCACTTCCTACAACCTCATAGGACCTCCTCTTTCATAATATTGATGTTTCAGGACATCAGTGCTTTCCTTCCTGAACTAACTTGCTGCCATCACCTTCTCCACAGTAAATACAAAGAAGTAGTATTTATTTAAGACCTTGCCCTCCACACATAAATGACCACACTGACCCTTAAAGGGACTTATTCTCTCTCCCAATTACCTTTTTGTTCTTAATATACTTAGAGAATCTTCAGATTCCCCATTACCTTTAATCTCCAAGCATATCGCATGTCCCCCTTTTGTTTCTTGATTTCCTTCTTAAGTGTACTTCTTCGTCCCTTATATTCAAACCATTTGCTTGATTAGGTAGCTGCCACTACCTAACATATGCCTCCTTTTTTAGCCCGACCAGAACCTCGATAATGTCTTGGGATTTTTTATCTGATCTGTCTGTGATATTTCAGAACCCCTCTTTGCATCCTAATTTCTTAAATAACTACACTCTTTATACTGAAAGAGCCTCTCTGTTTTTAGTATTCTTTACCTGCCATACCTTTATTGTATTAATCAAATGCTCTATGTCCCTTAACATCCAGGAGTCCCTGGACTTGCCAGTATTAACTTTCATCCATACAGAACAGTGCTTGCAGTATTACACCACAAAGCCACTGGAATCTTTTTGGATTTAGAATCAGAGTCACATGGCACAGAAACAGGCCCTTTGGCCCAACTCGGTAATGCCGACCCAGATGCCGCATTCAAGCAAGTCACATTTGCCCAATGTTTGGGCTGTATCTCTCTAAATCTTTCCTATCTATGTACCTTCCAAATCTCTTTTAAATGTTTCATTGTATCAACCTCAATTACTTCCTCTGTAGCCTGAGCCATATACCCAACCAACCACTGTGTAGAAAAGTTACCCCTCAGTTCCCTATAACCATGCATTTCTTAAACCTCTCAAAGCTCAAACGATGGGCGTTATTGAGCTCAATTCTGAATCTATGATAATAAATGACAATTTTAAGGATCCTCTTTAAATGCGGTCCTACTTTGGTTATAAGAATCTCACAGATTAAATTTGTCAACTTACCTTGGACATCTTGCTTTTGCTGTCTGCAGTCAGAAATGACATATTGTTGATTTCATTTTGCACCACAAAGTTCTGCTCCTCACGTTTGAAATTCTGAGTGTAAAAAAGTGAAATATTCAGAGGATTCTCAGCATATACTCACAGGTGTCTACCCCGTTTATTGCAGCAATTTACAAGAGTTTAAGAAGCACAGTACTCATGAATGGATTCAACATCAGAAAAATGAACTCTCCCTACCACCATTAGACCACCTCTCTCCCTATCACCATTAGATCATATTGGACCTCTCTTTCTACTGTTAGTCATAGGGAGATAACACAGAGTCAGGCCAAATGTCTGAAAGGAGTGCTAGTTAGTGATTCAATCATTGCACTTCAGTTCTGTCAGAGTGTGTAGGAAAGAACTGCAGGTGCTGGTTTAAACCGAAGATAGACACAAAAATCTGGAGGAACTCAGCAGGACAGGCAGCATCTCTGGAGAAAAGGAATAGGTAATGTTTCGGGTCGAGACCCTTCTTCAGACTGCACTCTACAAAAATGTGTCACCTGGGGCACTGTTCTGTGGACTGCAGAAACAGACCAAACCTGGCCTGCAGTGTACAAATGTTATAGATTACAAACAGCAGATATTATAATTAAACATAAAGATATATAATTATGTTGTATAGCACCGATCATTGTGAAACGCCACTAGTCACAGACAGCCAATCGCAAAAGCAATCCTGTATTAACGTGCTTTTTCCTGCTGACAAGCCAATTTTGCCAAATTGCCAAAAGGTAGCCACAGATAAATCACAATTAATTTTCCATAAATATGTGAAATGCCAGATGCTGAAAGTGACTCAAGAATATTAACAAGGATTTGAGTCACAGGGTAGAGTACTTGTTTGTCATTTTTATGCCAGAATTAAGTTACATGGACGGAGATAAAAAGGTAAAACAAAAGCAATGAAGAAACTATGAAAACCTGGAGCCTTGTTTTTTTTTTATACCATTTGTTGATAAATGAGGAACATACATGTGACTTTGACCACAGGATGAAGATGTCTCCAACCATTCTGAAGAGCTCTTCAGCATCGGGGTTTGGTTCTGTTAACCACATGGCTCTGTGAAAATAAGGAAATACACAAAAACATAGTGAATAAATTGACATATAGGGAACTACAGGCCGGTGAGTCTGACATCAGTGGTAGGTAACTTACAGGAGATTCAGAGGGATTGGATCAACCACTATTTGGATAGGCTGGCTCTGGTTAGGGAGAGTCAGCGTAGTTTTGTGCATGGGGAATCACATCTCACAGACTTGACAGAATTTTTGAAGAGGTCACTAAGAGGATTGACACGGGTGGAGCAGAGGACGGTGTCTACAGGGACTTTATCAAGGCCTTTGACAAGGAATAGAAGGGGTGTCCAGGAGGTTAGATCACATGGGATCAGCATTCAAAACAGGCTTAGTGCAAGAGATTAGAGGGTCAGTGGTTGTTTTTCTGATTGGAGACCTGTGTACAGTGTAGTAGTAGTATACCGCAGGGGTCTGAGAGTGTCACCTTATTGTTTGTCATCTGTATTAATGACAATGCAGTTAATGTGATTCGTAAATTGTGGATGATAATAAAATCAGACAGTGAGGACAGCCATTTAAATTTACAAAAGGATCTGGCTCAACCATGGAAGTTAAATCGGACAAATGTGAGGTTTAGTTTAGTATAGAAATATAGCATGGAACCAGGTGCTTCGGCTTACCGGATCAGCGCAGACCAGCGATCACCCATGCACTAATTCTATCCTACATACTAGGGACAATTTACAAAAGCCAATTAACCTACAAACCCGCACGTCTTTGGAATGTAGAAGGAAACCGGCGCACCCAGAGTAAACCCACACTGTCACTGGAAGAATGTACAAATTTCACACAGACAGCACCCATAGTCAGGTGAAGGAGTTTTGTAAGTCAAACCAGGCTAGAATTACATGGTAGATGTCAACATTGAAAAACAGACGCCTTAAGGGCCTGTCCCACTTAGGCGATTTTTCAGCGGACTGCCGGCGACTGTCAAATTCGCAGCACTCGCCTGAAAAAACGGGAACTTAAAACGACTGTCAGAGTGGAGCACACACACAGCAAAGGCGGGGGCCAGGGAAAGCGGGGTGAACACTGTCTGAAATTCACACGGTGCAAAGCCAAGATAATACAGACACACACCGCGATGAACAGGAAGGTTAAGATGGCAGTATGGTAAGTCCTTTAAAAGAGGGGGAGGGGGAGGGGAGAAGGGGGGGCAGAAGGAGTGGAGACACTTTTAAGAAGCCAGACAACTTTTAATAAGCCGGAGATACACAGCTGTGAAGTTCGGCGGGCATTTAACATTACCGGTCGGTTCTCCTTGGTTCTGAAAACTCGTTCTTATGTTTTATTTCTCCCAATGAGCCAATGAAAATGCCTGGTCAGCAAAGGCGATTAACTAAAACTACCTACGACTAGCTCGACCACCTATAACTACATGGCAACCCCACTACAACTGCACCTACGACTACAAAAGTATCGATTTTCTCCATGGCGCCCAATTTTTGGTCGCAGAAAATTTTTCAACATGTTGTGGCGACCATACTGAGGCCGCGACTAGTTCCCAGAATGCGGGAACTCCTTGCGACCATGAAGGAGACTCACCAGAGAATACCAGCGAAAATGTGGCGACCATGTGGCGAGCGCAGAGTCTCCTACACTCGCCTAAAAAGTCGCCTAAGTGGGACAGGCCCTTTAGGGTACAGGAGCACAATCCCTGAAAGTGGCAACACAAGTAGACAGAAAAGTAAAGGAGGCTTTTAGTATCCTTGCCTTCACTGTTAAGGCATTGAGCACAGGAGCTGGTAAATCCTGTTACAGCTGTAGAAGACAGCTTGCTATATAAAGGATCTTATTGAGTTGGACAGGGTCCAGAAAAGATTCATTAGTAGGTTATAAGAACTCAAGGGTTTGAGCTAAAAGGTGAGTGGATAGGTTAGGACGTTTTACCTTTTGAGCATAGTAAGCTGAGTGGTGAATAGATAACATGAATGGTAACATTCCTTTTCCTATGGTACAGAAGTCCAGAACTGGAGGGCATAGTTTTAAGGTGAGAGGAGAAAGATTTAAAAGAGACCCGAGGTGTAATTTCTTCAGAGGCTGATGCATATATAGAACGAGCTATCAGAGGAAGCTGTGGAGGTGGGTACAATGTAGACATTTAAAAGTTATTTAGACAGGTACATAAACAGGAAAGGTGTAGAGGTCTATGGACCTAACACTGGCAAATGTGCTAACTCAGTTATAAATCCTAGTCAGCATGGAGTGGTTGAGGCAACGTGGCCAGATTCCATGATGTATGATTCCATGAATCTAATGCAGTTGGACTGTAGCTGTATATGGATACATTTCCTGCACCGGAAGTGTCCTTGACGCATTCTACGTTTTGAGTCGTCCTGCCAATGAATTACCGCTGCCCTTCAGTCAAGTTCTCAAGGCATTAACTGGAATCCAACCGTTCTGCCACTGGATTTCTCAAGCCTGAAAAATCTTGGCCCACAACTATTTCATATCAAACGCACTGCAAAGCTTGAAATCTAATTAAATATTTAAATCACAATTTGCCTCTTCATAGCGTTCTTATATCCCATGGTGGCGCAGCGGTAGAGTTGCTGCCTTACAGCGAATGCAGCGCCAGAGACCCGGGTTCGATCCCGACTACGGGTGCTGTCTGTACGGAGTTTGTACGTTCTCCCCGTGACCTGCGTGGGTTTTCTCCGAGATCTTCGGTTTGCTCCCACTCTTCAAAGACGTACAGGTTTGTAGGTTAATTGGCTTGGAAAATGTAAAAATTGTCCCTAGTGGGTGTGGGATGGTGTTAATGTGTGGGGATCGCTCGTCGGCGTGGACACGGCGGGCCGAAGGGCCTGTTTCCGCGCTGTATCTCTAAATCATGTCAATGTGTGACTTGGGTGATATTTTTGATTTTTATAACTTTTTTTTTAAATCACTCCCAGCCCAAGAGATTAAAATGTTCTAAAACATGGTACATTTACCTGTTATTGTCTACGTAACGAATCAGCAGTGGATACAAAGCATACAAATCACGACAGAGAACAGAAAATTCATCGCGAATTAGTAATTCGCTCTCCACGACGTCACCCTTGCCCTCCATGCGCAATTGATCCTCCTCAGCCACTACTTTTTTTGATCTCTTCTTTAACTTTTCCATGGTAGGGATGAAATGGGATTTCAATAGTTCAGGCTTGGCCTTGCTGATAATTGGTTGTGCAAACACTGGATAGAGAAATGTTTTTTTAGATACAATTAAGTTCGATTGAAAAGAAACATAAGCACCAACAATTCCAGATTGTTGGGTATATACAACAGACAATAGACAATAGACAATAGGTGCAGGAGTAGGCCACTCGGCCCTTCAAACCATTCAATGTGATCATGGCTGATCATCCCCAATCAGTACCCCGTTCCTGCCTTCTCCCCATATCCCCTGACTCTGCTATCTTCAAGAGCCCTATCTAACTCTCTCTTGAAAGAATCCAGAGAACTGGCCTCCACCGCCAGAGAATTCCACAGATTCACAACTCTCTGTGTGAAAGTTTCCTCATCTCCGTTCTAAATGGCTTATCCCTTATTCATGTGGCATTTGTGGCCCTTTTTAATATATAATTTACCTTTTATTAAATTTTACAGATTTAAATTCAGGAACAAAATCATCAACCAGGGACAAAAGGCGGTACATGATGGAAACAAATGTAATGCAGTTGGAAGCATATGCAGTTGGGCACTAGCTGTATCTGTCGCAATGGACACCGGAAGTGTCCCCGAGTCCCCTGACTACTCATATTTTGTTAGAGGCGCAAAATAAAATGTAAACAAAGGAGTTTACATTGTAAACAATTACAATTAACTACTTGTTGCATTGGATATATTTTTAATGACAACGTGAGCTTCCACTTTATCTAATTTCATGTATACCTGGGCCATACTTTGGATAGTGAACCAAAATGTCACACACGTTACCAAATGGCATCACATAAAGTAATACACTAAAAAATTATTGTAAGAGATTAATCTTACTCATTGCTATTTTCCTGCCTGCAGAACGATAATGCATGTCTGCTAAAAATATGAACATTCTAGCTTTTTAAAATTCAGAAGAGTTTGTAAGATAAAACTGAGTTATGAAAAAATGCTTCCGTGTGAAGTCACACACACGTGACCAGTCATATTTGACCTCTGACCCTAAACAACCATTGTCAGCATAACATAAATATTTCACTTGATAAACTTTGAAAAAATATGAAATATATACACAACACAACAATATACCTGTAATGCTTTCAGAATTAGAAGTGTATTGCAATTTTTTTTCATATATTTGGTCACACACGTGACTAAAGGGCATGTCCCACTGTACGAGTTTACCCAAAAGCTCTCCCGAGTTAAAAAAAAAAAAAACTCGTGGTAAGTACGTAGAATGTACGTAGCGGGTACGTCAGAGCTCGGGACGTCTCTTAGCGGCTCGTAACGCCAACGGCAGGTACTCAGGAAACGCGGTAAGCTCGTGAAGATTTTTCAACATGGTGAAAAATGTCCACGAGAGCCCCGAGTACCTACGAGCGGCTATTACCATAATTCTCTGAGTTCGAAACGGGGGAAACTCGGGAAAACTCTTGAATTAGATCGTACAGTGGGACAGGCCATTAAGAGTGGGCCATCTACTGAACATCTGGAGCACTGCTATCACTATCCATTGTCATCATTACAAATCCAATGAAATGTGTGAAAAACTGGAAGCTTTTTTGGAAAATTCTGTAATTTTTCAGATTTTTCTCAACAAGAGTGAAAAAATATGTAGAGTTGCCAGGGGTAGATATATGTTAGGTATACATCATACATCATTTAATGGGAGAAAATAGGCATTTAGCAGTTACAAAACTATGGTTCCTTGTTAATAGTGTATCTCAAAACATGTAAGGCCAAAGTCACTGGCTGAGGTTCTGAATGAAAGCAATATTACTTTCTATAAGAGACCTTTCATCCTTTAACTATTATATATTGAATATATAACTGCAGCTTGTGGAATGTAATTATTTTGCCCATCTGCCCACTGTTGTGGTGACAATAAGCATTGTTCACAATCTCAGCACATCCCAGGATCCTTACAGCCTGCACGTCATAACATGGGAAATGTGACAGCGAATTCGCGCACAATGAGCTTTCACAATTGGTATTGTAATAATGTCAAGATAATCTATTTAGTTGTGTTAGCTGAGGGACAAAATGTGAGCAAGGATAACAGAGATAATTCCCCTGCTCTTCTTCTCCATTTTATATCATCTGATGTGCACCAGTTAATACTTCACCCAAAAGATGCCCCCTCAATGAATGACAATATGAGGCACATGATAAGGAATCCTATGAATTAAGACTACACTAAAAACAAAGTTAAATGTGATAATCAAAATGTAATTTGACTGAAATTTGGAGAAAAATTAGTATAGGTATTCAGGCAAACAAAGCAGGACTAACAAATTATAATGGGCTCTCAGTAGTTTTAGGGCCTGTCCCACTGTACGAGGTAATTCAAGAGTTTTCCCCTGTTTCGAACTCGGAGAATGTCCGTAATGGGTCCGTAGGAGTTCGTGGATGTCTCATAGCGGCTCGTAATGCTAACGGTAGGTACTCGGGAAATCCGGAAAACTCGTGACGTTTTTTCAACACTGTGAAAAATGTCCAGGAGTAATAAAAAACCTGTGATGAAAAAAATGGTTACTTTTTACTCGTACGAGCCGCTACGAGACGTCCACGAACTCCTACGGACCCGCTACAGACACTCTCCGAGTTCGAATCAGGGGAAAACTCGGGAGAACTCTTGAATTACCTCGTACAGTGGGACAGGCCCTTTACTCAGACAAAAGATATCTTCCTTCTTATTATCTTGCTTACTTTCTTATTATTATTAATTGACATTTACCTGCAAGTCTTTTCATCCAAGATGCTTCATCAATACCCAAATTATTAACTATAATCTTCAGAATATTTCCCAGCATGGCATTGAGGTGTTCAGAGGTGATGCTTGTACAGTGTATTTCGTTTTCATCGGCAATATTTTCAGGTCCCTGTTCCCACCATCGTGGCAGATAGTTACACAACATAGGAAGTGTGATTTCAATAACATGTGGCATCTCCGTATATCGAGCACCAGACTCTGCGAGATCATTAATTTCTTTCATAAGTTGATCCAGATCAGGAATGTCTGGAGACATTTCCTCAACACTGTTTGGCAAACCCAAAACTGTCAAAAGAAAAAAAAAATGTTATCCAATCAACTCGGTCAATAATATTGTATGCAACATTTAAATACAATGATGTATAGTCCTGCCCAAGAAATTCTATCACAACACATGTTTGTGTGTATTGCAACGGAATACCATGAGATGGTAGTTTGTTTTGGGGATTGTTATTAGGGTCTTTGTGTATACAAAGCACATACATTTGTTGGCTGCTGAATAAGAACAGTTATGTTGTATAAAACTTCACAAAAGCACAAAATTATACATTTTAAGGCATGTGAGCAGAGCAGGTTTTGGTTGAAAAAAGCTGGTCTATGACTTACTTTGGCATTAATTGCAGGACTGACCTTATCTGTTATTGCTGATGTCCAAGGCATTCCTCTCTTCCAGGTCAATTTTGTGTGACTAATCACATCAATGCCATCTCACTAATCATCATCCCTCCCCTTCCTACCCACCACCCACCACCCCCACCCCCCCCCCCATGCTCCTCTGAATTGATCCTCTGACTAAACACCTCACTCTTGAACTTCACCCCAACTGATTATCCCACTAACATGCCCAATCATTTCTCCATTATTCCCTTGATCACCTCCCCAACTGACTACAGCCCCCACCGATTCTAACTGTCTCTGACAGATCACTGCACCCCGACATGCTCCATATATGATCCTGCCAACACCTTTGATCATCTTCCCAAACAATCCCTCTTTGAACTCTCTTTGATTGGACCCCTCCCTCAGTCAGCTCCTTGTCTAAATACACCACCCTGAATGTTGCACAAAATAAGTCTCCACCCAACTGAAACCACGCACCTTTTAACAAAACAGGTCTCCAAAGTTTAACCCCCACCAATCTCCATATCTGAAATTTAATTAAGTACACAGTCAAATCTCCGTCCACTGCACAACAGTCTGCACCCTCCTCTCAATGATTACTACTCCAGAAATGCTCTTCACCTTTAATCCAAGCTCCAATCCCCATTCTCCACAAAGCACAATACCGGAACGTAAAGTCGAGGACTTTTTGGAAGTTTAGCTGTGCAAGACCCATTCTACTGCAAGTAATGCACAATGTATTCCTTACAAAAAGAACAAGATGTTGCTTGGGATAGAAAGCTCAGTGTTTGCTGGAGAGAAGATACCGTATAGGCTACGTTAGTTTTGCTTGCGGCACTGGTGTTTGAGGGGACCCTGACGGAGTCATTCAGAACTAGGAGAGACATAGATAAGGCAGTTAGTAATAAATGTTTCATGTGTCAGAAGGAACTGCAGATGCTGGTTTAAACCAAAGATAGACACGAAAAGCTGGAGTAACTCAGCATGACAGGCAGCATCTCTGGAGAGAAGGAATGGGTGATGTTTCGGGCCGAGACCCTTCTGCATAGTGGTATAGGTTTAAAATAAGGAAAAATAAATTTTGAGGGAATTTGAGGAAGAAAGGTTTTCACCCAAATAATGTTTTCAATCTTAAAAGGCACGAGAAGTAGGTATTTTCAACTTTTAAGGAGCATCAGGAGGAGCAATTGATACACCGAGGCATATACGCCTATGGACCAAATGCAGGTGAATGAGACGAGTATTGACGGGTATAATGTCGGCTGGACATGTGGGTCAAAGTGCCTGTTTCTGATCTGTGTGGCTCTTAAATGCATGTACATTACCACCTTTTAACTTGTTAACTGAGCCTTTTTTTTAATGCCTCAGCTAACTTTTAGCATTCCCATCGATGGAAGGAGCAGGAATATGACCAGAAAATTGTTTTGTACCTCAAGAATCATGAAGTGCAGAAGCAGTTTGTTACAAGGTCCTCCTCACTTTAAACCTATGCCATTATAAAATTAACGTTCTCCAAGGAAACAAACTTGGCCTATCCGGAGTCTCCTCTACTGGGAACACTGAGACTTTCTGTCCCAGGCAACAACTTGGTGAATCTCCTCTGCACCTTCTCCAGTATATTCTTCCTATAGTTTGGTGACCAGAGCTACACAAACTATGTGGCTTAACTAAAGTATTATAAAGTTGTAGAAACAAGGAACTGCAGATGTTGGTTTACACAAAATGACACATAATGCTGCAATAACTCAACAGGTGAGGCAGCATGCCTAGAGAACAGGAGCCTGAAGAAGGCCCAAAATATCAGCTATCCATGCTCTCCAGGGATGCTGCCTGAGTTACTCCAGCACTATGCTTCTTTTATTATAAAATAGTATGAAGTCCTGCTGCTCTTATATTTCATGCCCAAACTAATGGAGCCAATGCCTTCTTCACGACCCTATCTACCTGCACTGCGATCTTCTGGTACCTTTTGATGTACACTAAAGTTCCTTTGTTCCTCAATATTTCCTCAGGTCTGATACGTACTACCTCCATAATGCATTGCCTCATTCTTCCCATGATGAAATGGAATTTGCCGTTGCCCTGCCGAGTTACTAACTGATCAGTATAATTTTGAAGCGTAACATGACCCTCCTGACTTTCAATAACATCACCAAAGTTCATGTCATTTGCAAACTTGATTCTTGTCATTAAATTATAAATAGCTTCAAATCTGGATTAGGTAGAAGGAAAAAGCAATGAAATGTTTCACCATAGGGTGGTGTATAATGACCCATTTTAAAGATATAATGTATGACAATTAAGTGAATAGAAAATTAAAATATGAATGAGGAAAAAGCATACATTTAAAAAAATGTACTGGTGTTGAGTTACTCATATCAGGGTCAACATTAGGTCAGACAATTTGAGAAACTCACTGCACACAGCAAGGGGCCAAGATTTCAGCAGTATTAAATGTCTCCTGGCATGTTCATAAAATTATAGGTATTTATGACACAGGAGGCCACTCAGCTCATGTTGCCTGTGCTGGATAAACACAAGCTAATGACACCAACACCATTTTCCAGCACTCATTTTCCAGCCTTGCAGGTTTCATCATGCACAAATTCTTCCAGTTGTTTATTAAAATTGATTGAAATATCAATTGAAACAGGCCCTTCGGCACACCGAGTCCATGCTGACCATTGATCACCAGTTCACACTAGTTCTGTAATCCCACTTTCTCATCCACTCCCGACACACACTAGGGGCAATTTACAGAGGCCAATTAACCTACAAACTCTCATACAGTGGCTTGCAAAAGTTTTCATACCCCTTGAACTTTTCCACATTTTGTCACGTTACAACCACAAACGTAAATGTATTTTATTGGGATTTTATGTGATAGACCAACACAAAGTGGCGCATAATTGTGAAGTGGAAGGAAAATGATACATGGTTTTCAAATTTTTTTACAAATAAAAAACTGAAAAGTGTCGCGTGCAAAAGTATTCAGCCCCCTTTACTCTGATACCCTTAAATAAAATCCAGTGCAACCAATTGCCTTCAGAAGTCACCTAATTAGTAAATAGAGTCCACTTGTGTGTAATCTAATCTCAGTATAAATACAGCTGTTCTGTGAAGGCCTCAGAAGTTTGTTAGAGAACATTAGTGAACAAACAGCATCATGAAGCCCAAGGAACACACCAGACAGGTCAAGGATAAAGTTGTGGAGAAGTGTAAAGCAGGGTTAGGTTATAAACAAATATCCCAAGCTTTGAACATCTCACGGAGCACTGTTTAATCCATCATCCGAAAATGGAAAGAGTATGGCACAACTGCAAACCTACCAAGACATGGCCGTCCACCTAAACTGACAGGCTGAGCAAGGAGAGCATTGATCAGAGAAGCAGCCAAGAAGCCCATGGTAACTCTGGAGGAGCTGCAGAGATCCACAGCTCAGGTGGGAGAATCTGTCCACAGGACAACTATTAGTCGTGCACTCCACAAATCGGGCCTTTATGGAAGAGTGGCAAGAAGAAAGCCATTGTTGAAAAAAAGCCATAAGAAGTCCCGTTTGCAGTTTGCCACAAGCCATGTGGGGGACACAGCAAACATGTGGAGGAAGGTGCTCTGGTCAGATGAGACTAAAATTGAAGTTTTTTGCCTAAATGCAAAACGCTATGTGTGGCGGAAACCTAACACTGCACATCACCCTGAACACACCATCCCCACTGTGAAACATGGTGGTGGCAGCATCATGCTGTGGGGATGCTTTTCTTCAGCAGGGACAGGGAAGCTGGTCAGAGTTGCTGGGAAGATGGATGGAGCCAAATACAGGGCAATCTTGGTAGAAAACCTGTTAGAGTCTGCAAAAGACTTGAGACTGGGGCGGAGGTTCACCTTCCAGCAGGACAACGACCCTAAACATACAGCCAGAGCTACAATGGAATGGTTTAGATCAAAGCATATTCATGTGTTAGAATGGCCCAGTCAAAGTCCAGACCTAAATCCAATTGAGAATCTCTGGCAAGACTTGAAAATTGCTGTTCACAGACGCTCTCCATCCAATCTGACTGAGCTTGAGCTATTTTGCAAAGAAGAATGGGCAAAAATTTCAGTCTCTAGATGTGCAAAGCTGGTAGAGACATACCCCAAAAGACTTGCAGCTGTAATTGCAGCGAAAGGTGGTTCTACGAAGTATTGACTCAGGGGGGCTGAATACTTTTGCACGTGACACTTTTCAGTTTTTTATTTGTAAAAAAATTTGAAAACCATGTATCATTTTCCTTCCACTTCACAATTATGCACCACTTTGTGTTGGTCTATCACATAAAATCCCAATAAAATACATTTACGTTTGTGGTTGTAACGTGACAAAATGTGGAAAAGTTCAAGGGGTATGAAAACCTTTGCAAGTCACTATATATCTGTAACGTGGGAGGAAACGAGAGTGCCCAGACGAAACGCACACTGTCACAGGGAGAACATGCAAACTCCACAATAGATAGCATCTGAGGTCAGGAATGAATCAGGGTCTCTGGCCCTGTGAGACAGCAGTTCTACCAGCTGCGCCACTGTGCTGTGATGAGAGCTTCTGCTACCATTCATCACTTTTCTAGAGAGTTGCTCCAGGCCATTTTCAAAGATTGATTTTTTCTTTGCAACCATTTTAATTTATCTACCTAGATTTAAATCTATTGGAGTCAGTTCTTGAACCCACAACTGAGGGAAAAAGATCATTTGTTATTCATGTGTCTGGGCTTTGCATTATTTTATACATCAACTATATCCTGCCTTAACCTCCTCAAGTTTCAAGGCAAGGCAAGGCAAGTTTATTTGTATAGCACCTTTCAACCACAAGGTAATTCAAAGTGCTTTACATAAAACATTTAAAGCATTTGAAAGAAACACATATAAAATGACATTTAGATATAAAATGATTATTAGATTATTCAGATAATAATTACAAAATTAAAAGCAATCAAATAAAATATTTAAAATAGAATAAAACCAGGAATAGAAGTTACAGTGCAGTATAGGTAATTAATAAATTGTATTGTTTACTGAAAGGCAGCGGCAAACAGAGAAGTCTTCAGTCTAGATTTAAAAGAGGTGAGAGTTGCAGCAGACCTGCAGTTTTCTGGGAGTTTGTTCCAGATATGTGGTGCATAAAAACTAAATGCTGCCTCTCCATGTTTAGTTCTGACTCTGGGGACACAGAGCAGACCTGTCCCAGACGATCTGAGAGGTCTGGGTGGTTCGTAGCTAAGCAGAAGATCAGAAATGTATTTTGGCCCTAAACCATTCAGTGCTTTGTAAACCAACAGTAGTATTTTGAAATCAATTCTTTGACAGACATGAAGCCAGTGTAAAGACCTCAGAACTGGAGTAATGTGAACTACTTGTTTGGTCTTAGTGAGGACTCGAGCAGCAGCGTTCTGAATTAACTGCAGCTGTCTGATCGACTTTTTAGGGAGACCTGTCAAGACACTGTTACAGTAGTCGAGCCTGCTGAAGATAAATGCATGGACAAGTTTTTCCAAATCCTGCTGAGACATAAGTTGCTTAATCCTTGATATATTCCTCAGGTGATAGTAGGCTGACTTTGTGACTGTTTTTATGTGGCTGTTGAAGTTCAGGTCTGAGTCCATGACTACTCCTAAGTTTCTGGCTTGGTTTGTTGTTTTTAGCATTACCATTTGAAGCTGGGTGCTAACTTTTAATCGTTCTTCCTTGGCTCCAAAAACAATTATTTCAGTTTTTTCTTTGTTTAATTGGAGAAAATTCTGGTTCATCCAATCGTTGATTTGCTCAATGCATCTATTCAAGAGTGTTTTATTGTCATATGTCCCAAAACAGAACAATGAAATTCTTACTTGCAGTAGCATAACAGATATGTAAACATAGTATTCAGCAATTACAACAAAAAACACCAAAAAGATGTTCAATATGTAAAACTAAACAAACAATATAGTGCAAAGACAAAAACCAAGCGCAAAGTTCATAGTACAATCAAGGCAGTTCCTAGTTCAAGGTTTCAAGGTCTGTTTATTGTCACATGTACCAATTAAGGTACAGTGAAACTCGATTACCATACAGCCATACAAAAAAAAGCAACAACTACATAACTACATAAAAGTGAACATAAACATCCACCACAGCTGATTCCACACATTCCTCACTGTGATGGAAGGCAATAAAGTCTAATCTTCTTCCCTCTTTATTCTCCCGCGGTCAGGGGAGTCGAACCATCCACAGTCTGGGCGACTGAAGCTCCCGTAGCCGACGATTGAAGCCCCCGTGTCGGGGCAATCGAAGCTCCCACGATCTGGGAGATCGAAGCTCCTGAGGCTTGGAACTCTCTGAAGCCGGTCCCCCGTGCGCTCCACGATGTTAAGTCCACAGGCTCCCGCAGTTGGATCTTTCGAAGTCGATCTCTGGCAAAGGGACCGTGAGCTCTGCGATGCTAAGTCCTTGTTGATGATGGCTGCCTTTTTGAGGCAGCGCCTCCTATAGATCCCTTCAATGGTGGGGACGTCAGTATCCATGATGGTCTAGGCAGTGTTCTGTAATTGTTGTAATTTCCTTCATTCCTGGGCATTAGAAATGCTGACCCAGGACATGATGCAACCAGTCAATATTGTCTCTACCGTACACATGTAGAAGTTCAAAAGACTATTTGTCAACATACCAAATCTCCTCAAACTTCTAAGGAAGTAGAGGAGTTGATGAGCTTACTTTATGATTGCATCAATGTGCTGCGTCCAGGACAGATCTTCAGAGATATGCATGCCAAGGAATTTGAAGTTGTTGTCTCCCTCCAGGTTTGATCCTCTGCCTTTTCCTTCGAAAGTCAACAATCAGTTCCTTGGTTTTACTGACGTTGAGAGCAAGGTTGTTGTTTTGGCAGCATTCATTCAGACGATCGATCTCCTCCTATACTCTCACTCATCGTTATCTGTAATTTGTCTAACAACAGTGGTTTTGCTAGTGAATTTAAAGATGGAGTTGGAACTATGTTCTGCTAGACAGTCCTGGGTATAGAGTGAATAGAGCAGGGGGCTGAGCAGACAGCCTTGAGGTGCTCCTGTGCTGATGGTCATCGACGAGGAAATGTTGGGATAATATGTACCAATTATGTTCTTTTGATGAGGAAGTTGAGGATCCAGTTGCAAAAGGATTCGAAGAGACCTGGTTCCCTGAGCTTGGTAACAAATTTGGAGGGGATGATGATATTTTTCTTGAGGCAGGATTTGATTGCACCATAACCAACCTTTCAAAGCACTTCATTACTATGGATATTACTGCCAGTTGTCATCGAAGCATGTCACTTTACTCTTATTGATATCCTTTTAAAGCAGCTGGGAACCTCAGACCTCCAAGCAATATTCCACTTGTCACAACCTCCTAGTCTCTTTATATCTTTGTACTATGTAATACCAGAAGTTTTCGCAAGTTTAGATTTCCTGTGGGTTTTCTTCACCTCTGGAGAGGGTGGCTTTGGTGAGAAAAATGTAGGTATAGAATCTTAACATCGTACAGCACAGAAATTAGCCCATTTGTCCGATAGCTTCCACGCTGATGATCATGCCTATTCATGCAAATCCTGTCTTTCCCATCGTAGTACTTAACCTAATGCAGTTTAAAGGTTATAATTATATCCACGCCCACCACTTCTACTGGCAGTACATATCATATAATTAATCACCCACTGTGTGGATAAACTTATTTCATATCTACTTTAAATTTCTCCGTCATCTTAAACCCTCTAGTTCAAAACTCACCTGCCCTGGAAAAAAGACTGTGATTATCTTTCCTGTCTATTTCCATCAATTTTATAAACCTCTATTGAGATCATCCATCAGCCTCCTACGTTCTAGTAAGAATAAACCCGACCCATCCAATCTCTTCCAATAACTGGAGCCTTCATTCCAGGGAATACCCTGGTGAATATCTTCCTCATCTTATCGTTACCATATCCTACAGTGGTATAACCAGAACTGTACACAATACTCCAAATGCAGTCTACACAATGTTTAGTTTAGTTTAAAGATACAGGTCACCTAGTCCGCACCAGCCAGTGATCACCCGTGAACTAGTTCTATCCTACACACTAGGCACAATTTAGACGGCAATTAACCTACAAACCTGTACGTCTTTGGTACATGGAAGAAAACTGGAGCACCGGGACAAAACCCACGCCGTCACAGGGAGAATGTAAAAGCTATAGTGACAGTACGAGTAGTTAGGATCGAACCCCGGTCTCTGGCGCTGCAAGGCAGCAACTCTACTGCTGCGTCATTCCGTTCCAATTCTTATACCAAATGCCCCCTTTTGATCATAAATTATAGGGGTTAACGGGAAAATATAGTGATCAAGGGATAGGTCTGGATATTGGTGGAATTGGAGTTCAGCAGGCGGCTGGGTGTGGGAAGGTGGATATGTAGTTGCGGGGTGGGGGCAGATAGTGTGGCTACAATCTGACCAGGCTGAAATGGTGGAGTTAGGAGGTGCATGTATGTGTTTCCAAGGGGAAGACTATGAGGCTTCAGACCTGACCAAGCAAGTCTCCTGTAAGTACACTACTGCATGATGATGTTTTTAGGTCAGTCGTTTATTTTAATTTGTTTTGATAAGTTTGTACTTGAATCCTAAATAACTTGGCAACATTTATACTAAACTCACCCATTTCAGAAAAAACCCCGAGAGCATCACAATAGACTCGCAAGGCAGGACGGGACATTCCGGGAGGGAGGGGCACTCTAGCGCACTCGTGTGGCGGCCGCTGCCGGCTCCCGACGGAGAGGATGAGGCTGGAGCTGGAGTGAGAGCCGAGCTCGGGGCCGAAAAGGAAGCTGCCGCTGGAACCATGGACGAGCCTGGGTCTGGGGTCAGGAACGAGCCTATTGGAACACAGGCGGCAGCCGAGCTGACAGCTGGAGTCTACAGCCAGGGCCGGGCCGAGTACGAGAACCAGGCCCAGTTCCAGGCCCTGGTGCTGCTCTACGACCTGGGTAGGTCCTGGAGCAGGGAATGGGAGTGAGGGGAGGAGGAGGTGGGAGATGGGGTGGAGAGTGGGGTGATAGTGCGAGATGGGGGGGGGGGGGTAGAGGAGGGAGATGCTCCTCACTCCCACACTCTCTACCCCCCTCCCTCTCTACCCTCCCTCCCCTTCTCTACCCTCATGCCTGCCCTCTCTATCCCCCTCCCTCACTAACCCCCCCCATCTACCCTCACTCCCACTCTCTCTACCCCTCTCCCTCTCTACCGCATCCCTCTCTACCCCCTCCCTCTCTACCCCCCTCTCTCTACCCCCTCCCCTACCCTCCCTCTCTACTCCCCACCCCTCTCTCTCCTCCTCTACCCCTTCCTTCGATCTCTACCCCCTCCCCCTCCCTGTCTCTAATCGTCTCTCTCTGTCCCCCCTCTCCACCACCCCTCCCTCTCTAGGGATTGAAGAGGGAGGGTGAAGAGGGGGAGGAGGGAATGCTGGTGGATGCGGAGAAATGAGCCGCGTCTGCGCAGTTGGGGGCTATGAGGGGTGCAATATTGCGTTGGGGGAACGGCTTGCGTTGAGGGAACGGGTGACTGGTGGAATCTTGCGTTGGGGGAGCAGACCTGGTCAGGTCTGCACTTGGTCTAGTATATATTAATTTTCCCAATCAATCAAACCCAGAGAATGCACCAATGTGTAACACTTCATGGAAGTTAATACAGTTTACTTTCAATCCTACTTACTGGCCCTTTCGCGTGGACTCTTTGTGTTGTAAACTGAACACACGTTGTGGTCATTGAGATGGTGCTCCAGGAAGGCCACCGGCAAAGCAGCCGCCAATCGTGCGAGACATTCACCCAGAGAGGGACGCTGCCTGTAGAAAAGGCCCAAAAATGCAACATTTAAAAAAAACTTGTTTTTCAAAACCCTCCCTTAGGCCAAATGGAAATTCTCAACCCTAACCCAACTGTAATCTCGACCCGAGAGTTACATTACAAATATTAGGAATTAATGCCTGCGTTCACAATATCAGTGTGTTATCAGTCAGCAACAAAACGTGTGTCCATCCAAGGTGCACAATATTCTTAACATTTTGCAAATCCTTCAATTTTAATAATTGAAATGATTATCAAACAAAAACATTAATTAAGCAAGGAACCTGCCTTTGACTGAATAAAGTACAATATTTGCCTTGACCGTGGCAATGTATTTGTGGTCCTTTTGATGAAGAGGAATGATGCTTTCCGAAGATATATTATTTCAGTATTAATACAATTATTTATGACTGATCATGGTCTGTCATCTAACATATTAACAGATATAATGAAAATGGTTGTTATTTCATGACATTGAAATACCATGCAATATAACGTTATGGGCAATTATGCAGTTATCCATAACAGCACTGTTACACTGGAAGAACTAGAAGCAAATAATACAACTGAAATGAAATCCTTTTCTACGTAATCAGCTTTATCGCATCTATTTATGGACTTTGGAAATGGCTCCAAAACACAGTGGCGCCCACATGTGTAAATATGCAAAAATGAATTTCACTGTGTAGTTAGCACATACAACAAATAAAGCACCATTTCATTGAATTATCCATGGTAAAGGATGATAGGAACACCCCTGTCCCCAGTCTCCATCAAGGGTATGGATGTGCAATTTACCAAGGAGTATAAGTACCTTGGAGTTTACCTGGACAGTAAACTGGACTGGTCCAGGAATGCCGAGGCACTGTATAAGAAGGGACCGAGCCACCTGTACTTTCTGAGGAGGCTTCGCTCTTTCAGCGTCTGCAGTAAGATACTGCAGTTGTTCTATCAATCGGTGGTGGACAGTGTCATCTTCTTCGCGAAGGCTGCGGACGCCAACAGAATTAACAAGCTCCTCAGGAAGGTTGGCTCCGTCCTGGGGGTGGAGTTGGATTCACTAGGGGTGGTCTTGGAGGGGAGGATGCACCTCAAACTGCGGAGCATCTTGGACAATACAGCTCACCCCCTCCATGACAACACTGGTCAACCTGAGGAGCACCTTCAGCAACAGACTGGTTCCATCAAGATGCAGCACAGAAAGCCACAGGAGATCCTTTTTCCCTGTGGCTATCAAACTGTACTACTCCTCCCCCTGGGGTAGACTGACTCCCCTCCCCCCCCCCCCCCCCCAAATCTTTGCACATCCCCAATCCTGGACTTTCCACTCTTCACTTTAATTTCATGTTTCATGTATCTTGTGTTTTATGACTGCTGGCAGACCAATTTCTCTCCTGGGATAAATAAAGTTCTATCATATCTGAAAGTAGAAATAAAGGAGAAATACTCATTGAGGATCGTGCCCATCTCCTGTGGCTCCACACAGACTTCACCACTTTTATTCCTGAAGGTTCCCATCCTCTATCAAGTTACCCTTTTTCCCTTTATGTACTTCCAAAATCTCTTGGGATTATCCTTAAAGTTATCTGCTAGAGCTATCCCCACCTCCTTTTTGCCCTCTGATTTTCTTTTTTGGCGTGCTCCTAAGTTTCCAAAACTCTTCCAGGGATACACATGAAACCAGCAGCTTCAATTTCCCTCGTCATTGAAGCTCCCTTCCGCTCACCTGCCTTGGCCTTAACTCTAATAGGAACATGCATGTCCTGGACTCTTGTCAGCACACTTTGAACAAGGGATTTCATTGGACCCTAGTTTCTAAAACAATAATCTGAATCCGAATATCCAACATACTTACCTTTCCACGTAAGAGTTCTTTGTAGTTCCAAGAGTATAAATACTGGACAAGATTCGATAGCAAGCAACTTGAACATCATCCACTGAAAAATAAGAAAAAGTGCTGATAATTTTTACAACGTAATTTTAATATGGGTCGCATATAAAATCTGGACAAATGAAGAGATAGAAAGGGAAAACATATGAATGTAGGAGAGTGGGAGGCAGAGGATGCTGGAGAACAAGAGGGTGGATATCCATTGACTTGCATTTGAAATCCTGTTTTACATCTAATGTATCCATAGAGTTGATCATAGAAGTAAATGTAAAAATCGGCATGTAAAATATTTGAGGTAAATTTTCAATATCACTCCTTGGGTGGTAATCTTGAGAAGTGCCAAGGATCTACAATCTGCCTGATTCTTTTCAATGTAATGGGTGGTAAATTATTGCACTACATTATTTATTTTTGTGCTTGCTGACTGCCTCGGCTCCTTGCTTTGATAATGCCTCAAATTTCAAATTCTCACCCTTCAATTCCCGCTGTGCAATTTCCACCTACCCTTGCAGCCTTCTCCGAGCTTGTTAGCTTGTTAGATGGTTGTTCTACCTTGGGCCTATGCTCTGCAATTTTCCTCCCTAAATTACTTCTCTACGTTTCGTTCTTTCAAGATGCCCCTTAAAACGTAATTCCACAACCACATCTCCAGATGTATTTTCCTATGACTTGGTTTCAAACTTCTATTTGATAATGCCCTATTAAGCACCGTGGAATGAATCAATATGTTTTAAACATAAATGTAAGCAGCGGTTGTCGTGGGCAGTGGAAAACATGTAATTATATTCTTTACTCCATGAGAGTGCAGCATGTTCGCCGCTGGCAGGAAAGCTGCCACAGATTAACCTGTTTTTTTTTTTAAACGAATGTTAACTGTGTCAGAAAGTACAGACTAATATAAGCTGTTGTATATATTTTAATGTGTAGTTAAGGGCCTGTCCCACCTGGGCGTCATTTGCGCGTAATTTACGCGGCATCATTTACGCGTCACGACGCACGACGCGTGCATGGTGCGCATTACGCACGCATGGTGCGTGGTGACGTAGGCAGTGACGCGCAGTCACGCACGGCGCCCCTGGATTTTGGGATGTACAAAATCTTTGCGCGCCATCCGCGTGAAGCGCAAATGACGCCCAAGTGGGACAGGCTCTTTACAGATTAATGTGTGCATGTAAATTGGGAGGAATGCTCCTTGCACAGTTTGATACCTACACATGACATCGTCTCCGAATTGATGCTGGGCCACATGATCAAACAGTGAGGTGAGTACAGGCAGCAGGGCCACTGTAGTGTAGTTGATATTCTGAGCAACTCCTTTCACTTGGGTTCGACTCTGAGAGACTTTGCCGAGCTTCAGATTTTCTGCAGTTTTCTCAATATCTTCAGCAGCTCCCTCAAAGAATGACCGCAAACCAGCTTTCACTATTTCTGGTCCAGATTTCATCACTGTCCTATTAACAAAGAGAAAAGTACACGTTTCAAAAGTTCTGAATTTCTAACCAGATATAGCTTTCTTTTAATTCTTGTCAGATAATGGGTGCAGATGCCTATTCTGCTAGGGATTCCTTTCAATACAGACATGGGACAAATTTAAAAGTAAACGCTTGATGGGACAGAATTGAGGAAGGAAGACCTGGTCATAAGTTGATTCAAGCTTGGGACATCAAGTGCATAAGAACATGCTCACCTGGCATCCAGGGATCTTGCTAAAATATGCAAACAGTTTATAACTGCAGGGGCATCAGTACCTGTTTAGTAAATGAGACCATTATTCAGATATGTGCCAATAATGTTAAAACACAGCGATTATAGTATTAAGTTACAAATGCAGTGAAAGTTTGTGAAATAAATGCCGTATTGTTCCCATCAGAAAAACGCTGCCAATACCTGTTCTGATTATAATAGTAAATAAACATCTGAAACCAGATCTCTTCTTAAAAAAACATCATCACAACAATTTTTCTAGTGACATTTTTAACAGACTTTCATGTTCTGAATCTGTTGTTTTTAGTCACACCATGTTCTCCACCTTCACTTAGGCTATTTTTTAGGCGACTACAGGCGACTAGGCTGTCGCCACATGGTCACCGGGGTGTCGCCTGTGTGGTCGTGAGTAGTCTCCTCTGCCTCCCAAAGAGTCGTAGAGTCTTTCTGGTCGCCGCTGGATTTTCAACATGTTGAAAAATCTTTGGAGACAATCGGCGACAGTGGATGTGACGCCAATGAGCGTAGCTTGACTTCTCCTGACATAGGTGCTGTCATAGTTGTCGCCAGATTAATGTAGGTTGTCGCCAGGTTAACGTAGGCTGAGGAGCCGTTGGATCGAGAGGAGGAGTTTCTGGGCGGTGAGTTATAAACTCGAGCGCGGGGCTTTACTCCACAGAGGCTGAGGAGCCGTTGGAGCGAGAGGAGGAGCCCAATCTGCAACGTTCCACACTTCAGGGGAAGTGTTCTGGTGGAGGCCGCTGATTGGTGGAAGCGGACTAGAGGAAGCAGCTGATTGGGAGAAACCCCAGGTTTGCATTTCTGCTTTCTGGTTAAGGGTACAGTGAGCTAAGGGGACAGTGAGTTAAGGGGACAGTGAGTTAAGGGGACAGTGAGTTAAGGGGACAGTGAGTTAAGGGGACAGTGAGTTAAGGGGACAGTGAGTTAAGGGGACAGTGAGTTAAGGGGACAGTGAGTTAAGGGGACAGTGAGTTAAGGGGACAGTGAGTTAAGGGGACAGTGAGTTAAGGGGACAGTGAGTTAAGGGGACAGTGAGTTAAGGGGACAGTGAGTTAAGGGGACAGTGAGTTAAGGGGACAGTGAGTTAAGGGGACAGTGAGTTAAGGGGACAGTGAGTTAAGGGTACAGTGAGCTAAGGGGACAGTGAGTTAAGGGGACAGTGAGTTAAGGGGACAGTGAGTTAAGGGGACAGTGAGTTAAGGGTACAGTGAGTTAAGGGGACAGTGAGTTAAGGGTACAGTGAGTTAAGGGGACAGTGAGTTAAGGGTACAGTGAGTTAAGGGGACAGTGCTTTATAGTAAAGGTACAGTTAAAGGATTAAGATTTTTATAGTGTGAGAGAGTTGATTTAATTTGGGGGCAAGCCATGTTAGTTGAGATCGGCCCCATGGTTTGCTCAGCCTGCAACATGTGGGAGATCAGGGATATGGTCGGTGTCCCTGGTGACTACGTTTGCAGGAAGTGTGTCCAGCTGCAGCTCCTGGCAGACTGCATTGAACGATTGGAGCTGCGGTTGGATTCATACTGGAGCATCCACGATGCTGAGAATGTCGTGAATAGCACGTACAGTAAGTTGGTCACACCGCAGGTAAAAGGTAAGAGGACAGAAAGGGAACGGGTGGCCATTAGCCAGCGTAGCAGTAGGCAGGTAGTGCAGGAGTCCCCTGCGGTCATCTCCCTCCTAAACAGATATACCATTTTGGATACTGTTGGGGGAGATGGCTCATCAGGGGAAGGCAGCAGCAGCCAAGTTAATGGCACCATGGGTGGCTCTGCGGCACAGGAGGGGAGGAAAAAGAGTGGAAGGGCCATAGTAATAGGGGATTCAATTGTAAGGGGAATAGATAGGAGTTTCTGCGGCCGCAAACGAGACTCCAGGATGGTATGTTGCCTCCCTGGTGCAAGGGTCAGGGGTGTCACTGAACGGCTGCAGAACATTCTGGAGGGGGAGGGTGAACAGCCAGTTGTCGTGGTGCACATTGGCACCAACGATATAGGTAAAAAACGGGATGAGGTCCTACAAGGTGAATTTAGGGAGCTAGGAGAAAAACTTAAAAGTAGGACCTCAAAGGTAATAATCTCTGAATTATTGCCAGTGCCACGTGCTAGTCAGAGTAGAAATAGGAGGATATTGCAGATTAATACGTGGCTTGAAAAATGGTGCAAGGGGGAGGAATTCAAATTTCTAGGGCATTGGAACCAGTTCTGGGGGAGGTGGGACCAGCACAAACAGGACGGTCTGCACCTGGGCTGGAATGGAACAAATGTCCTTGGGGGAGTGTTTGCTAGTGCTGTCGGGGAGGATTTAAACTAATGTGGCTGGGGAATGGGAGCACGAGTAGAGAAACAGAGGGGTGTAAAATGAGGGTAGTAGCAACAGGTAGCAAGGTGAAAAGTAAAAGTGAAGGCAGAAAAATCCGGGGCAAAAATCAAAAAGGGACACTTTTCAACATAATTGTATAAGGGGTAAGAGTGTTGTAAAAACAAGCCTGAAGGCTTTGTGTGTCAATGCAAGGAGCATTCGTAATAAGGTGGATGAGTTGAATGTGCAGATAGTTATTAATGAATATGATATAGTTGGGATCACGGAGACATGGCTCCAGGGTGACCAAGGCTGGGAGCTGAACATCCAGGGATATTCAATATTCAGGAGGGATAGACAGAAAGGAAAAGGAGGTGGCGTAGCGTTGCTGGTTAGAGAGGAGATTAACGCAATAGAAAGGAAGGACATTAGCTTGGAGGATGTGGAATCGATATAGGTAGAGCTGCGAAACACTAAGGGGCAGAAAACATTAGTGGGAGTTGTGTACAGGCCACCTAATAGTAGTAGTGGAGTTGGGGATGGCATCAAACAGGAAATTAGAAATGCGTGCAACAAAGGTAAAACAGTTATAATGGGTGACTTCAATCTTCATATAGATTGGGTGAATCAAATTGGCAGGGGTGCTGAGGAAGAGGATTTCTTGGAATGTATGCGGGATAGTTTTCTAAACCAACATGTAGAGGAACCAACAAGAGAACAGGCTATTCTAGACTGGGTATTGATTAATGAGGAAGGGTTGGTTAGCAGTCTTGTTGTGCGTGGCCCCTTGGGCAAAAGTGACCATAATATGGTTGAGTTCTTCATTAGGATGGAGAGTGACATTGTTAATTCAGAAACAAGGGTTCTGAACTTAAAGAAGGGTAACTTTGAGGGTATGAGACGTGAATTGGCCAAGATAGACTGGCAAGTGATTCTTGAAGGGTTGACGGTGGATATGCAATGGAAGGCATTTAAAGACTGCATGGATGAACTACAACAATTGTTCATCCCAGTTTGGCAAAAGAATAAATCAGGGAAGGTAGCGCATCCGTGGATAACAAGGGAAATCAGGGATAGTATCAAAATAAAAGATGAAGCATTCAAATTAGCCAGAAAAAGCAGCCTACCAGAGTCCAGCAGAGGAGGACAAAGGGCTTAATTAGGAAAGGGAAAATAGATTATGAAAACAAACTGGCAGGAAACATAAAAACTGACTGCAAAAGTTTTTATAGATATAAGAGAAAAAGATTAGTTAAAACAAATGTAGGTCCCTTGCAGTCAGAAACGGGTGAATTGATCATGGGGAACAAGGCTATGGCAGACCAATTGAATAACTACTTTGGTTCTGTCTTCACTAAGGAAGACATAAATAATCTGCCGGAAATAGCAGGGGACCGGGGGTCAAATGGGATGGAGGAACTGAATGAAATCCCGGTCAGCCGGGAAGTGGTGTTAGGTAAATTGAATGGATTAAAGGCCGATAAATCCCCAGGACCAGACAGGCTGCATCCCAGAGTACTTAAGGAAGTAGCCCCAGAAATAGTGGATGCATTAGTGAGAATTTTTCAGAACTCTTTAGATTCTGGAGTAGTTCCTGAGGATTGGAGGGTAGCTAATGTAACCCCACTTTTTAAAAAGGGAGGGAGAGAGAAAATGGGGAATTACAGACCAGTTAGTCTAACATCGGTAGTGGGCAAAATGCTAGAGTCAGTTATTAAAGATGGGGTAGCAGCACATTTGCAAAGTTGTGAAATCATTGGACAAAGTCAGCATGGATTTATGAAAGGTAAATCATGTCTGACGAATCTTCTAGAATTTTTCGAAGATGTAACTAGTAGAGTGGATAAGGGAGAACCAGTGGATGTGTTATAACTGGACTTTCAGAAGGCTTTCGACAAGGTTCCACATAAGAGATTAGTATGCAAACTTAAAGCACACGGTATTGGGGGTTCAGTATTGATGTGGATAGAGAATTGGCTGGCAGACAGGAAGCAAAGTGTAGGAGTAAACGGGTCCTTTTCAGAATGGCAGGCAGTGATTAGTGGGGTACCGCAAGGCTCAGTGCTGGGACCCCAGCTATTTACAATATATATTAATGATCTGGATGAGGGAATTGAATGCAACATCTCCAAGTTTGCGGATGACACGAAGCTGGGGGGCAGTGTTAGCTGTGAGGAGGATGCTAGGAGGCTGCAAGGTGACTTGGATAGGTTGGGTGAGTGGGCAAATGCATGGCAGGCAGCATAATGTGGATAAATGTGAGGTTATCCACTTTGGTGGCAAAAACAGGAAAGTAGACTATTATCTGAATGGTGGCCGATTAGGAAAAGGGGAGATGCAACGAGATCTGGGTGTCATGGTACACCGGTCATTGAAAGTAGGCATGCAGGTGCAGCAGGCAGTGAAGAAAGCGAATGGTATGTTAGCATTTATAGCAAAAGGATTTGAGTATAAGAGCAGGGAGGTTCTATTGCAGTTGTACAGGGTCTTGGTGAGGCCACAGCTGGAGTATTGCGTACAGTTTTGGTCACCAAATCTGAGGAAAGACATTCTTGCCATAGAGGGAGTACAGAGAAGGTTCACCAGACTGATTCCTGGGATGGCAGGACTTTCATATGAAGAAAGACTGGATAGACTCGGCTTGTACTCGCTAGAATTTAGAGGATTGAGGGGGGATCTTAAAGAAACTTACAAGATTCTTAAGGGGTTGGACAGGCTAGATGCAGAAAGATTGTTCCCGATGTTGGGGAAGTCCAGAACAAGGGGTCACAGGTTAAGGATAAGGGGGAAGTCTTTTAGGACCGAGATGAGAAAATCATTTTTCACACAGAGAGTGGAATTCTCTGCCACAGAAGGTAGTTGAGGCCAGTTCATTGGCTATATTTAAGAGGGAGTTAGATGTGGCCCTTGTGGCTAAAGGGATCAGGGGGTATGGATAGAAGGCAGGTACAGGATACTGTGTTGGATGATCAGCCATGATCATATTGAATGGCGGTGCAGGCTCGAAGGGCCGAATGGCCTACTCCTGCACCTATTTTCTATGTTTCTATGTTGTCGCAAGTGCTGACTTTGGGTTTTTTGTTGTTGTTAAAGTAATGATTCTATTTCAAATTTTATGTTGAAGGGGGGTCCAATCGCCGGTTTTTCGGCGACCTGCTACGACTATGACAGTCGCCTAAAAATAGCCTAGGTGGGACAGGCCCTTAACAGACACCTATCAGAACTGAGGAAGGGTTGTATCAATGAAATTGTTGTGTTTTGGACGAGGTGTTAAACAGATAGCTTATCTCGATGAATGTAAGATTCCATAGCACAAAATGATGAGTCGCAAGTAAATTGTCAAAGTTTCCTGATAAATACTGCAGTCAACCAGGAACACCACATAAATACTTCTCGTTCTGGGCATGTACGTGTTCAGTTCTACATGCATGTGGTGATTACACTGATGAAAGCTAATATAAATGGAAATTATTGCTGTCAAAACTATAAATAAAACTTACATTAAAGAGCACGATAATAAAACTTCAAATAATAATAATACTTCAAACCAAATTGTGTCAGAAAAATAAATTATCAATTGGAATATGATCATCACGTGGGTGAATTTAGCAATTGTGTCCGACAGATTCATCATTCAAACAACAGTGGGAAAAAATACTAAATATTAAAAAATGTTCAGCTAAACATTGTTCTCATTCTTTGAACATGAGGAATATCAATAACAAAAACATTTTTTTTAACATTTATGATCAATATTTTTTTTCCTTGGCTGTAGATTTAGATCTCAATTTAGCTGATAGAGGCATCATTCCAAGCCAAACATTGCATAATAAACCTCCAGTCTAGCAGGAGAAAGGGAATAAAATGGGCAGAAATTCAGTTATGGCAAATGAGTTAGATTTCAACATGTTTAAGCAACCTAATGTCCTCATTCGTTTAGACAACAGAGTTAGAAGAAGATTCCATTTTATTTGGAGACCACTTCTGACCTTTATCACAACTGATGCTTTTCCTAATCAGATGAAGTATACACTTTTTCATTAAAACATTCACACTATTACACCTGGACAAAAAAAAATTAAACACAGACCCCATGTCTTTTCTGGAATAATTCACTCGTCCATTGGCAGAATTTCCTTTACTAACTTGCTTTTATTTTAGCAGAGTGGGGAGCGTTTTCCTGTCCCTTTCCCTCCAGAATTCCCTAAGAATTGCAAGTGATAACTAAACACTCTGACTCAACATTTGTGTAGTCGTAGAGCCATATACACCACAGTAACAGGCCCTTGGCCAATGCCTACCATCTAGCATCTAACTATACTCATCCCAGTTAACAGTGCACGATCTGTTGCCTATTTCCTCACATTCCCAAGAATCCATTCAGCATTGCCACCATTCCATATCCTGAGATAATGCATCCATCAACTGAATCCAGCAAGAACCTGCAGACAAAAGGTGAATACTGCTCAGAGCCATCCTGCACATCTAGCTAGTTGCCTCCCTGGTGCCAGGGTCAGCGGTGCCTTAAAGCAGCCAGGATGTTCTGAAGAGGGAAGATGGGCAGCCAGTGGCTGTGGTAAATGCTGATACCAATGATATAGGTAGCAAAAGGAATGTGATCCCCCCAACATTAATTTAGGGAGCTTGGTAGCAGATTAATGAGCAAGATATCTAAAATTGTAATCTATGGATTACTTCCAGTGCCAAGTACATCTGACTATAGGGACAGGAAGGAAGCAGATGCAGGAATGGTATAGGAGGAAGGGTTTTTGATTTTTGGATCATTAGGAATATTTCTGGAGCAGGTGGGATATATACAAGCAGGACTGTTTACACCTGAATCGATACAGGTACAATATCCTTGGTGGGAGTTTTGCTCAAACTGTTGGGGAGATTTTGAACTAATTTGCGAAGAGGATGGGACAAAAAGATGTTGGGTGGTGGAAGGGGAGAGTTTCACCCAAATATAGAAAAAAAAAAAGCAGATCTGTCCAGTTGGCAGAGCAGACATGGGCATGAGTGGGTGGATTGGAAAATTAAATTACAACTACAGTAAATCTTTGTTATAACGGACCATAGAGGGAGAGGTGGTGTCCATTATTGCCGATTGTCCACTGTAACGGAGCAAAGGATTATCATTGCATAAATAGAAGAAACAAACTACAGCTCCTGGTTACAGGAGGTGACAGGACTGTGAGTTTTACATCAGTGGTAGGGAAATTATTGGCTATATAGTCTTTAAGTAAAGAATTCGATAAGGTCTCCCATGTAGGCTGATCCAGAAGATTAAAGCGCGTGGGATCCATGGTGACTAAGCAGATTGGATTTCAAATCGGCTTGGCCACAGAAGATAGAGGGCAATGGTAGAGGGATGATATTTTGACTGTAATCTATGGCCAGTGGTATTCTGCAAGGATCAGCTCAGTTGTTTTATGATATATGTGATATGGATGAAAATTTAGGTGGGCTGATTAAGAAATTTGCAGATGAAACAAGGGCGGCCACGGTGGTGCTGCAGTGGAGTTGCTGCCTTATAGCGCTTGCAGCGCTGGAGACCCGGGTTCGATCCCGACTACCAGTGCCATCTGTACGGACTTTGTATGTTCTCCCCGTGACCGAGTGGGTTTTCTCTGAGATCTTCGGTTTCCTCCCACACTCCAAAGACGTACAGGTATGTAGGTTAATTGGCTTGGTGTATGTGTATATTGTCCCTCGTGTGTGTAGGATAGTGTTAATGAGTGGGGATCGCTGGTCGGTGCGGACTCGGTGGGCCTGTTTCCACGCTGTATCTCTAAATTAAAACTAAACTGGCCAGTTTGTGGATAGTGAGGAAGGTTGTCAAAGGTTACAGCGGGATATAGATGATTTGAAAATATGGGTAGAAAAATGGCAGTTCAATTTAATCTGAGCAAGTGTGAGATGGTAGGTAGATAAAAAATGCTGGAGAAACTCAGCAGGTGAGGCAGCATCTATGGAGGAATAGGTGACGTTTCGGGTCGAGACCCTTCTGTCTGAAGAAGGATCTCGACCCGAAACGTCACCTATTCCTTCACTCCATACATGCTGCCTCACCCGCTGAGTTTCTCCAGCATTTTTATCTACCTTCGATTTTTCCAGCATCTGCAGTTCTTTCTTAAACAAGTGTGAGATGGTGCACATTGGGAGGTCAAATTTCAAAGAAGAGTAAATGTTGCGACTTTGTAATACATAGACTATATTTGAGTATTGCATGCATTTCTGGTTTCCACATTACAGGAAGGATGTGGAGACTTTGGAGAAGCTGCAGAAGAGGTTTTCCATGATGCTGTCTGGATTAGAGGGTATTAGCTATAATGAGAGGTTGGACAAATATAGATTGTTTTCTCTGGAGCTTTGGCGGAAAAAGGGAGATTTGATGGAAGTGTATAAAATTATGAGGCCTAGCTGGGTAGGAAGTCAGTAAATGTACCCAAGGGCAGAAACGTCAAATACTAGACGGGGAAAGTTAAAACAGATGTGCAGAGCACGTTTTTTTTTACACAGAGGGTACCTGAATTGTGCTGCTGGGGATGGTGGTGGAGGCAGATACAAAAAAGGCATTTAAGAGTATTTTAGATAAGCATATTAATATGCAGGGAATGGAGGAATATGGATCATATGCAGGCAACTGTGAATTTATACAGCTGTTTCCATGCTGCATAAATTCTGTGTACTATGTTCTATGACACAAGGCCCAAGACAAGTTACTGCAGACAGACTGTGTGCGGCTGGAGAGTGCTACACAGAAGACTTGGAAGCAATTTTACTAACATTGTAACTGCATTGTAAAAATGTTGCAATTAAGCTCCTGAGCATTGCTTTGCAATCAATGCTGCATAATAGAATTTCTTGAATGCAATCTTCCAACAAATGGTCCAGAAATGTACCTGGAACATAAATTTCAATCGAACGAGACTTTTGATATGTTTTCAGTAGGTATACACACAGGTTAGAAACTTGTAATTTGAAACATCAAAATTTCCCAGTTATTTCAGTCTGTACAATAGTGTTTAACATGTAATTTTCTTACTTCTTAAGTTAGAAATAACATTCATATTGTAAAAAGGTAAGCTAGGTACATTTCAGTCCAAACCACGATAACACCATTAGCTGCACAAAGCACAAAACAATTGAGTGACGTAACTTAATGTTTACGCTCTAATGTGAACACACAAAAATTAGCATGTTTGCCAACTGTAATATATATATATATTTACATAAAATTAATGTCATCTAAATATTTGGCCATTGAGCAAGTAAATTAAAAAAATGACACCCTCTGAGAATGAAACAAAAGCCGTTTTATGTTGATCTTTTAAGTGGCTAACATTAAGTCTTAGGACTTGCTGCTGTCCACTTTCAAAAATGTAATGCCTTAAATGTTGAACGCTACCTTCCCAGAACCAGAATTAAAAGAGCAACATAAGATCAGCAAAAATGTGATTATAAATGTCAAGATGAAGTACATTTGGTCCACAAAGGTTTCTTAACAGAGTAAACTTTTTTCATCGTATTCATTTTGGAATATTATTGTTGGAGGAAAGTTTTACACAGAAGGAAAACAAACTGAGCAACAGACAAAAGGACAGCATGACTGAACAGTAAAGCTTTAGAAAGCAACACTCCATGCAGCTTACCAAAGAGGGAGATTCTATGTCTGACCAAAGCTGCCAGTTTGCAGAAGATACTGAAGTAGAGAAACAATGAGGAAGAAAAGAAGTGAGAAGATGCAAGAACAGGCAGCAGCTAATATCACTAGAAAGGAACTATCACTGACAGACACCCGAAGCAGTTTAGACCTCCTGATCTAAAAAGCTGGTTTGAGATATAAAACTACACAGAAACATGCTGGAAATTCTCAGCAGGTCGGGATGCATCTTTGGGAAGAGAGCTAAGGTTTTGTCTTCTCATAAGTACAGCCTGACCAACTAAATATTAAGGCAATTAAAAACAAGTTTTTATTTAAGATTTCCAGCATCTGCAGTTTTATTTGATTTTTACTGGTTTGAGATCTATTTTCTTTTGCTTGGAAGCAGTTAGTTCCTAGTACATGTACAAAGATGCACCTTTAATGTTATTACATATCAGCTCAAGCGGAGATCCACTGGTCCGTAAATACATATTGCAAACAAAAAACTTGATTCAATTCTGCAATTCAATTTTCCCTTCTTCAATATCTTGAAACAAGTTTGTTTTTACTTTTGGCATTTGAATAAAATTCCCCACAAACCCTTGCATTTTTTTAAATCTTAATGATTCCTTGGCCATAGCGACTAGTAATTGTAATGTCTAGCAACAACGTCCGTTATAAAAGAAAGTCAGTACTCTATAAAGCAACTCATTCCATAGGTGGCATAAAATACAGATAAATGGTATTACATTATCTCTCTTCACAAATGTTATACTTTTCTAATTTTTATTACAGATTTCCTCTTTTAAACATATATATCAATATCATATAATTCTACTGCTCTCTTTTCTTCTTGAGCCTAGCAATGACTGTAACATAGCAATAATGGCCATATTTTATCATCTTGTCAGCTGCATCATTGTATTGACTGCTGTTTTAGAATAATGTCCTTTGCCACATTGTCTTTCTCAGCACCAAAACAAGGTTGAACCTAAGTACTTTTGTAAATCTCTGCAATGCAGTTGTAATTTACAACTACTTGAGACAGTGGAAGTTTGTTGTTATATTAAATAAAAATCAATTTCTTGTTTCACTAATCGGTGGCTTAAATACTTCACACATGCTGACCTATTCTAACGCAAAGTCAAACAGTGTTTCATCACTTAAAGGGCAGCTTTCACTTCGTCACAACGCAGCCAGGGACCGAAGAGGACGGTGCATAGGCAAGGGCCATGACATTATTCATTTTAATAAGCACAACCTTTAGGTGATGTGATGAGAAGGAAGCACCAAGAGGCTCAGATATAAAGAAGAAGTAGGAAATAGCTGCACTAGGAACAACGAAGGAAGAAATGCCTTGACCTTATGGGACATACAATAAGGAAACAGGCCCTTTAGCTAATTTGCCCGATGCCTCATCAAAGCTAATTTCATTTACACATGTTTGGCCATTATACCCCTCTAAACCATTCCTATCTACAGTATATACCTGCCCAAATGTCTTTTACATGCTGTTATTGTACCTCCCTCAACTACTTCCTCTGGCAACTTATTTCATATATACTCACCACTCTATGTGTGGAAATACTTGCCTCTCAGGTTCCCATTAAATATTTCCCCTCTCACATTAAGCCAATATTTTCTAATCCTTGACACTCCTACCCTGGAAAAAAACTCACCCTGTCTATCCCCCTCAAGATTTTATACATTTTTCTAAGATCAGCCCTCAGCCTCCTACGCTCCAAGGAGTAAAGTCCAAACATGCCAACCTATCTTAGCTCAGATACTTAAGTCCTGGCAACATCCTCGTAAATCTTCTCTGCACTCTTTCCAGCTTAATGACATCTTTCCTGTAGCAGAGTGACCAAAACTGGGCACAATATTGCTAATGTAGCCTCTCCAATGTCTTGTAAAATTGTAACAGAACGTTCCAACCTCTCTACTCAATTCCCTAACTGATGAAGGCCAACCTACCCTATCTACCTGCATCTCCACTTTCAGGGGGCTATGTAATTAGATCCCTCTCCATCACACTCTAGAGCTCTACTGTTCAATGTGAAGGTCCTGCCCTGTTTGACCTTAAAATGCAGCACCAACAGTTATCTAGATTAAACTTTGTTCGCCATTCTTCAGCCTGCTTTCCCAGCTGATCAATATACCACTGCAATTCTTGATAACCATCTTCACTGTCTAGAATATCACATATTTTAGTGTCATTTTCAAACTTACAAATCACCCATGCTGTTGATATAGATGACAAATAGCAATGGGCCAGCACTGATCCCTAGGCACACCATTAGTCACAGGCCACTAGTCTGACAAACAAGCTTCCACCACCACTCTCTGCTTCCTACCATGAAGCCGATTCTGTATCCAGCTAGTTAGCTCTCCGTGGAGTGCATGCGAATTAAACTTCCACAACAATCTACTTCTCAAGGCTTTGCGGAAGTCCATATAAACTACATTTACAGCCCTGCTCTCGTCAACATTCTTGGATGCTATCTCAAAAAACTCAATCAAATTTGTGAGACACGATCACCCACGTACAAGACCATGCTAACTATCTCTAGTCAACTACCATATTTCCAGTTACATTTATATTTTATCCCTTAGAATCCTGCTCAGTAACTTTCCTGGGCTTTCTGGTCTATAGTTCTCAGGTTTTTCTTTCAGCCCTACTTAAATAGAGGCAGAACATTAACCATTCCCCAGTCTTCCGGCACCTCACCCGTGTCTAACAATGATAAATATATCCTCCTCAATCCCCTATACTCCTCCAAGAATATACTTGATCTCAGCTGCCTATACCTGACCCATACCACCTCTTTTTCCTGAGCTGAGCACATAAATTATCATCCATGGTTCCTTACTCCGACCTCACTCTAATAGAAACATGTATTCATTGAGCTTCCAATATCATACTTTTTATAATATCCTATTTTCTGGATGTCTATTTGCCCGCCAACAACCTACTCCAATCGACCTTTGCTAGTTCCTGTCTAATACCATCAAAGCTGTCCTCGCCCTAATTTAGAACTTTAACATTTGGCAGAGCTGGAGCAATTGCAGTATTCAAATTACTTCATACGCTTAAGACAACTATCCCATGAGGGTGGCATTCCCTTTAGCTGTCTTGCCTTTTCTTAGCAACTTAGCAACTCATAAGGCGCACTTTGCACAACCCAGTCACAATAACTCAATAATGACAATCATGCCATACAACATTTTGATACTAATTTTCTCCCATTTCCTTGAATGTAAGGTGCCCTCCAATAGACATCTAATACAACAAATTGGAGCGACCCTTCGAGTCACGAAGGCTAACTTAGCTGGAGGAGAGGATCATCTCTGTACTTGCACCGAGGTCACACAGGCTGTAATCCTGCCGGAGTGAAGGATGTCAAAGGCATAGAAGTTATACAAATATTTCTCTATTATGGCAATGAATATTCCATGTCTATTGGCATATCTCCCAAGAGCGCAATAATCCATCATCGCCAACTGGAACACAGGTCAGTGTTAAGTAATGCTCACACAATGCAACAGCTTTCACTGAGGCAAGGTTGGAGCGCATCCAAAGATGGGTAACATGGTGGTTTTAATGTATATTGCCTCTAGTGAGGACACAGGAAACGTGCTTCATCCATTAAGATAACACAGAGAATGCCATTGACTGTTAAGAACACAGGCTGGTCATTCACCATGAGAAGCTGCTTAAGAGATTTTGCTTTGGAAGCAGACAAGGTAATCACTTCTATTGACACGTGCAATGATTCCATATCAAACAATGTTAACATCCTCTGATACTTTAAGGCCAGCAGAACCAGTCACTGGAGGTGTGACATTCCAGGTTTTACCATTGTAACTAGGCAGGGGCAGTAAATATAGAAATGTTTATGTTAATCAGCTGACATTGAAACCCTCATGATGGGATCAGAAAAGGCATTAAGTGGCCATCTCTTAAAAGAAGAGGGGTCTCTGAAGAAGGGTTTCAACCCGAAACATCATCCACTCCTTTTCTCCAGAGATGCTGCCAGCATCTGCTCTCCAGCATTTTGTGTCTATCTTATATTAAGATATTGTTAAAGCACATTCTTTTGTTTTTTGTATAAAAATCCAAAAATTTTGGAATGAAATCTTTGACATTTTTACGAAATTATTTAAAATAAAACTGAAACCGAATGCAGAACTGATTATTTTCGGAACAATGGAAGCCAGCTTTGAGCTGACTTCCAAAAGAGCTTCCTTAATTACGGCTTAATAATGGCAAAAAAACTTATACTTAAATTCTGGAAAAACGCTCCCACACCAACGATAAAAATGTGGATTTCTAATATGTCTGAACTGTTACACCTGGAAGACATGAGATTCCTCTTAGCAGGCAAATCAGACCATTTCCAAAAGATTTGGTCTCCATTTATCGACTTATTACAAGCATAGGGTGCAACAAAACATTGAAAATAAATGGTTTCAGGACCTGGTGAGGGGTGTGTAAAGATACGAAGTAGGTACATCCCTTTTATCTTATCTTATCTTATCTTACTTTCTGTTCTCTATTTTTTTTCTTTCTTTTTCTTTGGTTTTCTGTTTAACTCTTTCTTGTGGTGTATGTCCCTACGGGTTTCTCTGGACCACTCTACCACTCACTCACTATCTTTGCTAACTCTTTCTATCTTTCTTCTTTTTAAAGTTTAAAATAAGAAGTGGTACAAGAAATGTATAATTTTATTTTTGCTTGATATCACTGCAATGTACAAGACTTCTAATAAAAAATAAAAAAATAAAAAAAATAAAAATATATTGTTAAAGCCTTATCCCTGCCACTCCAGTATACATTTCAGGACATGTCTGTTTTGTCAATTAATACATGGGCTGCTTGTATATCTAGAGCGCCATCCCTCCACATTGTAACAAAAGTGATATGTTTAGTGCCTGGAGTCGTGTTTAGAACACCAGGGACTATTCACTGATACTTGAATATTCAAAAGGGATTGAGTTTGAGATAATTTGAGATGAGCTTCCATTGTTAATGTTTAAATCTACAAGTTAACTGTCTGCACTCAAAACTTTAAAGATAAGCCCCTCTAGACAACTGGGCGAGCCCTAACAGCATGCCCAGGTAGGGTCCTCTTTCAGTGCTGCCTGCCAAATCTTCCTCCTCTGCCAGCTGTTGGGCTCGCGTTTCTTCTTCGGTAGTGGGGAAAAAGTCAGTTATTAAAGATGGGATAGCAGCACATTTGGAAAGTGGTGAAATTATTGGACAAAGTCAGCATGGATTTATGAAAGGTAAATCATGTCTGACGAATCTTATAGAATTTTTCGAGAATGTAACTAGTAGAGTGGATAAGGAAGAACCAGTGGATGTGTTATATCTGGACTTTCAGAAAGCTTTCGACAAGGTTCCACATAAGAGATTAGTATGCAAACTTAAAGCACACGGTATTGGGGGTTCAGTATTGATGTGGATAGAGAACTGGCTGGCAGACAGGAAGCAAAGAATAGGAGTAAACGGGTCCTTTTCAGAATGGCAGGCAGTGACTAGTGGGGTACCGCAAGGCTCAGTGCTGGGACCCCAGCTATTTACAATATTTATTAATGATTTGGATGAGGGAATTGAATGCAACATCTCCAAGTTTGCGGATGACACGAAGCTGGGGGGCACTGTTAGCTGTGAGGGATGCTAGGAGGCTGCAAGGTGACTTGGATAGGTTGGGTGAGTGGGCAAATGCATGGCAGATGCAGTATAATGTGGATAAATGTGAGGTTATCCACTTTGGTGGCAAGAACAGGAAAGTAGACTATTATCGGAATGGTGGCCGATTAGGAAAAGGGGAGATGCAACGAGACCTGGGTATCATGGTACACCAGTCATTGAAAGTAGGCATGCAGGTGCAGCAGGCAGTGAAGAAAGCGAATGGTATGTTAGCATTCATAGCAAAAGGATTTGAGTATAGGAGCAGGGAGGTTCTACTGCAGTTGTACAGGGCCTTGGTGAGACCACACCTGGAGTATTGTGTACAGTTTTGGTCTCCTAATCTGAGGAAAGACATTCTTGCCATAGAGGGAGTACAGATAAGGTTCACCAGATTGATTCCTGGGATGGCAGGACTTTCATATGAAGAAAGACTGGATAGACTCGGCTTGTACTCGCTAGAATTTAGAAGATTGAGGGGGGATCTTATAGAAACTTACAAAATTCTTAAGGGGCTGGACAGGCTAGATGCAGGAAGATTGTTCCCGATGTGGAGGAAGTCCAGAACAAGGGGCCACAGTTTAAGGATAAGGGGGAAGTCTTTTAGGACCGAGAGGAGAAAAACATTTTTCACACAGAGAGTGGTGAATCTGTGGAATTCTCTGCCACAGAAGGTAGTTGAGGCCAGTTCATTGGCTATATTTAAGAGGGAGTTAGATGTGTCCCTTGTGGCTAAAGGGATCAGGGGGTATGGAGAGAAGGCAGGTACGGGATACTGAGTTGGATGATCAGCCATGATCATATTGAATGGCGGTGCAGGCTCGAAGGGCCGAATGGCCTACTCCTGCACCTATTTTCTATGTTTCTATATGTTTCTTCTCCCCAATCTTTTCCACCTCATTTTTCTCCTCCTTGTGTACCTCCAATTGCAGAACCTAGATCAATGACTAATAACAAGCTTATAGAGATGCAGAAGGCAACAATGAAGTGGTACAAGTTGCTTCCAGAGAGATATCAAATACTGGAATTGCATTGAGGATTCTGCTAACATTTGCCATTATGCTCCTGTGATCTGTAGAAATTATAATCGCCAGCATCAACTGGGCAACAGGTAGGAGCAACACCCAAAAAAGATGGTTGGGAGTGGAGGGATGAGGGGTGTTACTTGTTAACCTGGAACTATTGCAGGCAACATGTATTGTCTAAAAATAAATGTGATATGCAAACTTTTCAGATATTTAGTGTCTGCCTTGAAAATGTTATTTTTGTGGTTGGCCATGAACATTCAGAAATGTTTGGCCCTGATTCATTGGACCACGTGACCCTTCCATAAGTTTAATACTTGTAGATCTACAGAAGCCCCAACCCAACAGGCTCCATTCAAGGAATCACTCAAAGAATGATATAAATCCCTTTTCCATAAGTGGAGGGCAAGTTGATTCACTCCAAATGCAGCAAACTAACAAATGAGCCATAGATCAGTCGCCAGTTTACACAACAATCAAAAGGCTGAGAATTTAAGGGGTCAGTAATTCTAATTTCTATATATAGAATTATTTAAGCATAGCGTGTGGCTGTAGCTCTGCTCCCCGAAAGTCACAGATCTATTACATCAATGACATAGACAAGTCAGAAGAAGGGTCTTGACCCGAAATGTCACCCATTCCTTCTCTCCAGAGATGCAGCCTGTCCCGGCAAATTTACCCCAGCATTTAGTGTCTACCTTTTCGTGTAAATAGCTGGAGATTGTATGAAGCACCCTGAAAGCCCTTGAAAAGGTAATTTTAAGTCAACTTATACCTTACCTTCACCAAAACACTATCTTGGAAACTTTCCAGTCAGGTTTCAGGGCTCACCATAGCACAGAGTCTGCCTTGTTGAAGGTACACAATGACCTACTCCTCACCGTTGACTCCGGCGACTGTGCAATTCTGCTCCTTCTTGACCTCAGAGCAGCATTTGATACTGTCGACCACACCATCCTAACTGACCGTCTCCGGTATGGGGTTGGTATTGATGGCACTGCCCTGAGCTGGTTCATCTCCTACCTCAAAGGTAGGAGTTTCTCGACTAACATAGGCAACTCTTCCTCCTCCCCAGCTAATCTCTGCTGTGGGGTTCCACAAGGTTCCATCCTTGGCCCCATTCTCTTCTCCCTGTATATGCTCCCCTTAGGCCAAGTCATTGAAAGGCACGGCATTTCCTTCCATTGCTACACAGACGATACACAACTCTATCTCCCCCTGAAGCCCAAAAATCAATCAAATCTGCTTAACCTTACCCGCTGCCTCGAGGATATAAAGTGTTGGATGGCCCAGAACTTCCTCCAACTAAATGAGAGTAATTCTGAGGTCATCCTTCTCGGCCCCTCGGACTCAATCAAAATGATGGCAGGCAGCCTTGGAAGCCTTACCCCACTACTCAAACCTCACGTCAAAAACCTTGGCGTGATATTTGACTCAGCACTGAAATTTGACAAACAAGTCAATGCCGTGGTAAAAGCTAGCTTCTTTCAGCTTAGGACGATAGCTAAAATAAAACAATTCCTCCAGTTTGATGACCTCGAAAAGATCATCCACACATTCATCTCCTCCTGCCTAGATTACTGCAACTCCCTTTACACTGGCATCAGCCAATCTTCCCTGTCCCGCCTGCAACTGGTCCAAAACGCCGCAGCGAGACTCCTGACAGGCACCCGAAAAAGGGACCACATCACCCCGATCCTGGCCTCTCTCCACTGGCTCCCTGTGCGGTTCTGTATAAACTTCAAGATCCTCCTCCATGTCTACAAAGCCCTCAATGGGCTTGCCCCCACCTACATAAAAAGTCTTCTCACCCACCACTCCACCTCCAGGTCGCGTAATTAGCATGCCAAGGACATGTAAGTGGGACAGGGGCTTAATGCTCCACTCCCAGATGGTCTCCTGATGGATTTTTTTTTAACACAGCACAATAGCACGCAGCACAATAGCACAAGTAAAAAAGGCGTGCCTTCATTGCTAGGGGCATTGAATACAAGAGTCAGGAAGTCATGATGCAGTTCTATAGTTCTTTGGTTAGGCCGCATTTGGATTATTGCATGCAATTCTGGTCGCCTAATTACAGGAAAGATGTGGAGGCTTTGGAGAGGGTGCAGAGGTTTACCACAATGTTGCCTGGATTAGAGGATTTTAGCTACAGGGAGAGGTTGGATAGACTTGGATTGCTTTCTCTAGAACATCAAAGGTTGAGGGAGACGATAGAAGTATATAAAATTATGAGAGGCATAGATAGGATAGATGGTCAGAACCTTATTCCCAGGGTGGAAATGTCCATCATTAGAGGGCATAACTATAAAGTGAGAGGGAGAAAGTCTTTTTTAAACACAGAGAGTGGCGGGGGCTTGGAACGCATTTCCAGGGGTGGTGGTTGAGGTAGATATGAAAGTGGCATTTGAGGCCTTTAGATAGGCACATGGAAGGGTACGAATAGAGGAAAATGGATCATGTGCAGGCAGATGAGATCAGTTTAACTAGGCATCATGTTCAGCACAAACATTTGTGCTGAAGGGGTCATTGCAAAGGGTCTTTTCAACGGTGTCTAATAATGCTAAAGTCAATTAAAGTATTTAAGCATAATCAATTTTAAAACATACTTTCCTGAAAAAAATACATTCAAACTAGTCTGGGAAGGTCCATCCGGTTCCATATCTCAGCATGACTGAGCTCTGTCATTGGCTTCAATGGAAGGCAAAGAAGCCAGGGTCACAGGGTTCACAGAAAAAAACTCATCAGCAGTTCTCTTCTGAACTGCCAGCAAACAAAAATGTGCTTCAGCCCAAAATTGCAGCACCTTTCCCAAATGTTAGATAATTATATTTATTCACTCTAATTAAGTGGCACTGATAAAAGCTCCACAAGGATGTTGTCGATAGCGCAGTGTTTGAATACGCCAGGACTGCTTTCCCTGGAGCAATGGAGGCTTTCGAGGTTAAAAATCATGAGGGACTAGAAAAGATGGATTGCCACAGTCTTTTCCCAGGGTAGGAGAATTTAAAACGTTAGGGTGCGAGGACAGTTTTAAAAATGACCCAAGGAGCAGATTTTCTTGCAGAGGGTGGCAGGTATCGGGTGGCCCCGCGCGCGGCAGCCTCGCCAGCAGTTTGTCTGTCATTTCACCGTTTTTGTTATTTTTAGTTGTGTCAAAAGTATGTTTTTGGAGGTTTCGTAGTCTTTTTTTGTGGGGGTTGGGGGGGAAAGGGGGAAACTGTTTTCTCAGTCACTTCACGGTCGAAGATGCGTCTTTTCCCCGAGTTGCATCTTCGCCCCCCCTTGCGGCCTACCAACTGGATTGGCACGGCCTTTCCTGCCGCAGACCAGCCAGAGCTTCAGCAGCGGCACAGCACTGGATTCCATCACGGAGCGGAACGATGCCTTACCGGGGATCGCTGGAGCTCCAGAGAGTTGGGACAGCTGTTTAACATCGTGGAGCTTCCAGCGGTGCTGACTTTAACATCGCGGCGTCCTTCGACCTCTTGCCGGGGGTCACCAGCGTTGAATCTCTGTCCAGCTCGGCCTGTGGACTTCAGGAAGTGGCCTATTCGGAAATTCCAAGCCGCTGAGAGTGTTCTCCGTTCCGACGCCGGAGCTCCGATCATCCCGGCAAGAGGGCCTGAAACATCGGGCCGCCCGTAGCGGTGACTGTGGAGAGCTCAAAGGCCCCGACCACGGGTGAACAAAGAGGAAGATGACTGAACTTTATTGCCTTCCCTCACAGTGGGAAATTTTGATTCTGTTGTGTGGGGGATGTTCATGTTAAATTCTATAGTGTATTGTGTTCTTTTTATTCATATGGCTGTATGGTAACTCAAATCTCACTGTACCAATTGGTGGATGTGATAATAAATGTCTCTTGAACTCTTGTATATGGAATGCTCTGCCAGAGGAAATGGTAGAGGTGGGTATAATTACATTTAAAAGACATTTGGACAGGATAGGAAAGGTTTAAAGGGATAAAGGCTGAATTCAGGCAAATGAGACTAGCTTAGGAATTCTGGATAAGTTGGTCCGTGCAGCCTGTTTCTGTGCTGCATAATTCTATGAAGAAAGATCCTCCCAGTACAGCTTGTTTAATGTGCTGGAATATGTTCAATTGTCAGTTTTGACACAGTGATATATTCCTTAAAAATGATTAACATGCACCTACTATCTGAATGAAATACAATTCTGTGATAATTTCCAATGACTTACACTCAAAGTATTAATTGAAAGCAATTAAATACTCCATATGCAGTCAAGGAAAATCCGGGATTTGTGAAATGAAATGAAAATTGGTCAATTGGCTAACAATGTGTTTCAGCGCATCCGTGATAATCAGTTTCTGCTGATCAATAACATTTTTTGCTTGATCCTATTCCTGCATAATGCTTCACTGAGTTTGATTGTGTTTGCTTTATAATTTATTGCAGTGAAATCTCTGAAATTAAAATGGTTGACAAAGACGCTGGTCTGACCTGTTTCAGATCCCACAAGATAAATGTTCTATTTATGATCGCTGGCAATTAATGAAACATGTACTTATGGAGTCTAGGGAGAAAGATGGCAGTTGGAAATTAGAGTTTGTGTTTGAAATTGTCAGCCTGCTCACAAGATCCCATGAAGCATGAACACTATCTAGAAAAAAACAGCATCAAATGAGCAAATCTGTTTATATAAAAGTTTTTAAAGCAAAAATCTTCAGATACTTCCATGGCTCCATCATAATTTTCACAGATTTTTTTTAGCTTTAGTGCAACCCGCAAATCATATAAGTGCAAGGGGATGATCATGCGTGGGTAACCCGAGCAATGAGGTACAAATCCATTCAGAGCAGGAATTGCTACTGTGTTTATAGTGTGGTATACCTGCAGATTTTAAGCATAAGGTCCATTGATATCTTAAATACTGGATATTATGGCGGGCGAATAAGCAAGCCACGTGTGGTGAATTTAAGAGATATTTATTGTCAAAGCAAAGAGAACAACACACATGCGAAAAGGGGAAAGGTTGACCTAGGGTTCATTATATATACCAGGGCACACCCCTATACCTCGTGACGACTCCTTCCTGCCATTACCCGGTCACGTGACCCTACCCCCGAGGGTTCAAAAAGTAAGTGGCGCCACAGGACCCCCCCCCCCCCGCAGAACCGGAGGAACGAAACTGAAAGGGCAGAAGAACGAGGCATTGCCCCTGCACATCCACCAACAGACATTGGGCATCGGCTGGGAGACGCAGCAACCGTAAAAGTCCAGGTAAAATGGCAGGGGCCAAAGATGATCGGGATCGTGCGAACCCCATACGTCCGTATGGAGCTGGCATTGACTGCAGTCAGATAAGGCCCCCACTTGGCAGAACGAGTGTCGACCCCTGACGGGGAAAAACGCTAACCTCTGCACCCGTATCAACAAGGAAACGTCGTCCCGAGTGTCGATCCCAAGCGTAGAGGTGGTGTTTCAGGCCGACCGCCGCAGCGACAACTGCCGGCCGGCCTCGGCATTTCCCGGATATGAGCAGGGCGGGCGGCACTGATGAGCTGCGGGACCCCAGCGCTGGTGGCAGTAACACCACTTCCCCTTACCGGGGTTGTTCGGGACACGTGGTGCAGCCGAACACCCAGTGGATTGAGGGCCTGGTTTCTGGGCCTTCCAAGGTACCGCCGATTGATCGAGCCACCTGGGGTTCATTATATATACACTAGGGCACACCCCTGCACCTCGTGACGACTCCTTCCCGCCATTACCCAGTCACGTGACCCTACACCCGACTGCCGAGGGTTCACGTAGTAAGTGGCCTAACCACCGGGTGACGCCACAATATTAAGTAATAATAATTTCACTGATTGTGCATTATTGACTACATTATACAGCTGATCACTATGAAACTGTATTGATGCAGTGCTTATATGATCTGATCAGACACAAAGTGAATACCTTGAGAAAGCTGGTAATACATCACACTAGGCTGTTATGGTTTGTGACTCATATTTTATTGGCATCTTGCAGGAATATGGCTTGGAGTGAGATCTCGATCATCAAGCACAGTGGTGAAGTATGGCATGCACTTCACTGTCGTAGGCTGAGAGTCAGGTAATAACTGAGAATTTTTACATTGAAGATGTGACAGCATTTAAACTCCTGTGGAGATTTGGAAACACAAATTTGTGCAATATAAGCCCACTCTATCACTCCCTACTCCCCATTGGATTGCAACCTTGTCGTGGTCAGGGAGCTTGTGGGTCTCAGTGACCCCTAGAGCTATGCCAGCAGGAGATTTGTTTCCTGTTAGGTTCTCCCATGCTGGACAGGTCGAAGGGTAGAGGCGAGACGAAGAGCGACCCACTGGTCCTCCAGGTTGGAGGTTGAGCACAGGGCTAACAACCGTGTCTCGTAAAACAAATATGTTACGGAAACAGCAACTGAAGGAATCAACACTATTAGGCGTGATGGACTTCCAGGGCTATCGACAGATGCTAGGATGAATGTACCAGACAGCATCCCAAGAATAGCCCTGCACTGGACACCGGAAGGGAAAAGGAAAAGAGGGCGACCCAAAACCACCTGGCGTCGAACTGTCGAGGAGGAAATGAAAACAATGGATCTGACCTGGGGTAGTGTCCAGAAGCGAGCCCAGAACAGACAGGAGCGGAGGACTCGTTGCTGCCCTACATGCCATGAGGCATAATAGGCAGTAAGTAAGTAAGTATCACTCCCTGAACCCTTGAGACACATACAATCCAAGAACATCCATATGCCTGTGAAATTAACTGATTCCTTTTCAAAGAGAATGAGTTGAAGTTCTGTCTCTTTGTGTAAAGAATACCAATGATGATCCTGAGCCTGATGAATTTGGACATTTCAAGGCAATGATGGGCTTCATCTCTCGGCAGAGCTTTCCATATATGGGCATAAGACTTGAACCTGTCTTCAAAAATGTTTAACCTTCAGACATTAGGCCACTTAGAGAGCTGGAGATAACAGCATGGCTTCCTGTACTCTGTGCCAGGCTCAGTAGGCAGGAATCCTTCCTCCCTTAAAAGTCTTTTGGGGTCTGCTTTCTCTTTCTGTATTAGGCTGCACTAATAAGTCGGCGAGTCCACTATTAGCGAACTAACTAATTGCTTAGAAAAGCCTGGTGGTTACCACTTTTAATTAATTTCACTTAATGTAATGAAATGGAACTTCTAGTATTGTTTCAAAAAGTAGCAGCCATTTAAAAAAAAAAGTACAATACAGTTATTTTGCTGATTTATCATTATACTTGAGATGGCTGCCAACAATGTTGGTCCAGAGGATTACTGTCAGCAATTGTTAAAATTCAAATTATAATGCACATACTTGTACCTCAGTGGTTGTTGTCAGTTTCACGATGTAGTGACAATTACAAGTAGACAATTTTAATGCCATCCATACAAGCCATTTTAATGCTAGCATCTAGACATTAATGCACGTGGGTTGTGGTTGAAACGGGAAGGGTTACTTGGTGTGGAGAATGGGAAAGATTTTAAAACTGAACTTTGTAAATAAATAGATACATTTATAGGTAGTGAAATAATTAGGGAAATGTCAATATTCCTGTAATTAGAGTTCCATAAATATTCTGAATGTTTATTCAAATTAGTATTGCGAATTCTAAAATGACAGAACTAAAGGATATAATCGAATAAAAAGCAGAGGAATAAACTGGTATTAGGATGATCACTATCTTTGAAACGCTGTACAGTTCTTTCATGTATTTGGGTTAATTTTATCGTGACATCAGAGATGTTATTTGTCAAATTTTGATGCATTGATATAAACCGTGTGCAGACGTGGCGTCGAAGGGCGAGAAGCCGAAACAAAGAAGTCGAAGCCAAATAGCCGAATGGAAACAAAGGCGAAACGTCAACGAACCAAAAGCATACGAAGCTGAAACGCCAACGAACAGAAAGGGCGGGATGCCGAAAAGCCAACTAACTGAAAGTATGCGTCGCCTAAAAGCAAACTCGCCGAATGGCCGCTCTGCCGAAATGCCAACTAACCGAAAGGCTGCGTTGTCTACAAGCCAACTAACCGAATGCCGCGCCGCCGAAAAGTCAAATAATGGCTTGTGTGGGAAAATGACCCCCACCCTCCCGTTTCTACTGGCCAGTGATGTGATGGACGCAGGGGTCTGGAACAATCGCTGACAAGTCCCACCCCCGGCGACATCATGTCCGTTATTTGACTTTTCGGCAGAGCGGCATTCGGTTAGTTGGCTTGTAGGCGACGCAGCCTTTCGGTTAGGTGGCGTTTCGGCAGAGCGGTCATTCGGTGAGTTTGCTTTTAGGTGACGCAGCTTTTCGGTTAGTTGGCTTTTAGGCGTCCCGCCCTTTCAGTTCGTTGGCGTTTCGGCTTCATATGCTTTCGGTCATTTGGCATTTCGGCTTTGTTTCCATTCGGCTATTTGGCTTTGCCTTCTTTGCTTCGGCTTCTCGTCCTTCAACGCCACGTCCGGGTACCTATATAAACATTTTGTCAAATATGCATTGATATAAACATTTTGACTTTAAGTAGCAATTAATTTAAGGTTAGCAATTGCAAATAATGTATAATTGTAGTAGACAGGATTAACTCTAATTCTGAGAATCTTAATGTAAACCACAGCGCACATTAAAGCCTTCCATTAATTGGAGAATAATGGATAGCTTGGAACAATTCCTCATGGGGAATCTAAAAATGAGGATTAGATTACTTCAAACCACAAGAGCACCCACCAGCAATTAATAAATTATACTGAATACTCTGAGATGGCAGTCTCAAAATTATAATTTGATCCACTTTAATGAATTGTTTATTCTTCGCTGGTTGCTGAGGTTGGAGGGGTTTGTGACAGTCTGAACAGAATCATAGAGCTAAAGAAGATGAAAACTGGTCAAACAGCCCATCCCATCATGCTAACTAAGTTAGCGAACTGAGCGATCCCTACTTGCCTGTACTTGTGCTTGGCCCTTATCCCACCAAACCTTTCCTATCTATGTGCCTGGTCAAGTGTATTTTAGATATCGTAATTGTACCACCTCTGCCAGTTCCTTCCATATACACATCACCCCGTGTGAAAAACGATGTAATTTATATCTTTCCCCTCTCATTTTAAATCTTTGCTCTCTAGCTGTAGACTCCTTTATCCTGTGAGAAAGATTATCACTATTCACATTTTCTATGTCCCTCATGATTCTCTAAACCTGCTGAAGATCACCCCTCAGTTTTCTATGCACCAGGCAAAAGGTTCTGGAGCTATTGAGCACGGAAACAGGCCCTTTTTATCAATACCCATCCATATTGGCCAAGTTGCCCCATCCAAGCTAGTCCCATTTGCCTATGTTTGGCTCATAAGGTATACTTTCTTATCTATGTACCTGTGTTTTAAATGTTGTTATTGTATCTGCCTCAAATAATTCACCTGGCAGATCATTCCATATACCCACCCACTGTGTGAAAACGTTGCCCCTCAGAACCTTATTAAAGACCTTGCTGAAGTCCATATTGACTACATCTACTGCCCTGCCCTCATCAACATTATAAATCATAGCCTATTGAGCCTCCACTTATAACACAAACCCTTCAGTCCCAGCAACATCTCTATAAATCCTATTTGCACATTTTTCACTTTATTGACAGCATATAGCAGGGCGACCATAACTGTACAATACTCCAAACTGCACAATGCTCCAAATGTGGCCTCATCAACATCTTGCAGTATTGTGTCCAGAACTGTACACAATCCCCCAAATGTGGCCTCACTAAAGTCTTGTACAGTTATAACACAATGTCCCGATTTCTGAACTCATTACCCTGTCCAATGAAAACAAGTATGCCAAACACCTTCCACATCACCAGGTCTGCTTCCGTTGCTACATGCAATGAACTATGTACCCTCACACTCTCCAGAGCCCTATCATTTACCGTGCAAGTCCTGCCCTGTTTTTTTTTTACCAAAATGCAACACCTGGCATTTATTTGAATTAAACCCCATCTTCTATTCCTTAGCCTATTGGTCGGGGTGGGAGATTGCAACCTTCACGTGGTCCGCCCTGTTTCGACGAATGCAATCAACCTGACGTGCACAATCAAATAAGATCAAATAGAACAAGTTGTCCTACAACTTTAGGCTGTGCACGCCATACGCAAGAAGAAGAAGAAGCCTATTGGTCCAATTGATCAAGATCGTGTTATATTAGGTAACTTTCGTCAATCTCCAGAAATCCAACAATTTGGGTGACATCTGCCAACTTACTGACCATGCCATCTACTGTGTTGTTCAAATCATTAATGTAAGTAACGGACAACAATGGACCCAGCTGATATCTGTGGTAAACCTCATGCTGCAGACTTCCAGATTGAAAAACAACCTTCAACCACCACTTACTCCTACATTCAAGCCAATTTTGTATCCAATTGGCCAGCTTATCCTGGATCCATTTGATCTAATCTTCTGGACTAGCCTACATCTAATGCAATATCTTCTCAGGAGATTATTGAGCAATGTAAAACAAATGACCAATATAAAACATATCACTAACTACTTAAAAATATTGCAAACATTGAGAATAGCAGATTCAAAATATGCCTTTGTGTGGCAATTTATTGTTTGGCTGATTGTTAATCATATTAATTTATTACACTGTCATTCTATTTTAAGCTGCATTGACACTTCTAGCAGAGCAGCAGCATGTGGGTTTGCAGCAGTATTAAATTTGTAGCTTGAAACTGATATCAAATTTGGCTAAATAACCACATTGTTACATGGGCAGCTTTAAAGTTACATAGAACAGTCCTGCACTGGAACATGTTTGTGGTGAACAGGATGCTTAATTTAACTGATCTCATCGACCTGTACCTGATCCATAATCCCACTATTCCCTGCACTTCCATGTGTCGATCTAAAAGCCTCTTAAACACCATTACTTGCCTTCACCACCACCCCTGGCAATGCGTTCCAGGTCCCTGCTACTCTGTGTAAAAAACCTTGCTCAGCACATCTCCATTTTACTTCGGAATCACGTGAGTGACTACGTGAAGAACCCCGCCAGTGCGCCTGCGCGTCATTACGTCAGAAGCATTGGCGCAAACGGACGCGAGGAGCAGAGCTCCTCTAATGGAATTGTAGTTTTCAACTACAAGATAAGTATAAACTTTTTTGGAAGTATTTCCGTGTCCGTTTAGTGTGGGTCTGTGGGGATTTTTTCCACAGGCATCATGGAAAAAACGGGCAAGGGGAGGAGGCGAGCGGCACAGCCGATAGAGAGTCGCGAGATTGCGGTTGGCGACCAGCCGCCTCTGACCACGGTACAGTCGCCAGCAGACAGAATAGCGACTGTGGATATTGGGGCTGAAGTGAATTTAGTCAGCACCAGTGGGGCAAGGCAAAGCCGATAAAAAGCTGCGGGAATGCGGTCGGTAAAGGACTGCCTCATACCCTACAACAGTCACCGGCTGGGAGCGGGGCTAACTGTGGACTTGTGTATTAAAGAAAAGAACGGAGCTAGCGTCAGTTGGGTGCTAGGCAACATACAAGTCAGGGCCATGGAGCAAGAGTCAGTTTGGGATTCACCTCCAAGGCTGGATACCACTTTCTGAGTGGATATTCCAAATGGAGAACCTGTACACAGGTTGCTCCAACAAAACATACTCCAGGAGGAGTGATGTCAGAACCAGGCTCCAGAAGCCAGGTCAGCAGCACCTAGTAAAGGGCTGCTTGATAGCACCCTCATTGATGAGGCGCGTGCACAGGGTCAGCAGAGTTTCCAAAACGAGCGAAGACGGCAGCTGCCAGATGGGCTATTCCTGGCAGTACGATTTGCTGCTCTGTGAGAGTTCTGACCCTGAGTCTGACGGTGAGTCCGATACAAGCGAAGACGGCAGCTGCCAGATGTTTTACTCCTGGCAGTACAATTCGCTGCCTCGTCAGAGTCAGGAAAGCCACTTGGAAAGGAAGTGGCCTCTGTGATCAACTATTGTGTCTGCCTTCAGCTCTAGTAGCTTACGATGGATGAAAATGCCAAAAAAGCACAAGATCCCAAGGAACTGCATATTGCTGAAAGTACTAGCAGTGAACCAAGATATAAGGGGTCAGATGGGCGAAGGCATGTAAGCCTAAGGAAAGTAAACTGCAGAGAATATTGAAGCTGCTGGGTTGATGAACAACTGCAATTTGCAAAACAATGGATGGAGGCCATGGATGGAGATGCATCAAGTGGCACTAAGGTTGCTATGTAGCACCCACTTCAAGATGAATTGTTTCAGGAAGTATGCCATTCGGTCCACCATCAACCCAAAGTTGCAGCAACTCTGTAAAGCCCAGCAATGTGCAGTCATTCAACTTATTCTTCAGAGAAAAAACCTCATGAATCGTGGGAAAGAGTTGGATAATGAGGCAAAAACAGCAGTTGATCACAACATCAATGGTCGTCAAGTCTGCAAAGAGGACGTATCCTTTCAGACATCATACAAAATCCTGGACCGACATCAGGATCAAATCGACCATTGAAGCAGGTGTGCAGTTGATGTCCTGCAGCAGGAAAATGAAAAACCGTGGGTTTTGCCTGCCAGGAGCCAGAGACCACAGGTCACTCGGATGACAAAGGAGGTAGGTGGACCTGGTTCTTATGGGAACATATTAAGGCAAAAACAGCCAAATATTGGAAGCAAATTATTTCAATTATTATTCTGAGTATTATAGAAAGGTTTCGAATTGATTCGATTCAAATACTGGTTTGCCATCCAGCATGTTCCAAGCAGAACACTCCAATTTCACATAAAAATAATTGATGGAGGTTCAAGCTGAATTGAAAACTTGTTTAGAAACAAGTAATTGAAAGGTCGGTTTATCAAAACCACCAAATTGTGTTTAAAATTTCTCAACCTAAAAAGGTGAGGAGTATTTTAGATCTGACAAGTCTTTAAAATTTTGTGAAGTATAGACACTTCAAAATGGAGACTTTGAGACTGCCAAACAATTTATTTCAAAAAAGATGTTTTATGGCACTTATAGATCTGAAAGATGTATATTACTTAGTGTTTGTTCATTTATAAGATAACATTATCTGAAGGAACAATTATGGCAATTCAAAGTTCTGTCTAATGGGTTAACTTCAGTTCCTAGAATTTCACTAAATTGGTAAAACCAATTTTGGGGCTAATTAGAGTCCAAGGACAGATGTGGATGGCTTAACTGGATGATGTCCTAATTAGGACGAACAAGAGAATTAGTGAGTTATCTCTCTCAAATTATTCAAACCACTTTTGAAAGTTGGGTTTAATTCATCCAGAGAGAAATTAAGTTTAACGATACTTACAACAATTGATTATTTGATTCAATTGAAAGGGTAGTAATTTACCCAGGGTAAAGTGTTGTATTAAGCAGTTGGAAAAGCAACAATCTTCAATTAAGACAGGTGGCCAGCTTGTTCGGAGAATTAGTGTTATTTCCAGCAATACAATATGGGCCATTGTACTACCAGCAGCTGCAGACTGCAAAAAGAAAAAACACTAAGATGCATGATGGCCATTTTTTGGTAGGCCATGCAATTAAACAACAAATGCTGCTTCTGATTGCAGTAGTGGATTTAACATGTCTTCAGTAGTTCAAGCAAGATACGGATTGAACAGCCTTCCATGGTCTTAACAGACTGATATCAGTGTACTAGGATTGGTGCCACTGAAAAGGCATCCATCTGTGGACAGATGGAATATGGAAGAAGTATTATTTTACAGACATGGAGAATCGACGTTTTAAAGTCTATTGGAAGGCATGAGCTACAAGCTTGTTGTTTAATACAACTAATCTGCATGTTCAGTTTCAAATTAACAACACTACAGCAATGGCATGTATTAATTGTATGGGTGGAATTTCCATGATAACAAAGAATGGATGTTTAACCTTAAGATTGTTTAATGATATAATAGTCAGATTTGGGAAGCCAGATATGACTTGTTTCCATCCAGACTCAATCACCAGTTACAGAGATATGTGTTATGGGACTACATCGGGAGACAGTAGCGATGGATGTTTCTCGCTATATTAGGATGGTATGTTGTTATAGGCATTTTACTTCATCCTGTCTCATAAATTGGTGTCTGCTTAAAATGAAGCAGTATGCTGCCTCTGGGGTATTCGTGTTACCAGACGGGTCTATGCAGCCATGATTCCCTTTGATATTGGAATTTATGACACAGTTTCTGATAAATGTTCCCAAAAGAAGGAAGTTACTGGTGTATTCGATAATTGGAGAGTAACATCCGTCATATGCCTGTATGGATGCAGGTTTTAAAAAAGAGGATTGTCTGGGCATGCTGTGGACATGCTTACAGCAGTCTGGCGGAATACTCAAAAGCAGTACATTTGTGAATCTGAGTTGTGACTCTGTAAATGCTGCTTTCCCATTATGTAAAGAATGAGGGGGAACATTTTCTGTGTATAAAAGAATATGGAATGTTTATGGCACATGTCTCAAATGTCTTGGATTTACCTCTATTTAAGGGGTTGAGTTAGTGCGATTTATTCAGACAGAAGTATATTATTCCTTGTTTTTATTGATGAGGTTGGAAAGACATCCTGTTGAGTTTCGTTCTTTTATTTCCAGATTAAAGAAAGGAATTTTAATTCCAGACCTTCTAAACCTAGGAGGGAATCTGGAATATAGAGTTGTTTTAAGCTACTTCATCAATGGAGTCTTGGTACGATTCTGATTTGCCCAAGTTCAGCATGAAGGTAGTCATGCTTATGGCACTTGTAACATTACAAAAGTTACAGATACACAGGATGGAAGTACCTCAGGATTATGTTATGTTTTACATTTTATGACCTACTCAAATGAAGTAGGATCAGGTGTGATAGGATTCAAGAGTGTTTTATTAGCATATTCTATGGATCCATGTCTATGTTAAGACATATTTGTTGCAATACATTGTGGCTACAAAGGTCTTATGAAATATGAAAACAAGATTGTTTATCATTCACAAAAAAACATACAAGATAGTGTCAGTTCAGACTATTTTAAGATGGTTAAAAACAAGTTTTGGTTGCTGCAGGTGTGAACATTGATGGTTTTACATTCCATTCAGTTTAGCAGCAACATTGACGACCAGGGCAAAGGACGTCCCGTCGACCATATTTTCACAGCCGCCGGGTGATCTAATAAGTTGGTGTTTCAACACTTTTACCATCGGCCTATTGCCAATACGGGGCTGTTTGCAGATACTATATTAAGTTCTGCTTAAATTTCCCTGGGTTAAAGGGGATACCGTTAATTCTTTTATTCAAATAAATGAATTACTGCATTTGTCAGGCAAATGTTATTATTCATGCATTATTGATTATTTCTCGTTCCGAGTCAATCAATGCAGTGAGAAGCCGGGATTTGTCTGCAGCATGAAATCACAAAGCTTTAAAATCTTCACGTAGTCACTCGCGTGACTCCGAAGTAAAATAGTAAGATTAAACGAGAACATACCAGTTTGAAGTTTGATCTTTATTTTATGAGGAGTTACGTTGGTGATACGTGCCCACCACGACCCAACCCTCTATCATAAAGGTCAGATGGAAGTTCTTGAATTACTCATTTTATTATGTTACTATATTACTTCGTTTGTTGTTTTTTGTGATTTCACACCGCTGCTTCGAAGATTGACGCGCAGGCGCACTGGCGGGGTTCTTCACGTAATCACCAACGTAACTCCTCATAAAATAAAGATCAAACTTCAAACTGGTAAGTTCTCGTTTAATCTTACCATTAAACTTCCCTCCTCTCACATTATAGCTATGCTCTTTAGTCCTAGACATTTCTACTCTGGCGAAAAAGGTTCTGACTGTCTATGGTATCTGTGCATCTCATAATTTTATATACTTCCATCAAGTCTCCCCTCAACCTCTGGAATTCCAAAAAAAACAACCCAACCCAAGTCTATTCAACCTCTCCCTTAAGCCAAAAGCCTCTAATCCATAGAGCAATCTGGCAAACTTCCTTCTTTCCTGCAATGGGATGACCAGAACTGCTCGCAATACTCCAAATACGGCCTAAGCAAAGCCCTATGGAGTTGCTCATGTCTTCCTGACTCTTATACTCATTGGCCCTAGCAATGCAGGCATGCATGTTATATGCCTTCATTACTACCCTGTCTACTTGAGCTGTCACCTTCAGTGAGTTATGAACTTGGACTCGAGATCCCTCTGCACATCAATGCTGTTAATGGTCCCTACATTCAACCTCACAAAGTGCAACATCTCACACTTGCTTGGGTTAGATTCCATCAGCCATTTATTGGTCCATTTCTGCAGCTAATCTATATCCTCCTGTATCTTCTGACAGCCTTCCTCACTGTTTGCAACTTCTCCAATTTTGGTGTCGTCAGCAACTTATTCACCAACCTATCTACATTTATATCCAGGTCACTTACATATATATATCTCTCAATCAGCAGAGGTCACAAGGTGGGCATCACACTGGTGGACCTCACCGCCACCTATGATACAGTGTGGCGCCAGGGCCTGATCCCGAAGCTCCTCCGCACCATTGCTGACCGCCATTTAGTGCGGTTCCTTGCAACATCCTTGCCAACCGCAGTTTTGTACTCAAGACCAGCGACGGACAATCTAGCCGACTGCGACGCCTAAGAAACGGGGTCCCCCAAGGCTCGGTACTGGCCCCCATGCTCTTCAATCTTTATATCAGTGATCTGCCACGCACGACTTCGCGCCAGTATTGATACGGAGATGACATGGCCCTTCTGCATTCGGACAGGAGTTGGTCGAACGTGGAGGATGTGGTCTCGGGGGATATGGAACTTGTCGCGGGCTACCTTAAAACCTGGAGACTAAAACTGAGTGTGGCAAAAACCACTACAGCGGCCTTTCACCTGAACAACAAGGAAGCTCAACGCCAGCTAACCGTCACCCTCAATGGGTCACCCCTACCCTATAAACCAATTCCTACATACCTCGGGTTGAAACTAGATCGGCAGCTGACCTACAAGCAACTCCTTGAAGCTCTCCGTGCTAAAGTCTTGGCACGGAACAACCTCCTGCATTGCTTGGCTGGATCGTCACGGGGCGCCAGGACATCTACTCTCCGAACCAGTGCTCTTGCACTCGTGTACAGCGCAGCTGAGTACGCCGCCCGGGCATGGTGCTGCAGCGCTCATACTAGCAAGCTAGATGCCATCCTCAACGACACCATGCGGATCATCACCGGCTGCCTACGCCCTACTCCGACAGATCTTCTGCCGATGCTCGCAGGTATCTGCCAAGCTTCACAGAGAGTACTTCACTCGCAGGCTTTTAAGAAGGAACTGCATATGCTGGAAAATCGAAGGTAGTACTGGAGAAACTCAGCAGGTGCAGCAGCATCTATGGAGCGAAGGAAATGGGCAACGTTTTGGGCTGAAACCCTGCCTATTTCCTTCGCTCCAGATGCTGCTGCACCCGCTGAGTTTCTGCAGTACTTTTGTCTACCTTCACTCACAGGCTGGTGTGCAAGGCCCCATCGGACGCCAAACATCCTTTGCACCACCTCGCCCAGGACTCACAGCAAATTGGACCTCAACGCCTGTCATCTCGTCGCCCCTTCACCCGTCACGCAGCGACCCTCTGTGGCTCCGGTTTCAACACACTAGGAGCATGGAGAACCAGCTGGGAACAGACTTGACGACCTCCGCAATTCACTGTTGCACCGAACACCACAGCCCCACCCGGCTCGGACCTGCCCCGCAAAGAGTGGGTCGCGCTGAACTGGCTCCGTACAGGTGTCAGCCAGTTCACTGCCAACATGCATCGCTGGGGCTGCGTTCATCAGCAGCCTGCGTGTGTGGAGCAGACCAGCAAACAGCGCAGCACGTCATTATCGACTCCGCTGTCCTCCGCCCCCCTGGTGGATGGGTAGACCTCACAGCCCTCGACAACAGCACATTGAACTGGCTACAGGGTCTAGAGGGCGTTACATAACCTCAAACCTTCTTCTTGCCTCAAACGCAAGAAGAAGAAGCAGAGGTCCCAGCACAGATCCACTGGTCACAGAGCTCCAGCCAGAATATCTACCTTCCACGACAACCCTCTGTTTTTGATGAATACGCCAGTACTGAATCCATACAATCAAGTCATCATGAATCCTATACGTCTTAATCTTTTGGATCAGCTTACCATGATAACCTTATCAAGAGCCTTACTAAAATCCGTGAATAATCCATTCATCGCCCTACCTTCAATAATCTCTTTTGGTCACCTCCTCAAAACACTCAATTGTGAGTAAGATATGACCTGCCACGTACAAAGCGGTGCTAGTTATCCCTAATTAGCCCATTCTCTTCCAAATGGGAGTAAATTTTATCTCGGAAAATTCTCTGCAATAGTTTCACTACCACTGTCGTGAGGTTCACCAGCAGATGTCACCAAAATTGGTGGATTTCTGGAGATTCTCTCTACTTCCCTTCACAACAACATTGGCCCTCCGAGACCTCGCCTGTGGCTTGAGAAGAAATCCTTGGCAACGACCCCCCAATCTCCTCTCTTGCCTCCCTCATAATTTTGGATAGATCCCATCAGGCCTTGGGTACTTCATTAATATATAGGTGAGGAAGTGAAAGCACTTGTTTTCTTTCCCATTGATCATATATCAGTGTCGCTCACTAGAGCCTATATGGCAAATATCTGGAAACATTTATAGTTTTCAGGCATCTAATACCTCAAATGAACAAAACGATGAAAGCAAAGGTTGCACAATGCTGACCCCTCTTGCAAATGTTACTATCCTAGTTGGAAAGCTATGCAACTTTATCATGAAGTAGTCAGTGTTGGTTGAGTAAACATAATAATGAAAAACAGTGTGAAAAGAATAACAAATTCAGAAAGAAAACATGAACATTACTGTCTCAAACTTTTGCAGTCTTTACTTTTATAAATTATAATAATAGGTATAATTTGAATTATTGCCGATGACAAATACCTGGCTATCATTTCCTTTTCTTTGTTTGAGGCATGTCCTCCACTGCCCAGGAGTACAGCTGGAGTTGAAAGGAAGTATAAGCAATGGTTCTTGAAGTATTGATTAATCAATGGGAGCAAAATCTGAGGAAAACAATAAATGTATTTGAGGTTGAAGTTTCAGTTTGAAAATTCGTCAGACTAAACAATAAATCAACATGTTAATGCATTTTCCAGACAGAGGATGAACATGTGCAAAATCTGATTCGAGACCCTCAGTCTTCAGATACCATACATATACCATACCTCAGACACCATACATTTAGTTCCAATATAACAGTTTCTGCTTGCTTTGTTATTTCACATACAATAGGCTGTGCAAAATAGTTTTGAGCAGGGTAAATGTTTTAAGACTTATTTTAAAGAACAAAATTAAAGAATTATTACAGTGAGAGTTAAGACAACAAGGCCCATTCAATCTCGTCATTCCCATTCCCAAGTTCTGATAGCCTTGCCTTTTTCTTTCTCCCTCGATTTCCTTTGAGGCACAAATTCATAAATGAATGAATGAATGAATAAGTTTATTGGCCAAGTATTCACATACAAGGAATTTGCCTTGGTGCTCCGCCCGCAAGGGACAACATGACATACAGTGACAGTTAGGAATGACACATAAAACATTAATAATAAAACATTATTGATTAAACATGTGAATTAAATGAAATACCAGAGCAAAAGGAGGCTACTGGTTTTTGGTTATTAAGTAGAGCTATTACTCATGGAATAAAATCTGCTTTTATGTCTGGCTGTGGCAGCTTTGACAGTCCAGAGTCACCTTCCAGAAGGAAATGATTCAAAGAGTTTGTGGCCAGGGTGAGGGGGGTCAGAGATGATCTTACCTGCTCACTTCCTGGCCCTTGCAATGTACAGTTCGTCAATGGCAGGAAGGTTACAGCCAATAACCTTCTCAGTTCATTGGACGATTTGCTGCAGCCTCCGGATGTCGTGCTTGGTGGCTGAGCCAAACCAGACCATGATGGAGAAGGTGAGGACTGACTCTACGGTGGCCGTATAGAATTGGACCATCATTGCCTGTGGCAGATTGTGTTTCCTCAGCTGCCGCAGGAAGTACATCCTCTGTTGTGCCTTTTTGACTGTGGAGTCGATGGTGGCCCCCCATTTAAGGTCCTTGGAGATGATGGTTCCCAGGAACTTAAAAGACTCCACAGATGTGACTGTGGTGTTGTTGATGGTGAGTGGGGTGAGAGGAGGGGGAGCTCTCCTAAAGTCTACAATCAATTCCACTGTCTTAAGAGCATTGAGCTCCAGGTTGTTGCGATGGCACCAGGACACCAGCTGTGTCACTTCCTGTCTGTAGGCAGATTCCTCCCTATCCTTGATCAGTCCAATCAGGGTTGTGTCGTCCACAAACTTGAGAAGCTTGACAGAGAAGTCAGTGGAGGTGCAGTCATTGGTGTAGAGAGAGTAGAGTATGCAGCCTTGCAGTGCTCCTTTACTGAGGGTCTGCGGGTTTGAGATATGCTTTCCCAGCCTCACATGCTGCTTCCTGTCTGTCAGGAAGCTGGTGATCCACCGTCAGAGGGGTTCAGGCACAGTCAACTTGGAAATTTTAGAGCATAGTAGCTCTTTGACAATGGTGTTGAATGCAAAGCTAAAATCAACAAACAAAATCCTCGCATAGGTCCCCTGGCAGTCTAGGTGCTGGAGGATGAAGTGCAGGCCCAGGTTGACTGCGTCATCCACAGATCTATTGGCCCGATATGCAAATTGCAGAGTGTCCAGCAGGGGGTTTGTGATATTTTTCAGCTTGGCCAGCACAAGCCTTTCAAGGGTCTTCATGACTACAGAGGTCAGTGCGACAGGCCTGTAGTCATTAAGACCAGTAATCCTTGCCTTTTTGGGTACAGGGACAACAGTGGAGACTTTGAAGCAGGCAGGGACAGTACAGGTTTGCAGGGACTGGTTGAAAATGTCTGTGTAGACCAGTGCCAGTTGTTCGGCACAGAGCTTGAGATAGAGGGGGAAACATTGTCCAGTCCTGGAGATATCTGGCTTTTCTGTCTTCTGAACAGCCTCTCCACCTCCTCTATTTATATTGTTGTTTTTTTTTAAAATGTTTTTATTAGAAGTAAGTACAATTGTATACAATCATATTTTCATACCTTTTATGTACAGCTTCTTATTTTTAAATTTTTTTTGAAATAAAGAAGAAAAAGGAAAAAGTTAGATAATGAAAAATAGAAAAATGTGAGATATATAGTGTGTGAAAAAGAAAAATAAAGAATGAAAAAAGAAAGTTGAGACATAGAAAATAGAAGAAAGAGAGTAAAAGAAAAGAAGAGAAGAAAAGAAAATAGAAGGAGATCATTTATAATCTTGACCATCCGCAGTCACGGATTAGCTTTTACACCTGTTTTGCACCATACGTTTCCAAAAAGACGACAAATGGAGACCAACTCGTTATGAATTGGTCAAATTTATCTATTAGGAGGAATCGCATTTCCTCAAGATGTGCGGTATCCAACATACTTGCAATCCACATTTTGAGCGTTGGTATTGGTGTATTTTTCCAAAATTTCAATATTAATTTTTTTGCTATTATTAAACCATAATTAAAAATTGACTTTTGAGATGAGCTCAATTTGTTCCCGTCTTCCATTACCCCAAATATAATCAATTCATTATTGGGTTCCATTTTTGTTTTAAATAGTTTTGTAAATATTTTGAAAATATCACTCCAAAATCCATGAAGTTTTATACAAGAAACAAAAGAGTGTGTTATAGTTGCTTCTTGGGTTAAACATTTATCGCAAATGGGCGATATATTTGGATAAAATTTATTTAATCTTGTTTTTGAGTAATATAATCTATGTAAAATTTTAAATTGGATTAGATTATGTCTTGCCATAATACATAGATACATAGAAAATAGGTGCAGGAGTAGGCCATTCGGCCCCTCGAGCCTGCACCGCCATTCAATACGATCATGGCTGATCATCCAACTCAGTATCCCGTACCTGCCTTCTCTCCATACCCCCTGATCCCTTTAGCCACAAGGGCCACATCTAATTCCCTCTTAAATATAGCCAATGAACTGGCCTCAACTACCCTCTGTGGCAGAGAGTTCCAGAGATTCACCACTCTCTGTGTGAAAAAGTTTTTCCTCATCTCGGTCTTAAAGGATTTCCCCCTTATCCTTAAGCTGTGACCCCTTGTCCTGGACTTCCCCAACATCGGGAACAATCTTCCTGCATCTAGCCTGTCCAACCCCATAAGAATTTTGTACGTTTCTAAAAGATCCCCTCTCAATCTCCTTAATTCTAGCGAGTATAAGCCAAGTCTATCCAGTCTTTCCTCATATGAAAGTCCTGACATCCCAGGAATCAGTCTGGTGAACCTTCTCTGCACTCCCTCTATGGCTATAATGTCCTTCCTCAGATTTGGAGACCAAAACTGTACGCAATACTCCAGGTGTGGTCTCACCAAGACCCTGTACAACTGCAGTAGAACCTCCCTGCTCCTATACTCAAATCCTCTTGCTATGAAGGCCAACATACCATTCGCTTTCTTCACTGCCTGCTGCACCTGCATGCCTACTTTCAATGACTGGTGTACCATGACACCCAGGTCTCGCTGCATCTCCCCATTTCCTAATCGGCCACCATTTAGATAATAGTCTGCCTTCCCGTTTTTGCTACCAAAGTGGATAACCTCACATTTATCCACATTATACTGCATCTGCCAAACATTTGCCCACTCACCCAGCCTATCCAAGTCACCTTGCAGTCTCCTAGCATCCTCCTCACAGCTAACACTGCCCCCCAGCTTAGTGTCATCCGCAAACTTGGAGATGTTGCTTTCAATTCCCTCGTCCAGATCATTAATATAAATTGTAAATAGCTGGGGTCCCAGCACTGAGCCTTGCGGTACCCCACTAGTCACTGCCTGCCATTGTGAAAAGGACCCGTTTACTCCTACTCTTTGCTTCCTGTTTGCCAGCCAGTTCTCTATCCACATCAATACTGAACCCCCAATACCGTGTGATTTAAGTTTGTATCCTAATCTCTTATGTGGTACCTTGTCGAAAGCCTTCTGAAAGTCCAGATACAACACATCCACTGGTTCTCCCCTATCCACTCTACTAGTTACATCCTCGAAAAATTCTATAAGATTCGTCAGACACGATTTACCTTTCGTAAATCCATGCTGACTTTGTCCAATGATTTCACCACTTTCCAAATGTGCTGCTATCCCATCTTTAATAACTGACTCTAGCAGTTTCCCCACTACCGATGTTAGACTAACTGGTCTGTAATTCCCCGTTTTCTCTCTCCCTCCCTTCTTAAAAAGTGGGGTTACGTTTGCTACCCTCCAATCCTCAGGAACTACTCCAGAATCTAAAGAGTTTTGAAAAATTATCACTAATGCATCCACTATTTCTGGAGCTACTTCCTTAAGTACTCTGGGATGCAGCCTATCTGGCCCTGGTGATTTATCGGCCTTTAATCCATTCAATTTACCCAACACCACTTCCCGACTAACCTGGATTTCACTCAGTTCCTCCATCTCCTTTGACCCGCGGCCCCCTGCTATTTCCGGCAGATTATTTATGTCTTCCTTAGTGAAGACGGAACCAAAGTAGTTATTCAATTGGTCTGCCATATCCTTGTTCCCCATGATCAATTCACCTGTTTCTGACTGCAAGGGACCTACATTTGATTTAACTAATCTCTTTCTCTTCACATATCTATAAAAACTTTTGCAGTCAGTTTTTATGTTCCCTGCCAGTTTCCTTTCATAATCTATTTTCCCTTTCCTAATTAAGCCCTTTGTCCTCCTCTGCTGGTCTCTGAATTTCTCCCAGTCCTCTGGTATGCTGCTTTTTCTGGCTAATTTGTACGCATCATCTTTTGCTTTGATACTATCCCTGATTTCCCTTGTTATCCACGGATGCACTACCTTCCTTGATTTATTCTTTTGCCAAACTGGGATGAACAATTTTTGTAGTTCATCCATGCAGTCTTTAAATGCCTTCCATTGCATATCCACCGTCAACCCTTTTAGAACTAATTGCCAGTCAATCTTGGCCAATTCACGTCTCATACCCTCAAAGTTACCTTTCTTTAAGTTCAGAACCGTTGTTTCTGAATTAACAATGTCACTCTCCATCCTAATGAAGAACTCAACCATATTATGATCACTCTTGCCCAAGGGGGCACGCACAACAAGTCTGCTAACTAACCCTTCCTCATTACTCAATACCCAGTCTAGAATAGCCTGCTCTCTCGTTGGTTCCTCTACATGTTGGTTTAGATAACTATCCCTCATACATTCCAAGAAATCCTCTTCCTCAGCACCCCTGCCAATTTGATTCACCCAATCTATATGTAGATTGAAGTCACCCATTATAACTGTTTTGCCTTTGTTGCACGCATTTCTAATTTCCTGTTTGATGCCATCCCCAACTTCACTACTACTGCTAGGTGGCCTGTACACAACACCCACCAGCGTTTTCTGCCCCTTAGTGTTTCGCAGCTCTACCCATACCGATTCCACATCCTCCAAGCTAATGTCCTTCCTTTCCACTGCGTTAATCTCCTCTCTAACCAGCAACGCTACCCCACCTCCTTTTCCTTTCTCTCTATCCCTCCTGAATATTGAATATCCCTGGATGTTCAGCTCCCAGCCTTGGTCACCTTGGAGCCATGTCTCCGTGATCCCAACTATATCATAATCATTAATTGCTATCTGCACGTTCAACTCATCCACCTTATTACAAATGCTCCTTGCATTGAGACACAAAGCCTTCAGGCTTGTTTTTACAACGCTCTTACCCCTTATACAATTATGTTGAAAAGTGGCTCTTTTTGATTTTTGCCCTGGATTTGTCTGCCTGCCACTTTTACCTTTCACCTTGCTACCTATTGCTTCCGCCCGCATTTTACACCCCTCTGTTTCTCTGCTCACCCATTTAAGAACCCCACCACCTCTTATTCTCTGTTTATTATTGTTTTCTTCTTTCCCCCCTACATGTTGGGTCTGAGTGCTTTCCTTCTCTGCCTCCTGCCTCACACACTGTCTAATAGCATTCTCTATTTGAGTCCCTCCCCCCAACCATAATCGAACACTTGTGAATGTATGTCAAATACTTTTCCCATGTAGCCTTCGTAATTGTTATCAATAATTCCCGTTCCCACTCTTCTCTAATTACCTCGGTCACAGGTAAATCTATATTTAAGATATTATTATATAAATATGATATTAATTTTTGTGTATCAGCTTTTATATTCATTACTTCTTCTAGTAAATCAGGAGTTATTTTTTGATATCCCTGTATGTATGTCTTCAAAAAATTACAAATCTGAAAATATTTAAAATAATGAGTGTTTTTCAGTTTAAATTTTAATTGTAATTGTTGAAATGATAATAAATCTCCCATTTCATACATATCCCCGATCCTTTTAATTCCTAAACTTTCCCATTGATTATATATTTTATCCATCATAGATGGTTTAAATAAAGGATTATTCGCTATCGGTGTTAACAATGATAGGTTTCTTAATTTTAAGGATAATTTTATTTGTTTCCATATTCTTATTGTATCTTGTATAATTGGGTTTTTCTTATATATTGTATTGGTCATTTTTTTCGGGGAGAAGAGGATTGTTCCTATATTACAAGGATAACAATCCTCTTTCTCCATTTTTATCCATTCTGTCTGTTGAGTTGAACTATCCAACCAGTAAATTATATTCTTAATATGTATTGCCCAATAGCAATACAAAAAATTAGGGAGTGAAAGTCCCCCGACATCTTTTGGTTTACATAAGTGTTCTTTTTTAATTCTATGTGATTTGTAATCCCAAACAAAATTAGTAATATTAGCGTTCAGTTTAGAAAAAAAATATTTTGGTACATATACTGGTATAGATTGAAATAGGTATAATAACTGTGGTAGGAAGCTCATTTTAATAGCATTTATTCTGCCTATTAATGATAAAGGGAGTGTTTTCCAAAATTTTATCATTATATTAAGTTTATTTATTAAGGGTATAAAATTAGCATTGAATAAAGCTTTATGTTTTCTAGTAATCTGTATACCCAGATATTTGAATTTTTCTGTTGCTATTTTAAAGGGGAATTTCAATAAGTGTGTGGATTCTTGAGGTTTTAACGTCATAATTTCACTTTTGTTCCAGTTTATTTTATATCCTGAAAAGGACCCAAATTCCTCTATTAAATTTAATAAATTTGGTATGCTCGTTTGTGAATTTGTTATATATAACAAAATATCGTCTGCATACAATGAAATGTTATTATTTGAGTCCCTAGTATTATAACCCTGAATATTCGGATGGCTTCTTATACTTTCAGCCAGAGGTTCTATCATAAGGGCAAATAGCAGGGGTGATAAAGCACATCCCTGCCTATTACCCCTTGATAATTGAAATTTTTGAGATAACATGCTGTTAGTTAATATTCTTGCCATCGGTTTATCATATAATAATTTCACCCATGCAATAAAATTCTCCCATATTAAATTTTTGTAATACTATGTATAAATATTGTTGTTGATGGAGAAGTGATGCTGTGCAGCACAGAGGGGGTGGGAATTGGACGTGGCTGCAATCTTTTGCAGTCAGACTGTAATTGTGTGTTTAAGTGGTGATTGGACAGGGGTGGGTGGGAAAGGGTCCAGTCTTTTGAGACTGGAGTCCTGCTTTAAGTAGGTGTGAAGTGGTGATTGGAGTGGAAACAGGACACTGTTCATGGATAGTGTATTTTCTCCCCAATTTGAAATCTATCATCTCCAGTTTGAACTCTACCGTTGGGATAATTTTTCTTTTTTCTCTCTATATCGTCTGTGGTTTTGAACACATGGTAAATGACCTCTATCCAGGGACCCCAGCAGCCCTTCTAGGTAAGACAGAAATTCAGATGCATCTTCTCTCAGCTTATCTACTGAATGTTTAGCCTCCCATTTAGCCTGCTTTACATCGGTGAGTCCAAGCATTGACTAGATGATCGTTTCGCTGGACACACGCTTGTTTCGCATGGTTCTATCTTGACCACACCTCCGTCTTCATCTCGAAAATTGCCATCCCCTACTCTCAATTTCTTCACCTCCAACTCAAGATGAGGCGTTCCACTCTAAGGCAGCCAAGATGTCCTGTTCTAGATCTCACCCCTTTCCACTTTCTATAGAGACCACTCCTTCTGCAACTCCTTGCTTCACTCATCCCTTCCCACCCCAACCACTCCCTCCCCGAGGTACTTTCCTCTGCAACTATAAGAGATGTAACACTAGTCCCTACACCTCCTCCCTCACTTCCATTTAGGGACCGCAGCAGCTCTTCCAGGTAGGACAGAAATTCAAATGCACCTTCCATCACTTCATCTACTGATTATTTAAAGGGCCTCCTTTAAATTGACGAGGCCAAACGTAGACTCGGTGACCATTTCACCAAAGACATGCTCATTCCGCCTGATTCTAAAACCAACGCTTGAGAACACTGCCCCGTGCTTTCTTACAGCCCAAACAAATCAGTTTACTATAACTCTGAAGGCATTGTAAATAGCTATTCCTGAGTTGAAAGAAAGCGGTGTCCCAAAGCCATTTTCTATACATAATGCCATCACTCTTCCTTCATTTTGGGCTTGAACTTTACTAAAATTGAAATGTCTTTCAAATCATTTAATTCAACACAAGAAAATCTATGGATCATTTGAAGACTGATGAGAGTTATGTTTTATAAGAAACATAACCAACAGAATTACATTGTCGGTTAATTGGTAGGCCAAACAGTTCATTTCCATTTTCTATCTCAATCAGTTCAATCAATGTTGGCTCCACTAAATAGCTTCAGATTTGGTTTCCTCCCACTCTCCAAAGATGTACAGGTGGGTAGGTTAATTGACTTGGTATAAGTATAAAAATTGCCCTTAGTGTAGGATAGTGTTAATGCGTGGGGATCGCTGGTCGCTGTGGACTCGGTGGGATGAGGGGCCTGTTTCAGCGCTATTTTACTAAAGTATAGATATTAAAGTGATTTTGAGTATTAAAAAATATGAATGTCTGCATTTCAAAACTGTTCTGCAAATATCAAGTATAAGTGACCTATACTGCTTTTAAAATTAAATGCAATGGCAGTTTAGAACTGAAAATATGGGAAATTCAACTTCTAGGCATATAGCTAGAAAAAAGTTATGTTTAAATTTCACTTACTCTACTATTGCAGAATGATAAAATGAAAATCGGACGAGATTTGGCCACAGTCAGGCAGTGTTTGCATGAACAGCAAGAGCTCATCCATAGTGTGTGCATGGCTGTGTACCACTTCAGGTGTCAAAGTTGAGTTATCTCTGACAGCTCTCAACCCTTTCTCAATCTCCATCACAGAGGAAAGACTATTGACTAACGTCTACTATAAATCCACTAACTCCCAGTTATCTGGACTATACTTCCTCCCACCATGACATCATCCCCTACTCTCAATTTCTCCACCTCTGCTGAATCTGCTCCCAAGATGAGTTTTTCCATTCTAGGACATCTAAGATCTCTTTGTCTTTAATAAAAAGTGGTTGTCCCCGTTGTTGTAGATGGAGACGTCACTTGTGTCTCCTCTGTGTCCCACAGTTCTGCTCTTGCTCCCTCTCTCCCCAGGCAGATTAAGGATAGAGTTCGCCTTCCCTTATTCCCTGACAGTTCGGCCACCTTCAACGTGATCCACAAAATACATCTTCCCATCCCCACCCTTCCCATTGAGAGTACTCAGTCTTTGCTTCATTGATCTCTTCCCACCCAAACTGTTCCCTCCCTGGGTATACATCTCCTGCAGTTGCAGGGGATTAACACTTATCTCTACACTTCCTTCCCCACAGCTTTCCCCACAGTCGTTCTTGGTGATTCAGAGATTCGCATGCACCTAACCTCCTCTACGGCATTTGATGCTACTGATGTGGCCCCCTTTGCAACGGCAAGATCAAGCGTAGTCTAGACAAATGTTTTGTTGAACGCTTGTGCCCAGTCCACCTAGGGCTACTGGATCTCCCGGTTGCTACCATTTTAATTCCCCTTTCCATTCTCATACAGACCATTCTGTCCTGGGCCTCCTCTATTGTCAGAGTGAGGCCACATGCAAACTGGGGGGTCAGCACATAATGGTCTGCTTGGGTAGTTTACAATTCTACGGTATGAACATTCAATCATCCAATTTTAGGTAATACCAGCCCTTTGTTTGCTACCTCTCCACCCCGGTGCAGACCCATTTTGCCCATTAATCCAACCACCCATTCCCTTCCACCCTATTACCTGTATCCACCTATCACTTCCCAGGCTTTATCCCGTTCCCACCTCTCTTCCAGTTTTCTTCCACTCTATTACAATCAAGCTGAGGAAGGGTCCAGATACAAAACATCACCTATCCATGTCCTCCAGAGATCCTGCCTGACCCACTGAATTACTCCAGCAATTTGCATTTTATTCAAGATTCCAGTATCTGCAGTTCCTCGTGTTTCTAAATAATACTTATTAACACTACTTCTAAGCTCTGAAGAGTCACATAAAACTTTACTGGCAGAGTTCTGCCTTTTTCATTCAATATTAGCATTGCAATTATATTTGCACAATCCAATTATATTTCCTATTAATATTGCACTGCTGGGACGAATATGATGACATTTAACTCTAGGTCAGTGGCTCTATTATGAGCAAAAATTCAGTAAAACACAAACTGGCAGCAGATACAAATTCTATAAATATATCTATTAATGATCACAACTTGATAATACTGTAACAGCGAAACCTGAGATACCAAATAATCTAGGAGACAGGTTTCATTGCAATTTTTAAATTACTTAATGACAATATATTCAAGCTTTCATGAATTCATCATCAAACTAACACTGCAAACAAGAGTTGTGACTATGAATAAATACGATTCCTATTCAATCAATGTAATCAATATTACAATTGTTCATAACTTTCCATCTATGTGCATCGCCACCTCTGTTGCAATTAACTTTGATTAGTGAGGCTCAAACACATACCTTTACAAAGAACTTGATCTCCTGTTCATGAGGGGATTTCTCAACTCTTCCACTGCTTACAACAGCCTCTATATTATTAAAGAAGGAAAGATTACATTGGCGGGACAACCTTTTCTGACAAAACTAAAATGCGAGGCTCAAATAGCAATATTATCCAAATTATATTAAAATGCTGATTTACAAAAACCTTTTCTCATTCTCCATTCAACAATAGGGATTAAACCAATTCACATACTAATAATTATCATGCAGAGGTAATTATGTTGTCTTCATACAAGAAAGTAGCTCTGTATATTTACCTGTACTGTTCTTGCATTCTTCTACCAATCAATTGAATCTATTATTTAATAGCTATCTGCCTTAAACCATAATCCTGATAATCCAGGTAAAGCTGCATTCTGATTCATGAATTTAAATTTCTTACATTTAAGCTTGTTCTTGACTCCTAACCAAATCAATAACATATTAAACAATATGTTTAAGAAGTGATCACACAATCGTATGTTACCATGACTCATTGCCATTTAACCAGGCAAAATAATATTTTATGCAATTTGTTTCTCCTGATAGAATTAATTAGTTAATCTTCATCCAGCTCCAGCTTCTTAAATTTCTAAGAAATTAGATACCACCCAATTTTGATAATAATCGGGGCTGAGTTTTGGTCTGAAACCCATGTCAGGAGCACCAAACAATAACTGCTAACATGTTGAAATATGCTTTAATGTAAGCATGAGGGTAGTTTGCAGAGTTACTCATTCACTAATATACTGCAGATACAATAATCGCAGCATTGCAATGATATATAAATGTTGCCATATTTATCAGGTGAAGACTGTAGGCCATATAAAGGATTGTGCCATTAATGTATATATAGATGCTGATTTTATGCAAGGTTTCTCCTAGTTGGAATGTGACTTTTAGATTAAATTCTGATGGAACAATGTAAGTAAGCATGGTATATGTTGCTGATGTAACCAAGCAGGTAATGATGACAGAAAAATGACAGGCAAGAGGTTTTTCAACCTGGAAATGCCAGATTCAATTTTACAATGGGTAAGACTACCCCTGGAATCAGGCATAAGTGTGTTATAACATGCAGAAAATACATTTTCTCTCGGTGCACAAGTTTGAAAAAATTTGATTTCAAGGGTTTAACTCTTCTCTGGATGTTGAAGAATCTCTAAGTCCGTGGTCTCTATTATATGTGGGATGAAAAATGAACATCATACATTTAGAGTTATGCTTTCCAAATGAACATTTATTTTCTAGTATATAAATGTTTTTTTTTGTTTTTTTTGCCTATGGTTAAAAACTTTTTTTTAGAGCAAGTTTATGTAATGATTGAAACTTGATTAACTGGTTTTTATTGAAGTAATACAAAACAATGATATAGTCCATCACAAAAAAAAAAAAAATGTATGTAGTAGTTTCACTACTTACCTATATGTAAAACAAACTCTTGAGCTATGTCCAACCACTGCAACAATTTCTTCAGGAAACCATAGGCAAATCTCTTCTCGATTGAAGATGTGTCCAATTCCATATCTTTCATACCTCTATAAAAGATGAAAAAAATTGCTACTTTATAAATATGAATTGTTAATGTAATAAACGTGTTTCAGTATAATGATTATCTTTCTCTCCAAAATGAGGCCATGTTTTGAGATTTCTTTAATTTCAACTGTGGTCACCCTTTGATAGTGAGCGGAATTCCACTTGATCTAATGACAATGACTGAGTTACACCTGTGGTTGAGACCCACAAAATATGACAGCATCGTTTGTGGCAAGTTCCTCCACACATAATGTCTAATTATATCAGTTGGTTGGCATTGTGCATCCCTTATACTTTCCCCATGATAGATGTTTGTCCTAATGGCACCTGCTCTCCGTTTCCCTCCATTTTGGAAATGTAGTCACATTTGCTATAATTACAATCTAACAGAACCTCCCTCGAACCGAGGGAATTGGGACAATTTAAAACCAACACATCATCTATCTCATTATCCACTTCTTTGTGAAGCCTAGGATAATGTCCTTTTTCCACACAGAGGGTGGTGGGTATATGCAATGTGCTGCCAAACAAGGTAAGTTGAAGCAGGTGTAATAATATTTAAAAGACACTGGATAGGAAGGGTTTGGAGGGATGTGGACCAAATGGGTAAATGGGACTCACCCAGATGCAGCATCTTCGGTGGCATGGATGATTTGGGCCGAAGGGCCTCTTTCTGTGCAGTATGATTCTATGACAACATGACTCTGAGATGTCAGCACCAAGCCCTATTGGTAATAATTTTTCTAATTTCCTCTTGCTTCCAATCCCTAAATTTATAGCAGTTTCAGGGATGTTACTCATATCCTCTATAATGAAGTAACCTAATAGTTCAAATCATCAGCATTCTCCTTTTTTCCCTCATTATTTATTCCACAGGACCAACCCTCTGCTAACTTATTGTAAAACTCAAAATAAACTCTTTCTATCTATTTTCCTATTTCTGGCATGCTTTACATCCTATTCCAATTTTTCCTTCATTTATTGTGAAATCAAGCGAATCGGAGCTTTTAAAGGGCGACCTGTGTCATCCAGGGAAGTTAAGTCTTAGATTTATCCATACACGCTATACGTTTGGGACACGCCAAGTGGCTGATGCTGGTGTTTATCTTCCCATCCTGTCACCGGACTTCATGAGGTGAAATTGTCAATGTTGATCCTACCCGAAGTTCAGTGGCCGTAGCTTACTTAACAAACAGCCAAGTATTGCTTTGATGTCAGGTCCAAACCTGAACTAGGGTTCTGGATGGGTGTTTGCCTGTCGTCCCTGTGACTGTGTGGGTTTCTCCCAGGCGCTCCAGCATCCCAAAGACTTGCGGGTTGGTAATTTAATTGGCTGGTATAATGGCAGTTTTAGTAACATTCTCAAGGTCCAACCTTTATAGCCATAACTTCTCGTAGGATGTAGTGGAGATATAGTTCACGCACTCACCGAGCTCCAGAGATGATAAGAATAAGTCTTCCAGTCGTTGAAACTTGATTAACTGGTTTTTATTGAAGTAATACAAAACAATGATATAGTCCATCACTTTCTGTTCTTCATAGCTGTTCCAATCATTACATAAACTTGCTCTAAGCCCGTAATCATGTCCATGACTCATAGCTCTCGGCTCAGCTCATGGCTTGGCCATTGGCGAAAACTGTTATTCATACAATCCCACGAGGTAAACTGAAACTAAATTAACGAGCCTACGCTAGCCTCTTCAGATATAGACACACCCCTCTACGTATTAAATCCAACCTACAAGCATGCAGATACAAATAAAAATATTAGAAATGTTAGACATGGCTATAATATACTGACTTAAGCTTAATGGCTCCTACAGCTGATGTAAATGCTCCTTGTTTGTAGGTGAGAGGTTGAATCTGGGGAGAGTTGATGAGAATGTGAGGTTGATGTAGGATTAGTGTTAGTGAGCCATGTGGACTCAGGAGGCTAAGAGCATCACTCCTTCCCTTCACCTCTTTCTACCTGTCATCTCTATTCCATCAGTATGAAGATGGTCCTGGCTCAAAATATCATCTGTCCATTTCCCTCTATAGGTGCTGCCTGACCTACAGAGTTCCTCCAGCGGTTCATTATTTTCAATCAAGATTCCAGCATCTGCCGTCTCTTGTATGTCCAGCTGAGAAAGCACTCCTTGTTCTACTCCAAGGTTGTAACTCAGCAAAATACCATTTAAATTTTTGCACACCATTCAGTGTAGACTTCTGTATCTTGATCAATTAAAATATTTCAACAAATAACATACAACAGTGGGAGGCACAGTGGTGCAGCAGGTAGAGCTACTGCCTTACAGCGCCAGAGACCTGGGTTCGATCCTGACTGCGGGTGCTTGTCTGTACGATGTTTGTACGTTCTCCCCGTGACCTACGTGGGTTTTCTCTGAGATCTTTGGTTTCCTCCCACACTGCAAGGACATACAGGTTTGTAGCTTAATTGGCTTGGTATAATGTAAATTGTCCCTTGTGTGTGTGTAGGATAGTGTTAATGTGCGGGGATCGCTGGTAGGTGCGGACTCGGCGGGCCGAAGGGACTGTTTCCGCGCTGTATCAGAAAACTAAACTAAAATCAGAAGAAATTAACTAACAATTAACTTTGAAGTGGTTGATTACTTTTAAGTAGCAGCAATTGTGGGCCTTTCCTGCTGTTTTCTTCAGCTTTATATGGACATTGGAGAAATGAGCAGCAAAATAGCAATAGTGACATCAAATCAGTATGGCAAGCCAACTGATGTGATAATCTGCTTCCACTGCATTTGTGTGGTATAAGTCTGTTGATATTCAATATAGCAGTTTGCATGTCTCACACTACAATGCGCATACATGCAACATATACAATTTTGGATCTCTTGGAGGTGAAGAAGGAAAAGCTGCATGATTAAAATGTTGGTGCCTTTTCTTTAATAGAAATGCTTAAGCATTGAATCATTTAATTATACTCCTTCTCTAAAATGTTATGCAGAGGGAATCATTGTATTCCTACTTTTCACAGCCCCTCCTGTCATAATGTTATACAACACAGAAACAGGCACTTATTTGTCTAGAAGGAATGGGTGACCCACCATCAGTCTGAAGAAGGGTCTCGTCCCGAAACGCCACCCATTCCTTCTCTCCAGAGATGCTGCCTGTCCCGCTGAATTACTCCAGCATTTTGTGTCTACCTTTGATTTAAACCAGCATCTGCAGTTCTTTCCTACTTATTTGTCTATGCTGATCAACTGACTTCCTGAGCTGTTCCAATATGTATGAACTTAGTTCACATCCTTCTAAAATTTCCTATCCATAAACCCATCCAATTGTATTTTCATCACTGTAATTGATTCCAGGTCTACTACATTCCTGTCGGCTTGTTCCATATCCCCACCACGCTCTGTGTGGGGAAAAACATGCCACTCAGGTCCTCTTTAAATTTTTCTCTTCTCAACCTGAACATATGCCATCTAGTTTGAGATTCCCCTACCCTGGAAAAAGCTGTAACCATCCACCTTATCTCAGCTTAATCACATCCTTCCCTTAGTATGGCAACCAGAAGTTCACACAATACTCCAAGCTTGGAGTATTGTGTGAACTTATGCCGTCATCACTACCTTGTCTACCTGTGTTGCCACTTTCAGGGAATATTATACCTGTGTCACTTGTAGTTTTACAACACTTCCCAAGGTCCTGTCATTCACTGTGAATCTCTTGGCCTGGTTTAACTTACCAAATGCTTAATTACATTTGTTTGAGTTAAATTCTATCTGACGTTCCTTTATACACTTTCCCAGTTGTTCTGGATTCCATTGTAACCTTATCCAACCTTCTTCATTGACCACCATTTCTGTTATCATCCACAAACTTACTAATCAAACCATCTACATTCTTATCCAAATTGTAAATATACATAACAAACAACAGGGGATACAACAAGAATCCCTGCGGCACACACTGGTCTCAGACCTATTCCTATTGAAAACAGTTGTGACCACTATCTCCAAAACACTTTGACACAGGTCACCCGGCCATGCTTGTTTCTCAACACAAGGTCCAGTATGTTCCTCCCTCGAGTCGGACTATCCACATACTGTTTAAGCATCCCATCTTGGATATACCTAACAAATTCTGTCCCATCCAAATCTCTAGTTGTAAGTCCCAGTCAATATTGTGAAGTTCACATCACCCACTATCACAACCCTGTGGTTCTTGCATCCTTCCGTAATCTGTTTACATATCTGATCCTCCATCTCCTGCTGGCTATTGGGGGTCTTTAATATAATCCCATTAGATTAATTTATCCTTTCATATTTTTGGGCTCAACCCATAATATCTCAGAAGATGAGCCCTCCAGTATGTCCTCTCCGAGTACCGCTGCAGCCTTCTCCATGGTTAATAAAGAAACTCCTCCACCTCTTTTACCCCTGCTCTGTCTCGTCCGAAACATCAAAACCCAGACATGTTTAGCTGCCAGTCATATCCCGCTCACAACCAAGTTTTCGTAATGGCCACGACATTATAATTTGAAGCACTGACCTAGACAAAGTTCATCAGCTTTACCAATTATATTCCTTGCATTGTAGTAAACACACTTCAGTCCTTCACTATCCCCTTACTCATATTGACTGGTTGCATCATGGCCTGGTTTGGCTACTTGAATGCCCAGGAACAAAGACTGCATAAAGTGGTTAATGCTGCCCATCCATCAAGGGTACTGACCTCCCCACCATTGAAGGGATCTACACGAGTCGCTGTCTCAAAAAGGCAGCCACCATCGTCAGAGACCCATATCACCCTGCCCACACTCTCACTTCACTCATGTCATTGGGAAGAAGATATAGAGGCCTGAAAACGTTAGTATCCAGGAGCAGCTACTTCCCTACAACTAACAGGCTGATATATACTACAACCTCCAAATAAGCTCCAAACTACATAGACTTAAGGACATTGTTTGTATCTTTGCACGATTATTATTTATTTTATATATATATATACAGTGGCTTCCAAAAGTATTCATACCCCTTGAACTTTTCCACATTTTGTCACGTTACAACCACAAACGTAAATGTGATTTTATGTGATAGACCAACACAAAGTGGCGCATAATTGTGAAGTGGAAGGAAAATGATACATGGTTTTCAAATTTTTTTACAAATAAAAAACTGAAAAGTGTGGCGTGCAAAAGTATTTAGCCCCCTTTACTAAAATCCAGTGCAACCAATTGCCTTCAGAAGTCACCTAATTAGTAAATAGAGTCCACTTGTGTGTAATCTAATCTCAGTATAAATACAGCTGTTCTGTGGAGGCCTCAGAGGTTTGTTAGAGAACATTAGTGAACAAACAGCATCATGAAGCCCAAGGAACACACCAGACAGGTCAGGGATAAAGTTGTGGAGAAGTTTAAAGCAGGGTTAGGTTATAAACAAATATCCCAAGCTTTGAACATCTCACGGAGCACTGTTCAATCCATCATCCGAAAATGGAAAGAGTATGGCACAACTGCAAACCTACCAAGACATGGCCGTCCACCTAAACTGACAGTCGTGCACTCCACAAATCGGGCCTTTATGGAAGAGTGGCAAGAAGAAAGCCATTGTTGAAAAAAAGCCATAAGAAGTCCCGTTTGCAGTTTGCCACAAGCCATGTGGGGGACACAGCAAACATGTGGAGGAAGGTGCTCTGGTCAGATGAGACCAAAATTGAAGTTTTTGCCCTAAATGCAAAACGCTATGTGTGGCGGAAAACTAACACTGCACATCACCCTGAACACACCATCCCCACTGTGAAACATGGTGGTGGCAGCATCATGCTTTGGGGATGCTTTACTTCAGCAGGGACAGGGAAGCTGGTCAGAGTTGATGGGAAGATGGATGGAGCCAAATACAGGGCAATCTTGGAAGAAAACCTGTTAGAGTCTGCAAAAGGCTTGAGACTGGGGCGGAGGTTCACCTTCCAGCAGGACAACGACCCTAAACATACAGCCAGAGCTACAATGGAATGGTTTAGATCAAAGCATATTCATGTGTTAGAATGGCCCAGTCAAAGTCCAGACCTAAATCCAATTGAGAATCTCTGGCAAGACTTGAAAATTGCTGTTCACAGACGCTCTCCATCCAATCTGACTGAGCTTGAGCTATTTTGCAAAGAAGAATGGGCACAATTTTCAGTCTCTAGATGTGCAAAGCTGGTAGAGACATACCCCAAAAGACTTGCAGCTGTAATTGCAGCGAAAGATGGTTCTATAAAGTATTGACTCAGGGGGGCTGAATACTTTTGCACGCCACACTTTTCAGTTTTTTATTTGTAAAAAAATTGAAAACCATGTATCATTTTCCTTCCACTTCACAATTATGCACCACTTTGTGTTGGTCTATCACATAAAATCCCAATAAAATACATTTACGTTTGTGGTTGTAACGTGACAAAATGTGGAAAAGTTCAAGGGGTATGAATACTTTTGCAAGCCACTGTGTGTATATATATATATATATAGAACTTTTTTTGTTGTTTATTTTGTTGTATACATATCTGATGTGCTGCTGCACATTAAAATGTCATTGTTCCGTTTTGGGACATATAACAATAAAACACTCTTGACTCTTCATCTACGCCTCTCATGATTTTGTATACCTGCACAAGGTTACCCCTCAGCCTATATTCCAAGGGGAAAAAATGATAGCCTATCCAGCCTCTCCTAGTAACTCAAGCGCATGCATCCTTGTAACATCCTGGTGAATCTTTTCTTTCAGTCTTTCCAGCTTAATGACATCATTCCAACTGCAGAACGACTAGAACTGCATGCAATATTCCAAATGTGGTCTCACCAATGTTCAGTACAACTGTAGTATGACATCACGTCCAGTACTCAATACACTGACCAATGAAGGCAAGCTTGGAAATATTTTCTTCACTAGCCAGTCTACTCATGTCGCCACTTTCAAGGAGTTATGTGCCAATACTCCTAGGCTGCTCTTCTACTATCTCCAGGGCCCTTTACCATGTGAAAACATTGCCTCTTGGGTCCTTTTCAAATCTATCCCCTCTCACCTTAAACCTACATTCTCTAGTTTTAGACACCATATCCTGGGGGGAAAACTCTTGACTATCCAGCCTCTCCTTATAACACAAACCCTCAAGATGATTAACATACTTACAAAACTATATTGTACCTTTTCCAGTTTATTGAATTCCTTCCTATAGCAAGATGACCAAAACTGTACACACTACTCCAAACATGGTCTTAACACCATCTTATATAGTTGCAACTTGACCCGCTCAACTCTTGTACTCACTCCCCTGACCGTTGAAGTCAAGAATGCCAAATGCCTTCTTCAGAACCTTTTGTCGCTACTTTCATGGAACGATACACCTGCACCCCTTGGTCTCTTAGTTCTACAATACTCCTCATGGCTCTACTGTTTACTGTGCAAGTCCTGTCCTGGCTTGTCTTGAAAAGATGCAACACTTAATTAAGCTCCATCTGCCATTTCTTGGATTATTGACCAAGTTGATCAAGATCCTTTTGGAATCATAAATAATCTCCTTTGCTGTCCACCATACCACCAATTTTAGTATAATCCAGTTACATTCTCATCCAAATCATTAATATAAATAATGAACAACAGTGGAGCTAGCACCGAACCCGGTGGCTCACTCATTGTTACGGGCCTCCAGTTTGAAAATCACTCTACCACCACACTGCCGTACCACCACACCTTCAAGTCACCTCATCAAAGAATAACAAATCACAATCATGTTTTCCCAGGCACGAAGCCATGCTGACTACAGGCCATTCCTGGGTAACAAATGAGTTTTGTTTTTCCAGATGTCCATATTTTGTCCATGCATTGGAAAATACACAAAATTCACTTGATATAGTAACCATACTGCCACAGTATTTTAATGTTACATTAAAATCACATAGGTCTTATAAAAACAGGCAATTGCGCAAGGTGACGAGAGAAAGAAAACCAGTGCTATTAGTAGAGATAAATATGTGTGTGTACATTGGACGTTGAAATTTAAAAATATTATGGGAGCTCATTTGTATGTAGGGGTGCCCATGAGTCAGATGTTTGTAACTTAGAGGACAGCAGGCATCCCCAATCAGTCCCGTGATAATTAATGTACATTTTATTAAATCTCTTACATAGGAATGTGGCAAGTAATTAATGCTTAAACGAATTACAGATACATTTACCTTGTTACAGCATATCCATGCATCTGCATGAATCTGAGCAGTTCATGAGCTTTCTCCCTGTCCCGAGCTTTTTCTTTCGCTGTCAATGTATCATATGGCACCAAAAGTGGATGACTTCCTCCACCTAATGAAAAACAAATAAAGATATACATTGTAAGCAGAAGAAATGGGATACAAAATAACAACATAAACAGGAGTCAAGACATGAATTTGAAAAGCAGGCTACAAAATATTGCAGAATTATAGGAATGATAAGTAGTCGGGGTATGGGTGTGAGAAAGGAAGAAAAGATAGATCATTTTTGATTTCTTGAGCATATAGTTAATATAATAGTAACTATTATCAAATTTCCCTTCTATTCGTCAACTCTAGTATAGGCATTTCCTCAGTATGGATGAGTTGGGTCGAAGGGCCTGTTTCTATGCTGTAGGACAACATAACTCCAACTGAAGCAATCGAAGATGGACTGCAATCACATAGACTCAAGCCTTGTGGCATCATCCCTTTTGAAATCATATACTGAGCAAAACTTGAGCTGGAAAATAAATATCTGGAGTCAATATTTTTGTTCAGTAAGAAGCACCATGGAGGAGTTAGGGAATAGTTCCAAAATTAGGGTTACATCTAAAAGACAATTAAAATGAAAATGAGTGTAAATGCAGTGGAAAGAGAAACTGAAGAAAAGGTGAATGGTGCCACGAGTAAAGACATAACATGAAAAACATGAAAGGAGTCGAAAAAGAGAAAAGTAATAGACAAAGGGAATAACAGAAACAAAATGAGAAAGAATAAAGTGAAGATAGACACAAAATGCTGGAGTAACTCAGCGGGTCAGGCATCTGGAGCAAAAGGATGGGTGTCAATGGCTCCCATCCTTTAGCTCGAGAGATGCTGCCTGAATTTCTCAGTTACTCGAGCACTTTTGTCTATGTTTGCTAAATATCTGCATCTGCAGTTCCTATCTAAAGCAATTCAAGGATAATGAGCAGATAAAACAGAGAGAAATTGAAAGCGTCTACAGCTAAGTACACCTGGTTTGAGGTTGCTGGGACCCCAGCTATTTACAATTTATATTAATGATCTGGACGAGGGAATTGAAAGCAACATCTCCAAGTTTGCGGATGACACTAAGCTGGGGGGCAGTGTTAGCTGTGAGGAGGATGCTAGGAGACTGCAAGGTGACTTGGATAGGCTGGGTGAGTGGGCAAATGTTTGGCAGATGCAGTATAATGTGGATAAATGTGAGGTTATCCACTTTGGTAGCAAAAACGGGAAGGCAGACTATTATCTAAATGGTGGCCGATTAGGAAATGGGGAGATGCAGCGAGACCTGGGTGTCATGGTACACCAGTCATTGAAAGTAGGCATGCAGGTGCAGCAGGCAGTGAAGAAAGCGAATGGTATGTTGGCCTTCATAGCAAGAGGATTTGAGTATAGGAGCAGTGAGGTTCTACTGCAGTTGTACAGGGTCTTGGTGAGACCACACCTGGAGTATTGCGTACAGTTTTGGTCTCCAAATCTGAGGAAGGACATTATAGCCATAGAGGGAGTGCAGAGAAGGTTCACCAGACTGATTCCTGGGATGTCAGGACTCTCATATGAAGAAAGACTGGATAGACTTGGCTTATACTCGCTAGAATTTAGGAGATTGAGAGGGGATCTTATAGAAACGTACAAGATTCTTATGGGGTTGGACAGGCTAGATGCAGGAAGATTGTTCCCGATGTTGGGGAAGTCCAGGACAAGGGGTCACAGCTTAAGGATAAGGGGAAAATCCTTTAAGACCGAGATGAGGAAAAACTTTTTCACACAGAGAGTGGTGAATCTCTGGAACTCTCTGCCACAGAGGGTAGTTGAGGCCAGTTCATTGGCTATATTTAAGAGGGAATTAGATGTGGCCCTTGTGGCTAAAGGGATCAGGGGGTATGGAGAGAAGGCAGGTACGGGATACTGAGTTGGATGATCAGCCATGATCGTATTGAATGGCGGTGCAGGCTCGAAGGGCCGAATGGCCTACTCCTGCACCTAATTTCTATGTATCTATGTATCTATGTAACCCTGTAAAAACATTAATGCCCACACTTTAGGGTTACATCTGCAGTATGTTTCTGTGGGTTGATGGAAAATCACCTGGAGTATGAACTTTAAGTGACCTAGCACATGTAGCAACGTGCAGCAAATTGTGAGGTGCGGCAGACATCAGCAGTAGCAGCCTGGAAGAGTCATAAAATAATACTGCATGAAAACAGGCCCTTTGGCCCAACGTCCATGCTGACCAAGACAGCATACTGGGCTAGTCCCATTTTCCTTCATTTGGTTACATCCCCTTAAACCTTTCCTCTCCATATATCTGTGCAATGCCTTTTGAAAGTATTAATTGTATCTGTTTCTATAGCTTCCTTGGGCAGCTCATTCCAGATATGGACCACTTTCTTCGTGAAAACATTGCCACTGTGGTCCCTCTTAAATCTCTCAGTTGAAACCTATGCCTTCTACCCGGGGAAAAATCTTATCCATGCCCTTCATGTTTTTGTACACTTCAACAAGGACAGTTTTCGACACTCCAAAGAAAAATACTCCCAGCATATCCAGAATTAATCGATAACTCAAGGCTGCAAGTACCGGTAACATCCTGGTGGATTTGTTCTGCACCCTTTCCAACTTAATACTATCCTTCCTGTAGCTGAACAACTAGAACTGCACACAGTACTGCCAGTGCGGTCTCACCAACAGCTGTATCATGATGTCTCAACTTTTGGACTCATTGCCATCCCAAAGAAGGCAAGCATGCCAAACAAAGGTCTGCCAAAAAGTGCCAAAGACCTTCTTCATCCCACTCCCCACCTGACTGGCCACTTTCAGGGAACTATGCATCTGAACGCCTCGATATCTTAGTTCTACCGCACTCTCCAGGTCTCTACAGTTACTGTGTAAATCTTGCCCTCGTTTGGAATACCAAATTCACAGTTATCAGTTAAATTCCTTTTTCCCATTGCTTGACCCACCTTCCCAATTGATATAGATCGTGTGGTGAACTTAATTATTCTTCATTAAGGGCCTGTCCCACTTGGCCGTCATTCGCGCGCCATTTATGCGACCTGCTAGCGTGTGGGTAGCGTGTGGGTAGTGCGGGACAGGCGCATGGAGTGGTGTGGAGGAGTGTGGAGTGGCGTGGACTTCGTCCTGCACGAAATCTTCACGCGCCACCGGCTTGTCGCGTAGCTGACGGCCAAAGTGGGACAGGCCCAAGACTCTGGCGCGGCGCAACGTCTCACCTCCAACAGCAGCAGAAGCAAGCAAACGATCACCGAGCTTGGCCTGGGGCTCACGGCCATTGCGGATCCGGATCCGCCCCCACTCCTACTCCCAGAGCGGGGCCAAGACGATTGGAGATAGACACAAAATGCTGGAGTAACTCAGCGGGACTGGCAGCATCTCTGGAGAGAAGCAATGGGTGACGTTTCGGGTCGAGACGCTTCTTCAGACTGAAGAAGAGTCTCGACCCGAAACATCATCCATTCCTTCTCTCCAGAGATGCTGCTGGTCCCGCTGAGTTACTCCTGTATTTTGTGTCTATCTTCAAATGACATCACACGGCTGTGCGGACGCATGATGACGCGCGCGACCGTTGCGCGTCAGTCACTACCGGCCTGTCACGTAAATGACGGCCAAGTGGGCCAGGCCCTTTACTGTGCACTATGCAATCAATTGTAATCTCATTTGCAAGGTTGCTAATAATGGTAACCACATTGTCAGCCAAGTCATTAATGTACATAACAAAAACAGTGGATCCAGCACTGACCCTGCAGTGCATACACGTTCACTATCCACAAGAGTAATGTGTCTCAAATTCCAATCACCCCTGGGTGAAAACAATTTTTCCACAAATCACCTCTAAACCCCATACTCCTTAACTTAAATCTGCAGCCTAGAGTTTTAGCATATTTGCTCTGGGGAAAAGCATCTTACTATTTATGGTCATCATAATTTTAACAGTCACAGTCATCTAACAACCCTTAAACCTTAAGGAGGTTTTACCTATAGGTTGGACCGACTTGCATTATTTACTCTGGAATGCCTGAAGTTGTGGGGAGATCTGATAGAAGTATATAAAATTATGGGAGGCATAATAGGGTAGATAGTCGGAACACATTTCCCAGGATGGAAAAATACCGGAGGGTGTAGCTTTTACGTGAGAGGGACAAAGTTTTAAGGAGATGTGTCGGGCAAGTATTATTATTACAGAGGGTAGTGGTGGCCTGGAACACATTACTGGTGGTGGACAGATATGGCAGTGGTATTTAAGAGACTTTGGAAAAACACATGGATATGGATACTATGAATTGTGTGCATGCAGATAATGGTTGGTATTGGCATCATATCCGGCACAAACATTGTGGGCCGAAGGGCCTGTTCCTGTTCTATGTTCAAGTCCATTTTTAACTGTATCGCAACATTAGTTTGAAGTTGACCCAAGGAATTTCTAAGGCCTGAAATGTGAATTGTAATCGTTGCACCTGTAAAGTCTCCAAATTGATATTGCTAAACATAGCGTAACCAATGAGCTTTACACAAACAATTAAACAAAACTTGTGCTTATTTTACTGTGACTGAAAATGTCATAAGGTCATTTAATAGAAGCAGAATTAAGCCATTCAGCCCATCAAGACTACTCCGCCATTTAATCTTGGCTGATCTATATCTCCCTCCTAACCCTATTCTCTTGTCTTCTCTCCATAACCCCTGACAGATAAATGTTACATATCTGTACATTATTTTTTAATGTATTTTGATCATATAATCTAACCTTTGGCTTGTAGTTCCAGCTTCTTCTTACGACCCCATGTGTTGTGGTAGTTTTCAGCAAGCTGCTCTGCCATTGACTACAAAATACAAGTGCATTTTGGGTCAATTAACAAAGATTAACGTGTTAAAAAATGGATGTGAGCCATTTTGACAACATCTGCAAATATTTAAGCAGTCTCTGAGAAAGACTTTGAAAAGGAAAAGAGTGAAGAATGTATACACTGAAACTTGAACCACGAGAGGTCAGAGCTCTGAGAGCTCCTGAAAACATTGCACAGTTTTACACTATATATCACTGTGAATAATCATCATTATTAAACTTCAACAATAAGACAACTTCAAACATATCTGAGCACCATTTTATACTAATTTGTACGTGGATAATTTAGCTCAGCCTCATCAGCCATGTGACAGCAAGTCTCTTGACTCTGCCACGCATTGTGAAATAAACTTGAAACAACTTAGAGCAAATTCTTAAAAACCTGGGAGGTAAGTGATATGGTAGAGGTAGCCACAGCTCCTGAATTGGGACAAAAATAGATACAAAATGCTTAAGTAACTCAGCAGGCCAGCAGCATTCCTGGAGAACATGGACAGGTGATGTTTTCAGGTCAGAACCCTTCTCAAGACTGATTATAGAGGGACAAGAAAGAAAGCTGGGATAGAGAAGCAGCAGGACAGAGCATCACTTGTAATAGGTGAGCATACGGATGAAAAGGGAGGTGTGAGCTCGAAAGGATAAAGAGTTTGAATTGTTAACCTCAGGTTGTGAATTGTGTAACCATTGGAAACAGATAAGTGGAGGGGGAAGAAGGGGGAAACAGGTCAGGTCAGCCAGGTTTCAGTGCAATTGGGGGGTGGGGGGCGGGGGACCATGAATTGGCACCATAATTTCCAGACTGCAGTAAATACAATTAAATGCAAAGTTTGCAATTTTTTACAAGGCGTCTGGAACCTGTAAAAATGACAGTTTCTGAGCAGATAAAAAGTGAACCAGTTACATGCTGCAAAATAGAGAGATATTAAAAAAGCAGAAACAAGCTAGGCCTCCGTACCTGCAATTCACGAGACAAAGTCATGTTCAACAGTTCGGGTGGCTGTGGATTGTAACCATGACTAGGATCATAGACAACCTGCAAGAGAAATTAATTAAGGGTAAAAACGTAATCTAAAAAAAACTACTGACAGCATTGTGAAACAACAATCCTATGGAAACCTATTAAATCAAAGATGCTCAACAACCTCATTTGACACCTGCCTCTTCCTCCAAGTCCAAGGCGTAGCTATGGGCACCCGCATGAGCCCCAACTGTGCCTGCCTCTTTGTCAGGCACATTGAACAATCCCTGTTCCAGGTGTACACTGGCCCTATCCCCAAACTCTATTTCAGGAGCCTGAAATCTGCAACATCCAGGTTCAGGAACAGCTTCTTCTCCACAGCCATCAGACTATTAAACACAACTTCAAACAAACTGAACTATAACAGCCTATTGCACTTTTATCTGTTTATTTATGTGTGTACATATATATATTCTATGGTATATGGATACACTGATCTGATCTGTTTTTATGCCTACAATATTCTGTTGTGCTGCAGCAAGCAAGAATTTCATGTCCCTTTTGGGACACATGACAATAAACTCTCTTGACTTGACTCTTGACTTGACTTGATGATTACATTGGTGCACCCTCCTGCACCCATGTGGAACTCATGGACTTCATCAACTTCACCACCAATTTTCATCCTGCACTCAAATTTACTTGGACCATCTCCGACATCTCCCTCCCCTTTCTTGATCTCCCATCTCCATCACAACAAATAGACTACTGACTGACATCTATTACAAACCCACTGACTCCCACAACTATCTTGACTACACGTCTTCCCACTCTGCTTCCTGCCCCTACTCCCAACTCCTCAGTCTACGCCACATCTGCGCCGAAGATGAGGTGTTCCATGCCAGAACATCCGAGATGTACTCATTCTTTAGGGAACGGGGGTTCCTCTCTCCCATCATAAATGAGGCCCTCACTCGTGTCTCCTTGGTACCCTGCAGTTCCGCCCTTGCTCCCCCTAATCGCAACAGAGACAGAGTCCCCCTTGTCCATACATACCACCCCATCAGCCGTCGCATACAACAATGTTTTGGGACAAAGACCTCCATAATGTTTTGGGACAAAGACCCATCATTTATTTATTTGCCTCTGTACTCCACAATTTGAGATTTGTAATAGAAAAAAATCACATGTGGTTAAAGTGCACATTGTCAGATTTTATTAAAGACCATTTTTATACATTTTGGTTTCACCATGTAGAAATTACAGCTGTGTTTATACATAGTCCCCCCATTTCAGGACACCATAATGTCTGGGACAGATGGCTTCACAGGCATTTGTAATTGCTCAGGTGTGTTTAAATGCCTCCTTAATGCAGGTATAAGAGACTCTCAGCACCTCGTCTTTCCTCCAGTCTTTACATCACCTTTGGAAACGTTTATTGCTGTTTATCAACATGAGGACCAAAGTTGTGCCAATGAAAGTCAACAAAGCCATTATGAGACTGAGAACCAAGAATGAAACTGTTAGAGACATCAGCCAAACCTTAGGCTTAACAAAATCAACTGTTTGTAACATCATTAAGAAGAAAGAGAGCACTGGTGAGCTTACTAATCGCAAAGGGACTGGCAGGCCAAGGAAGACCTCCACAGCTGACGACAGAAGAATTCTCTCTATAATAAAGAAAAATCCCCAAACACGTGTCCGACAGATCAGAAACACTCTTCAGGAGTCAGGTGTGGATTTGTCAATGACCACTGTCTGCAGAAGACTTCATGAACAGAAATACAGAGGCTGCACTGCAAGATGCAAACCACTGGTTAACCACAAAAATAGGATGGCTAGGTTACAGTTTGCCAAGAAGTACTTAAAAGAGCAACCACAGTTCTGGAAAAAGGTCTTGTGGACAGATGTGATGAAGATTAACTTATATCAGCGTTATGGCAAGAGGTAGGTATGGAGGAGGGAACTGCTCAAGATCCAAAGCATATCACCTCGTCTGTGAAACACGGAGGTGGGGGTGTTATGGCCTGGGCAAGTATGGCTGCTGAAGGTGCTGGCTCACTTATCTTCATTGATGATACTACTGCTGATGGTAGTAGCATGATGAATTCTTCTTCTTCTTCTTCTTCTTGCGTATGGCGTGCACAGCCTAAAGTTGTCGGACAACTTGTTCTAATTGATCTTATTTGATTGTGCACGCCGGGTTGATTGCATTTGTTGAAACAGGGCGGACCACGTGAAGGTTGCAATCTCCCAACCCCATGATGAATTCTGAAGTGTACAGACACATCATAGCTGCTCAAGTTCAAACAAAAGCCTCAAAAATCATTGGCTGGTAGTTCATTCTACAGCAAGACAATGATCCCAAACATACTGCTGAAGCAATAAAGGAGTTTTTCAAAGCTAAAATATGGTCATTTCTTGAGTGACCAAGTCAATCATCTGATCTGAACCCAATTTTATATGCTGAAGAGAAAACTGAAGGGAACTAGCCCCCAAAACAAGCATAAGCTAAAGATGGCTGCAATACAGGCCTGGCAGAGCATCACCAGAGAAGACACCCAGCAACTGGTGATGTCCATGAATCGCAGACTTCAAGCAGTCATTGCATGCAACGGATATGCAACAATATACTAAACATGACTACTTTCATTTACATGACATTGATGTGTCCCAAACATTATGGTGCCCTGAAATGGGGGGACTATATATAAACACTGCTGTAATTTCTACATGGTGAAACCAAAATGTATAAAAATTGCTTTTTATTAAAATCTGACAATGTGCACTTTAACCACATGTGATTTTTTTTCTATTACAAATCTCAAATTGTGGAGTACAGAGGAAAATAAATAAATGATGGGTCTTTGTCCCAAACATTATGGAGGGCACTGTAATCCTCTGTAATTTCTGTCACCTCCAACGGGATCCCACCACTAGAAACATTTTCCCATCTCCACCCCTTTCCGCCTTCCCGCAAGGAGCGTTCCCTCCGCAACTCCCTGGTTAGGTCATCTGTTCCCACCCAAACCACCCCTTCCCCAGGTACCTTCCCCTGCAACCGCAGAAGGTGCAACACCCGTTGCTATATCTCCTCCCTCGACTGACTCTGACCAGGTATCCCGACAGTCCTTTCAGGTTAGTCAAAGGTTCACTTGCACCTCCTCCAACCTCATCCACTGTATCCGTTGTTCAAGATGTGGATTCTTATACATCGGCGAGACCAAATGCAGCCTGGGGAATCATTCGCGGAACACATTCGCTCAGCCCACGTGAACCAACGTGATCTCCCGGTTGCTGGACACTTTAATTATCCTTCCCATTCCTACACAGACCTTTCTGTCCTCAGTCTCCTCCATAGTCAGAGTAAGACTAAACGCAAATTGGAGGAACAGCATCTCATATTTTGCTTGGGCAGCTTACAGCCCAGTAATATGAATATTGTTTTCTCTCACTTCAGGTAGCCCCGGCATTCCCTTTCTCTCTGTCCCATCCCCACCCAAGTCGCACTAGATTCTCATTTTCACCCAACAAACAGCTTACATTGGCCTGTTTCCTTTATCATCGTTACTTTTTTGCATATCTTTCATTCATTGTTCTTTATCTCTCCACATCACCGTCTATATCTCTCGTTTCCCTTATCTCGAACTAATCGGAAGAAGGGTCTTGACACGAAACGTCACCCATTCCTTCTCTCCAGAGATGCTACCTGTCCCGCCCGCTGAGTTATTCCAGCTATTTGTGTCTATCTTTGGTTTAAACCAGCATCTGCAGTTCCTTCTTACCCCAATCAAAGATAGCATTTGACGACGAGTGTGAGGATTGTTTATTTGTGGTCATTCCACTGCTTACATGTGCCCCCCCATGCTTCCATCAAAGAAACTCAAGATATTCAGAGTCTTCCTGAGAACTCCTCTTCCATATTAAATTGATGCCATGTTATACAGCACAAGAGAAAATGCCTTTTAGCCTAGTCTATGCAAACTATCAAATACCCATCTAAAGTAATCGCATTTTCCAACACTTGGTCTTCTATGCTGCGGTAATTCAAATGCTCGTGTAGATACGTCAGATGTAGTAAGAGTCTCTGCCTTCACTACCCACGAGGTAGCAGGTTCCAAATTCCAATCACTCCTGGGTGGAAAGTATCTTCCACAAATTACCTCTAAACTCCCTATCTTAAAGCAATGTCCCTCTACAGTTTTAGCAACTTTGCTCTGGCGAAAAGTTGCTTACTATTTACCCAAGTTATGTGCATCATAATTTTATATAGCTCTATCAGGTCGCTTCTCAGTCTCCTCTGCTTCTCAGTCTCCTCTTGATGAAACTACATTGCACCCTCTCCAGTACAAATACTACCTGCACCAGAACTGCACACTCCTACAGCATTGTTTTATATGACTGTATATGACTAGCTTTCTAGCTCATATACTCTATATCGATATTCACAGCACGCCAACTGCAGGAAAAATGCCGTGAACAAAGGCAGCCTTTGTACATGGCCTTCATAGACCTGACAAAGGCTATTGACTCGGTAGACTACCAGACTCTTTGGAGCATACTATCAAGGTACGGATGTCACGGCAAGTACATCGGAATATTGAGGCTTCTACATGTTGGCATGTCGGTCACAGTGCTCAGCAACTGCGGCTCTGAGTCCGAGCCCTTCACTGTGGAAACGGGGTTCAAACAGGGATGCATCATCGCACCCACCCTGTTTGTCGTCTTCATTGCTGCCATACTTCACCTCATTGGTGAAGAGCTGCCACAGGGGATCATAATCCTCTACAGAACTGACGGTGGGCTCTTCAACCTTAATAGGTTGAAGGCCAGGAGCAAAGTCAGTAGCATCGCCATCATAGAGCTTCAGTATGCGGCATACAGAGCCATGGGCCTAGCCCTAAATATCAAGAAGACCAAGGTCCGACATCAACCTCCACCCAACCAGCCGTCTACCCAGCCCGCTATAAAAGTGGACGACACCACTCGTGAAAACGTTGACCACTTCCCCTACCTTGACAGCATTCTTTCCTCAAAAGCTGACATTGATTCTGAGGTCAACCATCGCCTAAGTTGTGCCAGCGGAGCCTAAGCCAGACTCAGGAAAGAGTCTTTGAAGACAGAGCCCTAAAGGCTCAAACAAAACTGCTGGTCTACAGAGCCGTTGTCCTCTCCACCCTGTTGTATGGAGCCGAGTCATGGACCACCTACAGCAGGCACCTGAAAGCCCTGGAACAATACCATCAAAGATCCTTACGAAAGATTCTGAGGATCAGCTGGGAGGACAAACACACCAACATCAGCGTTTTGGAGGAAGCCAACATGACCAGCATCACCACCACAATAATGCAGCACTAACTTCGATAGACTGGCCATGTTATCCGCCTGTCCAACACACGTCTCCCTAAACAAATCCTGTACTCTCAATTGAAGGAAGGTCGGCGAGCCCCCGGCGGGCCAAAGAAACGCTTCAAGGACAACATCAAGAACAGTCTGAAGAAATTCCACATCACATCTAGCAACTGGGAGCACATTACACTGGACAGGCGCTCCTGAAAGAAATCCGTGCAGGAAGGAGCTGCACGTCACAAAATGGAACTACGCCGTGACGCAGAGACAAAGCGACAGCACCGTAAGGAGAGAAGGGGGCTCGACGACTACCAACCACCGCCAGTCTCCACTGCCCACGTTGCACCAAGGTGTGTGGATCGTGGATCGCCCTCTGCAGACATCTGCAGACCCACAAGTAGCCAAACCTATGGAGAGGAGAGGACAGCCATACTCGTTTCGAGTGACTGCCGATGATGATGATATTTTATATCACATATTCGACAATGGATTTGTCGAATTTTACTCAGGTAATATTGACGGTGTTTGTTCAGTGCTGATGACGTACCTACTGTAGATTTCCCATATCATTGAAGCATAAAGGCTCACTGCTGTTGTGTTGAACAGTAGTTTGATGCATAGTTTGAACATATAGCATAAGAAAATTCCCTTTTAATCAAGACATTTATGCCAACCATGAAGCCAATTCAAACTAACCCCATCTGCTTGCATATGGACTATATCCTTCCATTCCCTGCCTCTTCACACAACTACTTAAATTATTCTTAAACTTTCGTATCTTATTTGATACTTTCAAGAGAGAGCTAGATAGGGCTCTTAAAGATAGCGGAGTCAGGGGATATGGGGAGAAGGCAAGAACGGGGTACTGATTGTGGATGATCAGCCATGATCACATTGAATGGCGGTGCTGGCTCGAAGGGCCGAATGGCCTACTCCTGCACCTATTGTCTATTATTCTCTAATGCAGGAAACAATTAGGTGAACTTCCTCTGCACCCTCTTAACACCCCCCATATCCTTCATGTTATGTGATGATCAGAACTGCACACAATACTCCAAATGTAGCCTAACTAACATTTTATACAACTGTAACATGACTTCCTGACTTTTATACTCTACACCCACACTTTTGAAACCAGGCAAGTGGTATGCATTCTTTACCACTCCATCTACTCTTTATGGAGCTGAGGACTTGTACTAAGATCCCTTTGGACATCCATGCTCCCAAGAGTCATACGAGGGCCCAGGCACAAGGCAAGGGCCGGGATCAAACGTTGGCGAGGGGACGGGGCAGAGCATTGGTGAGGTGCGGCGTGGGAGCAAGCAAGGACCAGGTGGGGAGAGGGGGAGTGGGGCATGGGGATGAGGAGAAATGAGCTTGGGGCAGGTCGGGGGCTCAGCATAGGTGGAGGTCCCACAACAGTGATTATGTGCCAAGTATGGCCAAAGTCTCCCTGTTAGATTGCAACCTTGTCGTGGTCATGGAGCTTGTGTGACCCCTAGAGCAATGACCCCTAGAGCAATGCCAGCGAGAGATTCGTCTCCTGTTAGGGTCTCCCCTGCTGGACAGGTCGAAAGGTAGAGGCAAGACGAAGAGCGATCCACTGGTCCTCCAGGTTGGAGGTTGAGCACAGGGCTAACAACCCTGTCTCGTAAAACAAATATGTTACAGAAACAGCAACTGAAGGAATCAACACTACTGGGCGTGATTGACTTCTAGGGCTATCGACAGATGCTAGGATGAATGTACCAGACAGCATCCCAAGAATTGCCCTGCACTGGACATCGGAAGGGAAAAGGAAAAGAGGGAGACCCAAAACCACCTGACGTCGAAATGTAGAGGAGGAAATGAAAACAATGGATCTGACCTGAGGTAGTGTCCAGAAGCGAGCCCAGAACAGACAGGAATGGAGGACCTTCGTTACTGCCCTACATGCCAGGAGGCATAATAGGCAGTAAGTAGGTAATGGTATATACGAGCCTCAGGAGCATAGATAAAATGGATGGTCACAGTCTTTTTTCCCCAGAGTGGGGAGGTCCAAAACTAGAGGGCATAGGTGAGAGGAGTAAGATTTAAAGAGGTCCCGAGGAATAACTCTTTCAAACAGAGGATGGTGGGATATTAATCAAGCTGCGAAAGGAAGCACTGGAGTACAATTTCAATGTTTAAAAACATTTAGAGAGGTGCATGGTTAGGAAAGGTTCAGAAGGATATAGGCTAAACACAGGCAAATGCACAAGCTTAGGTAGGCAACTTAGTCGGCATGGAGGAATTGGGCCGAAGGATCTGTTTCTATGCTGAATAATTCTATGAATGACATCCTTGTTGAAAATTTCAACAATTTTATTCAAACGTAGGATAAAAGCCCTCTGATGCATAAACACCAGAATATGAGAAATTAAATAGCTTTATACGTGTTGTAAATTATAGGTTGTGTGAGCAATGGTTCCAATAGTAATTAAAATATTTTTAACTGTATAAAAATGTCAGCAACAAATGACTATAATCTCCACTTACCTGGGCGGACTGTGAAATCTTGCGAGTTTTCTTCTCTCCTTTGTCACTTTTTTCCACTCCCTCGCCTGCCTTTTCAAGTGTCCACTCCCAAGCAATCATAGCTTTCAGGGATTCTTTGATGGGCCATCTATAGATTTCTCGGTCCTAGAAATAAGGTAATATTTAAAAAGTTGCAACCCATAAAAATTAACCTGCTGTGGCAGTTTTTTAGACAGGTGAAGGAGTATGGACGTTTAGACTCCAGTTGAGTAATTATTATACCTTTTCAGAGAATGTTTTGTATGGCCTCAACCATGGGTGTGTTCGAGCCTCTTCATCAATAATTTCACCAAAACTCCAGTTATTTTGTATCTAAATAAAAAAATATAAGATCATAAGGTCATGATAGGAGCAGAATTAGGTCATTTGGCCCATCAAGTCTACTCCACCATTCAATCACCAATCAAAGGCACAATGGACATGATCTTCACCATACAATAACTCTGATAAATGCATGGAGCAGCCCTAACCACAGGACATGGCTTTTTTTTTTAAAACATCATTTAAAATCATCTGACTGTCAGCTGGGAGAAGTTACGGGAGTGTCCTCCTCACGATTGGCTGGCTGCTGAAATGTATCTTTATTTTATACAGGATGTGACTTTTTTTCCCCTCATCATTGTTGCTGCAGCACTGCCCCTTAACTCCAACAACATCCCTGCTGGGTTGGAACTAATTTACAGAATTAATGGCAAATTGTTCAATCTTGTCACCTCCACTCCAGGAACAATATCACTCCAACCTCACACGATGCAGGTAAGATAAGGCACACATACCAGATTGTGCTCATGACCAGAGAGGTGGGGGTGGGGAAGAGATGTTCATATATTGAAGACTTTCCAGCACGTGCCGGTTGTTGATGAGAGAAGGACCACTACACTTCCAGCACTGGTTATGAGCGAGGTAGGTGGCTCAATGTTACAGGGTACAGGTGCTTCAGGAGAGACAGAGATGGGGGTAAAAGAACAGTAGGTGTTCCGTTGTTGGTTAAGGAGGATGTCACAGCAATGGTCAGGTGAAATTACGAACTGTTTGTCTACTGAGGCTACTGAGGTGAACTGAGAAACAAGAAATAGATGATCACCTTGTTGGGAGTTGCCCCCAAATAGATAATTGGAATTTGAAGGACAAATATGGCAGGAGATTGCAGGCAGCTATAGGTCTAATAACGTTGTTGTAGTAGAAGTTTTAACATTCACAATATTGACTGGGAACATCATAGTGTGAAAGGTTTGGAGAGGGTGGAATTTATCAAATGTGTTCTGGAAAATTTCCCGCAGCAATATGTACGGCCCCATACTGGCAAGGGCAATGCTTGATGGGCGGCGGGCGGCGCGACTCTCGGTGGGCGGCGCGACTCTCGTCAGCAGCGGCCTCTGCAGTCCGTCTGTCTTTTTATTATTTTTGTCTCGTTTTTATGTAGTTTTTATTTTTATTTTTTTGTGTGTGGGGGTGGGGTGGGGGGGGGGGGACTTTAGAATCTTTCCCCTGCACGGGAGACCCGACCTTTTCTTTGTCGGGTCTCCGTTTGTCGTTGGGGCTGGGCAACGTGGAGCGGCCTCCAGCAGGAACGACCTGGGGCTCCAGTTGCGGAGCTGCGGACTACTCACCGTCACGGGGCTGGCCGAGTCCGGAGCGGGAGGAGCTGTGGTGGAGCGCTGCTGCGACCCGACCCCCGGGGATTCGGAGGCTACAACCGCGGGTCTGGCGGACGGCCACACCGGAAGCTCGCGGGTCCCTGGTGGGAGTCCGCTTTTCGGGGCTTCCGCAGCGGCGACTTCTCCCGCCCGAGTTGCGGGGTTGAAGAGCACCTGGAGCGGGGCTTTACATCACCGCCCCGCGCGGCTTGGAATGGCTGCTGGACTTTGCGAGCGCACGCCGGGGCTCTAACACCAAGACCCGGTGCGCGACCTTGCATCGCCCGGCGTGGCTTTAATGGCCGCGGGATAATCACCATCGCCCGCCGGGGGCTTTGACTTTGACATCGGGGGGGGGGAGTGCAGTGGAGAGATATGTTTTTTTTGCCTTCCATCACAGCGCTGTGATGGATGTATGTGTAAATTGTGTTTGTGTCTCGGGTCTTCTTCGTTTTGTGATGTATGGCTGCAGAAACGACATTTCGTTTGGACCTCAATGGGGTCCAAAAGACAAATAAATTGTATTGTATTGTATTGTATTGTATTGATCTAGTCATGGAAAATTGAGGAGTGGGCAAGTGGATGAAGTGCTCATGATGAGCCTTTTTTGGACCAGCGACCACTGTTCTATTAGGTTTAAAACAGTTATGGACAGAGACAGAGCAGGCGCACGGGTTACATTCTAAATTGGGGAAGGACAACTATGAAGGTAAAAGGACAGGAGCTCACTAAAGTGGATTGGAGCAAGTTGTTTATAGGAATAGGAATGTCAGGAAAGTGGTGTTTTAAGTGTGCTTACAAGAATCCAGAACATGCATATTTCTGTAAGTGAAGGCAAGGCAGGTGAGTGTAACGAAGCTTGGATGACAGACACGAAATGCTGGAGTAACTCAGCGGGATAGGCAGCATCTCTGGATAGAAGGAATGGGTGACGTTTCCGGTAGAGACCCTTCTTCAGACTGAGACTGACGTTTCGGGTGTCGACCTGAAACGTCACCCATTCCTTCCATCCAGAGACGCTGCCTGTCCCGCTGAGCCATTCCAGCATTTTGTGTCCATCTTCAGTGTAAACCAGCATCTGCAGTAGTCGAAGGTAGTCAAAAATGCTGGAGAAACTCATCGAGTGAGGCAGCATCTATGGAGCGAAGGAAATATGCAACGTTTCGGGCCGAAACCCTACTTCACCATACTGCAGTATGATGTTGGAAATTGAGGATCTGGTCAAGAGGGAGAAGGAGGCATGGGGCAGGTATTAGCAGCTGGGATCAAGTGTATCCCTGGAGGAGTTTCGGGAACAGGAGCATGGTAAAAAAGGATATCAGGAGGGCAAAAGGGGACAGGAGATAACTCTGGTAGATAACATAAAGGATATTCCCAATAGATTTTTAAGTACATAATGGGAAAAGAAAAACAGAGGGAGAATGGGACCCCTCAGTAATCAAGGCGGTCAACTCTGTATGGAGTTACAGGAGATCGAGTTACAAGGTCCTCATCCAGTATTTCTCCTCTGTTTTCACCTTGGAGAAAGACATGAGGAATGGGGAACTGGGGAAATGTCTTGCGAGCAGTCAATATTACGGTCAAGAATTGCTGAAGGTCCTGACGCCAAGAAGGTAGAGAAATCTCCCGGGCCTGATCAAATATATCCGAAGACACTGTGGGTAGCGAGAGAGAAAATTGCAGGTGCCCTGTTGAGATTTACGTCGGTAAATACAGGTAAACAGCTGGAAGACCAGAGGGTGGCAAATGTTCTACCACTATTCAAGAAGGGCTTTGGTCGAAAAGTTACCAGAAAATATTCTGAGGCATAAAGGGCCTGTCCCACTTACATGAATCTTGCGGCGACTACAGGCAACTAGGCTGTCACCACATGGTCGCGGGATGATTCCTGTATGGTCGTGAGTTGACTCCTCAAGTCACCTAAAGAGTCATCACTTTATTCTTCTCGCCACTTGATTTTGAAATGTTCAAAACCTTTTGGTGACTGTGGGCTTAACGTAGCTTGTCTTCTCCTGTCGTGGGTGCTGTCGTAGGTTGTTGCCAGGATGACGTAGGTTGTTGCCGGGCGATGACTTCGGTGAGTTCCATTGGCGACTACCTACGTCAACCGGCGACAGGTACCGGCGACTGAATTGTCTTCAGTTGTCACCGACAGGGTCGTAACTCGTCGTAGCTTGTCGCGGGTGGACTTCGCTTGACTTCGGTTGTCGTAGGTTATCGCTCGTGTGGTCGCAGGTTGTCATAGGTGTGGTCACAGGTGGACGTCCTAATGGGTCGCCGGTTGACGGTAGCTTGACGTCGACTAGGTGGTAGGTTGTCATAGACACTGTCGTAGGCGATGTTGTCACCGTTTTTTCGGCGACCTGCTACGACTGTGACTGTCACCGGCAGTCGCCGAAAAAATCGCCTAAGTGGGACAGGCCCTTGAGATATACACGCATTTAGATGGACAAGGGCTGATTAGGAATAGTCAGCTTGGGTTTGTATGTATCTTACAAATCTGATGGAGTTTTGTGGAGATATGACCTAAAAGAATGATGAGTGCAGAGTTGTAGATGTTGGATATATGGATATCAGGAAGGCATTAGACAAGGTTTATACGGTAGTCTGCTCTGGAAGGTTAGAGCGCATGGCATCCAAGGAGGGATAGCTGAATGGATAGAAATTTGGCTTCATGGAAGGAAGTTGAGGGTGATGGTGGAAGCTTGTATTTAGGACTGGATGCCTGTGACTAGTGGTGTGCCTCAGGGTTCTGCGCTGGGCCCATTGCTGCTTGCCATCTACATCAATGATTTGGATGAGAACATAAGTGGCATAATTAGCTTGGTTGCAACATTAAAGAGGGTGGTATTGTAGATAGTGAAGACGATTGTCAAAAATTGCAGCTGCATCTTGATCGATTGGGCAGGTGGGCTGAGGAATGGTTGATGGAATTTAAAACAGAGAAATATGTGTGTTGCAGTTTGTATAGAAGTTGGGAGGTCATGTTGCAGTTATATAAGACGTTGGCTAGGCCACATTCCTAGAGGATTGTGTTCAGTTTTGGTCACCATCTTATAAGAAAGACGTTGTCAAGCTGGAAAGGGTGCAGAGAAGATTGACGAGGATGTTGTCAGGACTCGAGAGCCTGATGTTGAGGTTGAGCAGACTAGGACTTTATTCCTCGGAGCACAGGAGGATGAAGGGTGATCTCGTAGAGGTGTACAAAATCAAGAGAGGAATAGGTGGGTAAATGCACAGAGGCTTTTGCCCAGAGTAGGGGAAATCGAGAACCAGAGGACAGCCTTGGAATGAGGGGGAAACGATTTAATGAGAACCTGAAGGGTAACTTTATTCTACACATAGGGTGGTATGTGTATGAACGAGCTGCCAGAGGAGGTAGTTGAGGCAAGTACTATCGCAATGTTTAAGAAACATTTAGACAGGTACATGGATAGGATAGGTTTAGAGGGATATGGGCCAAATGCAGGCAGGTGGGACTTGTGTAGATGGGGGATGTTGGTCGGCGTGGGCAGGTTGGGCCGAAGGGTCTGTTTCTCCACTCTGTGACTGTGACACTGGTGTTGGACTGCGGGATTGGAGGTAAATCAAATGATGGAGGCCTAGTAAACGTTTCATCATGTGGAATAGTTGGAAGGGACCGGAGATTAGGCGGCCAGCTATTTCAGGTAGTCCATGCTTTCTCGTCCCCTTCCCAGCTATCCCTCAGCCCACTATCTCGGCCTCTTCCTTTCTTCTACCCCCCCCCCCCTCACCCTTACATCAGTCTGAAGAAGACTCGACCTGATACGCCGCCTATTTCCTTTGCTCCATAGATGCTGCCTCACCCGCTGAGTTTCTCCATCATTTTTGTCTACCTTCGATTTTCCAGCATCTGCAGTTCCTTCTTAAACATATTTCGCTTAGGTAGTTCACACTCCAGCGGTATGAACATTAACTTCTCTAATTTTAGATAGCCCTTGCTTTCTCCCTCCTTACCCTCCCCCTTCCCAGCTCTTCCACAAAGCCAACTGTCTCCGCCTCTTCCTTTCTTCCCCCCCTCCCCCCCGACATCAGTCTGAAGAAGGGTCTCGACCCGAAACATCGCCTATTCTTTCTCTCCATGGGTACTGCCTCACCCGCGCTTTCTCCAGCATTTTTTGTCTACCTTCAGCCCACAATGTCTGTGCCGAACATGATTTCAAGTACGACTGTTATCTGCTTGCACATAATCCAAAAGCCTCTTAAATGTCACTACTTATCACCTTGATGGCAGGTGCCTGGAAACGTCTAGCAGTATGTTCCAGGCACCCACCACTCTCTGTGTAAAAACACTTGCCCCACACTTCTCTTTTAAACCTTAACCCTCTCACCGTAAAACTATTTTCTCTAATATTTGATATTTCCATCCTACAATCAGTCTGAAGAAGGGTTCCAACCCGAAACATCCCCTGCCCATTTCCCTTCACGGATGCTGCATGACTTTCTGAGTCCCTCCAGCACTTTGTTTTATGTTTGAGAAAGTAAGTTTTAGTTCAACTTTTACCTTGATCTTTTTTTTGGTGTGATCATATTAGAAGTCCAAGAACAAAGACTGTATTGTAAGCTGCCATAGAGTTCACACAAACAGTGATCAACTATAATATATAAAATCAAATATATTACAAACCTTCTGCATAGATTAGTTTTTATGATAATACAAGTATCTGATTGATGACTATATATTCCTGCAGTAAAACAAACTATATATAATTAAGAAATTAAAAACAGCTGAAATATCCTACCTTCTCGAAAGCCCACTTGTCATGTGTATACTCTGCATACTTGTTGATAATGGGGTCCAATTTTTCAGGAATTATGACACTGTAAAAGTCACATGATATCAAACAGTTTGATTCACAAACGGTTTTAGAAAATCTGCTCTACTCCATATAAAAAATTCTTCCTTATCTATTATTTATGATCAAACCTTGCTATTTCCCAAGACTAAGCTGCTCTCAATATCTCATTCACTGAAAATGCCATATCTTATTAATTCCTTATGCATATTTATCCACTTCTATTTAATCATTTTGCAGTTATTATTTCTGTCCATACTTGCAGAGCACTATTATGGTATGGCAAAACCTAGGTTGAAATGCAATTTTTAAATGATAATCTCATTAGAATGCACAGAACATAAGAGTTGAACATAAAGCATGCAGTAATGGGCCCTTCAGCCACCATGTCCACGCTAGCTATAAAGCCAATCTAAACAAATATCATGTCCTTATTATGCTACTCCCTGTCTGTTCATGAGTTTATCTAAATGCGTCTTAAATGTTAATATGTTTCTATCACCATTCCTGACAGCACGTTCCATGCACTTACCACTCTCTGTGTAAATATTTTTTAATTTCCTTTAAACTTTCCCTCCCTCACTTTAAACCAATGTCCTGTTATTGCTATTGGACTGGACTGAGCCTTAATCTTCTCCTCATTGACTCCACCTGGTGACACACGGCTCCGGTTCCCACCTGTCTGCCATACTATTTTCCACACTCCCAAATAGCACTCGCGAACGTCCCTGCAAGGAAATTGCTACCCCTCCAGATTAGGTGCAAGCTATTTTTCTTATACAGGTCCCAACTGCCTTAATGATCCAGGTATCTGAAGCACTGTCTCTTACACCAGTTATTTATCCAAGTATTCAACTATACCATCTTCCAATTTCTGTTCTCAGTAGCACATGGCACAGGGAGTATTCTTAAGATTACAACCCTGGGGGGGGGTGCCAAGAACGAAAGGGGACCCGGGTATGAGGCAGTAGATGGGACTGTTTGGAGAACTTTTGCAACTTTGTTGGAGCCAAAATGTGGCAACGCTTATGTACTGCCGAGCTGAGGTCTGCTTTATGATTTTCCCGGGTTGTAAAAACAAAGCATTTCACTGTACCTCAGTACATGTGACAATATAGTATAATTGAATCAGTGAATTGAATCACAAATATACTATCTAACTTTGCACGACCTCATATCTCTTCCTATATATATGATTGGTACCAAAATGGACCACAATCTCTGCCCACTCCCCTTTCTATTTCAATCGGTTTGTAATAGAGTGGTTTTCTTTTGAAATTAGAAAATCTAGGTTAGTTTTTAAGCCGAGGGTTTGGGCAATAGTGAGCTGGGGGAAATCCCTTCCCTAGCATTTTGGAAAATGGTAGTTTTTCTCGTTGCCAGTCCTCTGTTCTGTTAAGTTTCCAAAAGTAATAGTGTCACTCTCAAAAATGTATGACTGGTTTATGAAGTAATTTCACTGATGATGACCATCCTTTCGATGCTGAAACTCCATGATGAATGGTGCCAATAAACACACTCAACTGGTATGTTGGAACAGATTCCTTACAAAATGGGAAACACAACATGACATGCAAGTCACACATGTATATACATGTTGTTCTCCTTTAATTACCAAAGTTATCTATTATTGTATTATTCATATCACAAGTAACACAGCAAAATGCTGATAATTGACCATCTGAGCATTTGGAAACCCTGATGCTTTGGTCCCTTGAGCCCCCTTTAAATCTTCCCCTCTAACATTAACCCTGTGCCCTTCAGTTTTAGACTTTCCTATCCTCGGACGACGACTGTGACCATTTTTATTTCCCTCATGATATTATGTATCTCCATAAGGTCCCCTCAGCCTCCTATGTCCCAATTATCCAGTCTCCCCTTAAAATTCAAGCCCTCCAGTTCTGGCAACATCCATTTGCAGCTTAATTACATCCTGCATAGAACTAGGCAACCAAAACCACACATACTCCAAGTGCTGTCTCACCACCTTGTGCAGTTGTAACATGACGTCCTAATTGTTATTTTTGGTGCCCTGACTGATGAATTGAAGCATGCCAAACGCCTCCTTCATCATCTTGATTCTGCGCTCTCGGGGTCGTTCCCACACTCACTTTCACTTACTGAGGGCCTGATTCCTCCACTCTCCTTAAAATGACCAGGGTGCCATTTCCTGTGCTCCTTTTATAATTCCCAAGTTAGGTAGAAAATGCCTTAAAGTGATTTAAAGAACTGCTGGACATGAATAGAATAACATCCAATAGTCTGGAAAAACTACTAACGCAGCATCAACATCCTGAGTGTGCCAGATTATTGGAATTTTATTCAAGTTAAACAAAGTCTGAAATGTAACTGAGACTATGATTAAAACAATTCATACTTCATTGTGTCCACAGGTTTAGGGTCAAAGTTGCCTTCTGAATCCACTGAAGCTTTCTTCTCAACCTTGGAGGAATAGCTGGCATCAACGTAATCTGGAGAGAGTGCACCAGCGATCGCACAAAGGCACAGCATCACCGTCTTGAACAAGTCAGAATCATATTTCTGTAAAATACACATAATTATTGTACTTATATTTCAATACTGTATTTCAGTATTGCAATAAATTATTTGCGTGTGTTCAGTTTTGTTGAGTCCAAAATGAAACACATTGAATGGGCTGAAGTAGCAATTTAATGACTGAAATTGCTTTCAAGAGCTTAAGGCCAGTTCCCTGCACCACAAAAGCATAGCTACTTGGGTAAGGAATTAATGAAACAGTGCTGCAAAGGGCCTGTCCCAAATGGCCGTCATTTACGCGACAGACCGGTGGTGACTGAAGCGCGACGGTCGCGCGCGTCATCATGCGTCCGCACAGCCGTCTGGAGCGCGTGACGTCATTTAACGATAGACACAAAATGCAGGAGTAACTCAGGGGGACCGGCAGCATCACTGGAGAGAAGGAATGGATGATGTTTCGGGTCGAGACTCTTCTTCAATCTGAAGAAGGGTCTCGACCCGAAACGTCACCCATTCCTTCTCTCCAGAGAAGCTGCCGTTCCTGCTGAGTTACTCCAGCATTTTGTGTCTATTTCCAATCGTCCTGGCCCCACTCTGGGAGTAGCAGTGGGGGCAGATCCAGTTCCGCAACGGCCGTGAGCCCCAGGCCGAGCTCGGTGATCGCTTGCCTGCTTCTGCTGCTGTTGGAGGTGAGACGTTGCGCCGCACCAAATTCTTGGGCCTGTCCCACTTTGGCCGTCAGTTACGCGACAGGCCGGTGGCGCGCGAAGATTTAGTGCAGGACGAAGTCCACACTCCTCCACGCCACTCCACACTCCTCCACACCATTCCATGCGCCTGTCCCGCATGGTCACAGAAAATTCAACCAGAGAGTTTAGTTTCTTTCAATCACAAAGAGATTATTGAAAATCTAGTTGTTGATTTTCCATGATCCTTTCTCAAAAGACTGGATTGAGCTGTGCTTTCCTCTGCACTAGTAATGCCTGTTGACTTTCGCTAATGCCACAAACTACTGTTTGGAACATGGAATTACATTATTGGAACATGGAAGACAGAGATTTTACTCAATTACAATGAGAAAATTAAAAACTGAAAATATAAAATTGGAAGAAGAATTTCATTCTCGTATAAACATGCTTAATCTTGACATTTTTTTTTGAAACATGATTGTGTGAAAATTCATAATGATATTTAACAACTTAGCTGGTCCTTTCAATAAGTATACCTTCTGAGACACCGACTCAAAGATTCCCCAGAAGAGTTTCCGAGTCAGATGGAGTTCTTCTTCAGATGTTACACCATAATTTGCCCATCCAGATGGAAGACAGTAGTATTTCCAACATCTGTCATAGTGATTGGTTAGCAACTAGAATGTGAGAAACAGAAATAAGACTTTTAGGCACTGTTTTCCCATTTGAGTGAGCACTCTCATTGAGGAGAGATGATGTCCAGGGTGGTTCTGTTTTTAATAGCAGCAATCAAATATTTTTTAAGACATGAGAGATTACTGTAAAAGGTTTTTTTAAGGAGTATCACAGTTAATTAAAACATTTTTTTTGTAGCCATTCCAGTTCCTCAAGATTCATGAGGGTAGAAATAGGATCACACAGTAAAATCCATACTAGTTTGATTTGGCATAAATTGGGTCTAAAATTAGTGGACGCTCCTCATCCTCATTATCACAGTGTCCAACCAACAACTATCTTTTGTAACTGTACTTTTCGACAGGATTGAATTTTGGCAGTTGTTAGCACCAGTAGCTCTGGGTGAGTTTCTTAACATGGAAAGTGCTCAATGTCTTCAAACGCAACTGGAAGGAAAATTCTACCGCTTTTAGATATATTGAGGAACCAGTGGTAGAAGAGGCACAAGAGCATGTACAACATATCCTAGTGCAAGGTGTGGAAAGGAAGAGACAGTTTTTCTATGCCCTGCCCCACAGAAGCCTGTCATTGAAGTGATGGAAAACTTGTTTTTTTGGTCAGTGAACACATTAATAAGTCTAATTTTCCCCAAGAAAGCCATCATGAAATTCAAACAGTGCTCCATACAATACACCGAGTATTGACTTACAGCAAAAAATAATTTGTATCTATATGTCATTTTATAAATTTACCAATATACTAAACCCTTGCTTTAACAGACCTTTTGTTTAGATTTCCCTACCCTGGGTAAAAGACTCATTCTGCAATCCACCCATTCACTACCTTGGTGACAGCCACAGTACAAGAACTCAGAAATGGAAGCAGCAGACACAGCAAACCAAGTTGAAAAGTTGTCAGTGAGAATGAAGAGTTCAGATTATTAATTAGTAAGTTGCTCTATCATTAATGCTCTGATATTTATGGTCTTGACATTAGAATAGACAAAAAGGTTGGCATAGATTTATGTGTCAAAGAACCCATTCGACGCTGCATGACTCAATGTCTCTAAAATCATTTCACCAACATCTTTAATTAAATGGCCAAGGAAAGCCTGCAGTCATGTCCTGGGGGTGGGATGATTTTTGTTGTTGTGTGAGGTTTATGCTGACCATTTAAGGGCATTTTCCCTTGACGCCCATTGTCTTCACTTTTATCTCGAGTCTCATACATCACAAATTCTCATTTATTCAGTGTTGTACCCCAGAAGCAGAGTCTGATATGAGTTAACTGAGATCAGCAGTTATCAGAGTCTGAAGAAGGGTCTCGACCCGAGACGTCGCCTATTTCCTTCGCTACATAGATGCTGCCTCACCCGCTGAGTTTCTCCAGCATTTTTGTCTACCTTCAGCAGTTATACTGATTTTTTCAAATTCAGATCTGGAAACTTCAATCATAATATAGCTCTAGGAGATCAATGAATGATTTCTCTGGATATATTAAGGAATATATGACAATCTTTGATGATAATGAAGCAATCTTGGAGGCATATTTTAATAATTCAGCAATTTGGAACTACTTTAGGCAAAGAATTCTTTTGAAGATCAGAATGGAGTCATGGACTGCGGCTGTTTATTACTTTTGCGTCAACCCTGTCCCTCAGTTGTGAAGGTTGTTCTGGGATTAACTGTTAACATAATTAGGCTTTTGGCAACAACGTTAGGTGATGTGCATGAAGTTGAAATATGGAGTGAGAGTCACATAATAAACTTCCTGAATAGACTTTCAAATTGAATTCTAAAGGCAGGTGGTGTGAGAGTGTCCTTCGTATCCCTTCTCAGTAGCAACTCGTTCATTTGAAACCTTTGAAGTGTGAAGTGAGGCATTAGTAGAATCTCTAGACAATGATTAGTTCTCACAGCATTTCTGGGGATTTCCATCCCTCCCCCCCTGCCTCCCTCCCTTTAGAGTTCCCCCCCAACATCCACCTGAGTGTCATTAGTTATGCCTGGTTCTTGATTCCTCTACGAACTTATCCTCTTCCTTCGTCTCTTCCTCATCCAATTACTGAAAGGCTTCAACCAAAGACTAGGTCTTGTGGCTTTCTTGACCGAGGTCTTACAACAATTGGTACAAAGATGCTCAGTCTCATCAGTCACATTATAGATAGGTTAAAAAAGGAGGCAAATAAAAGGGACAGAATCTCTCCAGTGTACCATGACATTGACATGATTTTTTTCTTCATGATTGACTGCACCAGCCTTTATGAAGCGCGCAGGGTTTCAGATTCCCCACTTAATCCGATGGTTTACTTTTCAATGAGCAGAGTCCAAGTCCATGTTCCCAGAGTGTGGAACATCAGTAACCTCCCTAATTCTCCAGCACACACTTAGCAGAAAACATGGCGCAGATCAGCTACCCTAACTGAAACAGTTTGGAAGATAGAGACGTTGGCATAAATGGAAAATAAGCCAGGCATGTTTTGGCAGCAGCTCAGCCCACAGGTCACATCTCTATCAATGCTGACTCAGTCAATTCATAGGTATACGTGTCTTTGAACAGCTGGAGGTAGGAGCCTGGGCCACTCTACCTTTTGGGAATAGGGTCATTGAGTCAGAGTGTCATACAGCTGTCTCAACCATTTCCTTTGGCAGCTCGTTCCTCTAAGTGAAAAGGTTGCCCCTCAAGTTCCTATTAAATCTTTCCTCTCTCACCTTAAACCTATGTTCTTTGATTCATGATTTTCCTACCCCTGGTAAAAGTGTGTGCATTCACCCTATCTGTTCCTCTCATGATTTTATACACCTCTATAAGATCACCCCTCTGCCTCCTGTGCTTCAAGCAATAAAGTCCTATGCTGCCCAACCTCTCCCAATAACTCATGTCCTGGCCCTCATGTACTGGCAACATCCTTGTTATTCTTCTCTAGTTTTCCCAGTTTAATGACACAAGTTCTTCTTCACATCTGTTGGGATCACTACAATGTCTATGACTTCTAATCTTTCACTTTAATTTAAGGCTAACACAGAAATACCTCCGTAAAAAAGTGATAACTGGAAAGAGGTTACATAATCGTTCAATCATTCGAGTATCCCTTTAAACAGTTCCAAGCTTATTGTGCAGTGGAAACACATTTCCCAGTGAGTGGCCTGCAGCTAACCTTAAGCATAAAATGTTACTTTATATCAATGGGCAATGTTCAAAATAAGTAATGCACGATGTATGGCAGCATTGTTCCATCTACCTACAACACATCTGCCATGCACATTAAAATTATCTGATCATTTTTTTAAATCTGTGCAAATCACTTAGATTAGCCAGATTTTTGTGAGTTACTGACAAAAATGCAATTTATACACATAATTCTTAATGATACAGAGCTACATGATCCAGTTTTGTGGATGAATATTTCAATGCTTTTTTAAATTGGAAGCAAGCCATATGGTGAATCTAGGCCCAATGTTTCTTGTCTTGAAGGGTTATTCAAGGAGAACTGCACAGCGCGCATGGCACAATGTTAAATTAACAATGTTACACTTACTTAGCAATTAAAAAAATGCACCACAGTATAAGCCTGTTTTCAGGAAATTAGATAATTAATTAACTATAGGCTTATAAATAACTGTTTCTGTGCTCCCTGTTGGGCTCCCTGATATGAATGATTTTACTGGAATTATTGGTTAGTAAATCATGAACTTCAATGCCTGAAATTCTGCCAGGTGTTTCCTGCAGATGAGGCTCCCCACCAGCAACACAAAGTTACAATTCAAACACTGCGGTGAAAAAGCCTGAAGCAAAATTTGAACTTCCTTACAGACCATAAAACAGTCTAGCATTGACCACAATGTTAATTTAATTAGGCCGTGGGCCGAGCACTGAAAAAGCGTCTAGAATTTAACTTTCGTCACCCATGTCTGGTATCTGCCTGAAATTTGGCACAGATTTAGATAAAATATCATTAAGAAGGAATTCGTAACTCGTCATTGCCAAAGGTTGCACACTAATTATTTAAGATAATTAGAAAATGTATTAGAAAAAGTAACATCGCCATCTAGTGCTCAATAATAGGTAGCTTAATATTACTCTATGGGGAGCTGGATTCCGTGCTGCGGGCTATTTACTTCCTGGCTCAGGGAGATCACATAACGGGGAGAGGGAGAGAGAGAGAGAGAGCCCGGAACGGAGCAGCCAGCCTTCCGCCCAGTAGCTACCCGCCAACCACCACCTCCACCGGTTGCGCCTGTGCCGAAGTTACCGTGGCTGGCTGGCTGGCCGGCAGAAGGCGCTGAGGTGGCGGCCGGTTCCGCTGTCCAGTCCCGGCAGCCGCTCGCAGCCACCCAAGCTACTTCCCTCCCCGGCCACAATGCAGTGGCTCCACGCCCAGAGCGCCGCAGCAGCGGTGAGTGAGTTGCTGCCATGATCTCCGACCCCCTCCTTCTCAATGCTCCTGCCCTCCCCACAAGTTTACCTCTGGCGGCCCAGCCAAGTTTGCTACTTTGTGCAGCCCAGGCCGAGCTGACCTGGGTTTCCCCGACTCATGAACCCGCCTAATTAATGGGTGAGGGCAGCTCCTGTGCTTTCCCCACTGACTGCCAGTTACTTTCCTCTGGTAGATACACTTGCAGGAGTAACTCAGCGGATGAGGCAGCATCTCAGGAGAAAATGGATTGGCAACATTTCGGGTCCAGACCCTTCTTCAGTTTGAGAGTGAGGGGAGAGAGAAACTAAAGATATCTGTGTCTCTCAGACTGAAGAAGGGACTCGACCCCAAACGACACCTATTCCTTTTCTGCAGAGATGCTGCCTGTCCCGCTGAGTTACTCCAGCATCGTGCTTCTACCAGAGAAAAGTAACTTTGTTTTAGGTACTTTGCATGAACCAGTGTCCAGGATCGCTGGACTTGATCTGGATGAGCAAGTACACTGTTCATTAACTTTTAGCGGCCTCAATCACCGCCTGCCCTCGGGCTGTCTCCCAACCCATCACGGAGAATGAAGCACAACCTATGGTACATTTTGGGGTCACGGTGATGTGTACCCCTCTCTGAAAAGTGAGATCATTCCTCACTGCATTGCCAGGAACCTGTTGATTAAAATCGATCCAACCACCGCGTGCGCTGTAACTGAAATGAACAGGCGGACCTTTCTCAACCCTATGGTAATCAATGTTGGGTTGTATTCCTCGCTCCCAGGTTCATATCAATTCAAACTTGGACACACTAAACACTGTATATAATCATTTATTTTCCCAATCATTTGGTTTAGATTTCATAGGTGGGTACAGTATATCGTGAATGGCTAGTTTACAAACAGAAACATTGCATTTTTATTTGTTTATACGCGATGTACGAAAGAAAACACTACAATCTCACAATAATAATCATGTCTCCTTTTTGGAAAACATTGTTACTTTAGTACAGTTGGATATTCAAAGTATTCTTATCCAGAGTATTCCTCAAAGTTGAACTCTTATGCATGCACAGTAATCTGCAGTTCACTCTCTTGCAAAAACTAGATGACAACTTGCTGAAAGTTCACAGTAATCATCAATCATAGTCATGGTCTATTATGGTGCACGATAATCATGTGAGGTGATTTGTATTATTGTTTTGACAGTTTAAAACTTCTTTCACAAACCGTTCTCTCCGCCATGATCCCAGGGTGCTCCCTGCGTAGCTAGCCTGAAACAAAGCGCGTGATTGGTCAATAGGCATCCGACTCAGTGTCAAACGTGCTTTGACTGGACAATTACTACTCGGAAAATTTGAGGTTTTTCTCATATTTTAAAAATATGCGCAGGTTTTGTTCTTGACGAGTTTCAGGTATGTTTTATATAATATTTTTACACAATATGTTAAAAATACAGGTAGATACGTGATTTGGGTCACGAAATGAAACGAAAAAGCACCTTGGCCCACATCTGCCTGCACCAGTAGCGCATATTCATAAAATCCCTGTCTGTTGATGGCTCTTGTCTAAACACTTTTTTCTTCAAAGAATATCTAACCAGTCCTCTGCCATCTATGCCTGACTCTCTGTTGGATATATGTAGGACCCAGTACATGCAGGAATGGATACTTTGGTTCAATATTTGTGCCAAACATGATCTCCTGCCTGTACATGATCCATATCCCTCTATTCCTTGCACTTCCACTATTGTGTCTGCTTCCACCATCACCCCTGGCAATGGTGGAATCCAGGCCCCACCACTCTGTGTGTAAACAACTTGCCCTGCATATCTCCATTAAACGTTTCCCCCTCTCACCGTATAGCTATGCCTTCTAGTATTGGATATTTCCACCCTTTGAAAAAGGTTCTGACAGTTTATCTATGTCTCTCATAATTAGGTATATTTCCATCAAGTCTCCCCTCTGACATTCCAGAGAAAACAATCCAAGTTTATCCAATCTCTCCTTGTAGCTGAAACCCTCTAATCAAGGCAGCATTCTGGTAAAACTCCTCTGCACCCTCTCCAAAGCCTCCACATCCTTCCTGTATGTAACAGGGCGACCAGAACGACATGCAATACTCCAAATGAGGCCTCTAGAGCTGTTTCATGACTTCCCAACTTTTATACTCAAAGCCCCTACAATGAAGGCAAGGATACCAGACGCCTGCTTTACCACTCTATCTACTTGAGCTGCCATCTTCAGTGAACTATGAATGTAGACTTCAAGATCCCTCTGCACATCATTGCTGTCAAGAGTCATGACATTAACTGGGTACTTTCCCCTTACAGTCAACCTCCCAAAGTGCAACACCACACTCTTGCTTGGGATCAATTCCATCTGCCTTTTTTCCACCCATTTCTGCAGCTGATCTATATCTTGATGTATCTTTTCAAAGCCTTCCTTATTGTCTGCAATTCCCCCAATTTTTGTGTTGTCTGTAAACTTACTCACCAATTCATCTACATTTGCGTCCAGGTCATTTATATATATCACAAATAGCAGAAGTCCCAGCACTGATCCCTGTTGGACTTCACTGATCACAGACCTCCAACCAGAATACCATCATAATCCTCTGACTTCCATAAATAAGCCAGTTCTGAATCCATATGAGGAACATTCTGAAGAAGTGTCTCGACCCAAAATGTCACCTATTCCTTCTCTCCAGAGATGCTGTATGTCCTGCTGAGTTACTCCAGTATCTGCTTCCACATGCTACAGTGGTTAGTGCCTCCAACACACTGTAGCATGAGGAAGCAGATACAATAGCAACATTTAAGAGGCATTTAGACAGGCACATGAACATATGGAATGGAGCGATATCGGCCATGTGCAGGCAGATTTAATAAATTACAATTGACATCATGTTTGGCACAGTCATCATTGAAATTATAAGCCTTTTTTTGCCCCCTCCATCTGAGGTCTTATCTACTTATATTAAGTTGTTGTGCATCAAACAGTTTCTGAAAACTGGAACCAGCCAGAAAGGGTACACAAAAGATTCACAAGGATGTTGCTGGGATGGGAGAGCTTAATTTACAAAGACAGACTAGATGCTGTGCTTCTTTCCTAAGAAGACTGAGGGGTGACCTTTATAAAATCGAGGTTTATAAAATCACGAGGGGCATAGCTAAGATGGATGGTCACAGTCTTTTTCCCCCATAGTTAGGAAGTCTAAAACTAGACTTCAAGAACCAGAGGACATAGGTTTAAGGTGAGGGGAGAAAGTATAAATAGGAACATGTGGAGCAACTTTTTTACACAAAGGGTGGTAGGTATGTGGAACAAGCTGCTGGAGGAGGTAGTTGAGGCAGGTACTATCACAATGTTTTAAAAAACATTAAAAAAAAACAGGTGCATGAATAGAATAGGTTTAGAGGGATATGGGCCAAAAGCAGGCAGGTGGGACTAGTGTAGATGGGGCATGTTGGTCGGCATGGGCAAGCTGGTCTGAAGGGTCTGTCCCCATGCTGTATGACTCTATAGGGCACTAGTTTAAGATGGGCGGTGTAAAAGATGGGTTTCCTTCAGATGCTTCAGTTTCCTCCCACATTCCAAACACATACAAGTTTGTTGGCTAATTGGCTTCTATAAATTGCCCACAGTGAGTAGGATGCAAAACTGGGATAATATAGAACTAGTGTACGGGTGGTCATGGGTCGGCTCGGACAGGATGGCCGAAGGACCTGTTTCCACTTTGCATCTGTAAACTAAACTAAACTTTGTTTTTAAAGGTACACAAAAATGCTGGAGAAACTCAGCGGGTGCAGCAGCATCTATGGAGCGAAGGAAATAGGCAACGTTTCGGGCCGAAACCCTTCTTCAGACTGATTTTAAAACGTTCCAGTGAGCCTACAACCCATCACAGACATTCCCTCTACCTTTGCCATCGTCCCAGTCTGCAACTCAAAACAAGGTTGCTTTGCATATTTCCAGCTCTGATGAAGGTTCCTTATTCCAGGATGTCGCCTCTTTCCTTTCCTCATTGATGCTGCCTGATTTGCGAGCACTCCCTCCTTTTGTTAATAGTTGAATCAACAACAAAGGTATACCCAGTGAAACTGACCTTCAGTGGCATCTTGGCATATTCATTCAATATTGGTACATCAAACACCAGTCGACGCAGTAGGTGCTGCAACATAGATGGACGGAGATAGCTACAACAGCAAGAAAAAAAACAATCAAACTTAAATATTTTGATAACAGTGTTCAGTCAGCTGCCAGAATTTAAGATATATTTTGAACATTAAGTATACAATTAATTTGAATTTGGCAGTTCTATCACAACATTTATGAAATATTTGGATGGGTACATGGATGGGATAGGTTTAGTGTGATATGCGCCAAATGCAGGCAGGTGGGACTAGTGTAGATGGGACATGTTGGTCGGTGTGGGAAAGATGGGCCTGTTTCCATGCTATACGACTATGACTACACTATGACTCTAACCATTTTGATGACAAGAACCCACTTAGGGCTCCACATACCAATTGTGAGACCTACTGTGCTGGGTCACCTAATTCTGCTGACATTTCGTATAAAATGCACATCAGGTTTATGCAGCAAGCAGAACTTGTAAATCTTTAATTCCCTGATCGATGAAACCCAGCGTGCCAAATGTTGGAGTATTTTTTCTCAGGGTGATGGGTACATGGAACGAGCTATCAGAAGAAGCAGTTGAGGCACAGGAATGTGCAGAGAATGGCTGGATATGGATCATGTGCATGCAGAAGGGGTTTGTTTAGTTTGCATCGTTCTGCTGAAGCGCCTGTTGTTTTGCAGTACTATTCTATGTCAGTTTTTAAATGATTTTAGAGGGCACTGGCTAAGCTGCACTTGGAAATGTGGCACACAGTTTTGTCTCTAATTTGAAGAAGGTATACATGCATTGAAAGCAGTACAGTGAAGATTCTCTGGGTTTCCTAGAATGAAAGGTTTAATGTATGAAGCAAAGTTCATCTGCTTGGGTCTATAATTATTGGAATATAAGAAATGAGAAGTTATATCCTTAGAAGACACAAAATACTGAGGATGGATGTTGAGATGATTTGGAAATCTAGCACCAAGGAAATAAGATGACATCTATTTAAGATAGAGTCCCTCAAAACTACTGTAAGCTTGAGTGCAATTTGCACCTGGATTACTGACAATACCAAAACAAAAGTCCGACCATCCCTGATTTTGTAATATATGTTTTTACAATAACAAACTCACCTGCACAGTGCCATCAGACACTCTTCAATAACATCCCTCTGTGCCTTGGTCAGTGAGCGACCCCTGGACAACCGGTAAATGGTGTGAAGCATGGAATCAATCATTATAGCTCTATGTTCCGTCCCAGCAAACAATGGTGCACACTTGGTTATCAGTGGAAGAACTGCAGTGCAAAGGTAACGGTTCAAAGCCAGGGCCATCTCTGTGGTACTGAAAGAAACCTGGGGTGGAGCAAGTCATATATATTGCAAATTAATCAAAATCCAAATGTACTTTAGAATCTTAACAAGCATAGCTTTTCAACACAACTTCACACGTTCACATTCAGATCTTCCTCCAAAATCTAAACTGAGCCATAAGGAAACGATGAGCTAGAATACAACAAGAAGGTCCATGTGGCAGAGAACCACATGCCAATGCTGTAAATGCATCGCTTCAACCCACCAACACCATGTCATCTGGGAGAGTAAAAAAAACCTCAATCCACCTAGGACCAAAAATACCAGAAGGGTAAAAAAATCAGTTCAATCATTTCTCAGGCACTGAGACCAGTCCCGGAGAAAACAAGGACCATGTGTAGTGTAATGGTTAAACTGACAATTTCAGCTAAAATGTGTAATGGAGTTATCAGCTAAGTTAGCAGCCCTACATTCCACAGTCTACGAAAACAAGGTTCCCAGGCTCGTTATCTGTGATCATTGCCTGGGAACGCAGACTTCAAGTGTAACGTTGGCAAACACAACACAACAGCAATAGTTGGGTAGACCACCTGCGCCCCCCTACTGCTAGTAGCGCAGAAATGTTGCAGACAAGGGGGGGGGTATGATTGGCTCATGCTCTGATAAGAAATGCCATAAAGTATGGTGTTGGGCATCCTTTCGGTGAGAGAACCTCAGCCTTGGACCGTGTTGCAAATGGTGCCAGGTGATCTTGAACTAAACATCCTGTGGCGTGCTCTGATGAGTTTGGGAGTGCGTACGGGTGTACATGAGTGTATGTAGAAACACCCTGCGGCGTGCTCTGCTGCGTACTTGGGGTTTGCGAGTGCACTCGGGGATGTTGGCTTGGAAGCCGCGGTCTCCAGTAAGAAGGCGGCCGTTCCTGGCACCCCAAGCCGCTGAGAGGGTTCTCCCGACGCCGGAGTACCATCACCCGGCGAGAATGGCCAGGAACATCGAGCCTCCGTAGTGGCGACTGTGGAGGCCTCAATAGGCCCGACTATGGGTGGACATGGGGATGGGGACTGGACTTTGTGCCTTCCCCCACAGTGGGAACCATTGTGGGGGCATGTTTTTATGTTTAATGTTAAACTTCTTAATGCTATGTTGTATTTTTATTAGTGTGCTGCAAGGACATCAGAATTTCCCCTGAATAAGGGGATTAATAAAGTAAAAATCAATCAATACGAGGATACGTGAGTATGTGCCTTATTTAGTAGTGTAATAAATTACTGAGTGAATCAAAACTGTTATCTGAATCCAGTGATTTATCGAACACAACATTTGGCGTAGTCGGCAGCATTCAGATAACAGACACTTAGTAATAAACTAGACTAGGTGCGGACCCGTTGGGCCCCGTTCCCCCAAGACAATATTCCACATTTTAAAAAAAATTAAATTCTCAATGAAAATTGTGTTTTTTCTTTAAAATAACCTAAACACAATGTTAGCTGTTAATAAAAATGGAAGAATTTGATTAAAACACAGTTTTTTTGAAAATCGCGATTTTTAATGTAAACGAGTTCAGGATCCCTTTGTAACGTCATTGTGACGTTGAATGCTACTGACAGGCAGGGCAAGTGGAAAAGTGGTTTGAAAAGTGATTTTTGTAAAGTTTAAAATGTCAAAACTTGTATAATATAACATCAATCCGAATTAAACGTTTCATTTACATCCCAGGACAATGGTGAGTAAGGTGGGCCAAAAATTGTAGCACTATCAGGTACCTTTTTGGCGGGGTTTTGGGATCTCACGCACACATACAAACAAACAAACAAGATATGAGTTTTAGTAATATATATAGATAATGTGCAAGTCAAAGAAAGCAGTGGAGCCTGAAACGTATCGGATCCCAGGGTGTGTGTATAATACGGACGGGTTTGCGAGTTTGGCCAACTTAATTGCTCAGTCCGGGACGCCCATCGACAGGTCCGATGCACTAAACAACAATGGCGGTGCAGGCTCGAAGGGCCAAATGCCCTTCTCCTGCACCTATTTTCTATGTTTAATCCTAATGTTAAAATCGACCTAATATATTGACACAGTTAAAAGAGAGCGGGTTGCCTGAGGAAAAGGGGAGCCACAAAGGAGCATTCTGGCTGTTACTATCAATAGTTAAATCTCAACATGAGAATTTTAAACAAAAAGAACAAGAAATAAAAAACCTAAAAGACAAAATTGATAAATTAAAGGAGCACCCACTGACTCTATCAGAGGCAGTGGTGACATCCAGAAACCAGGCAGCGGAGATGGGAAACCGGGCGATGGACACTGCTTGTGAGTTGTCCAGACTCCAGCAAGCTGAGGCGTGCGTCTAAGCGGGCAAGTTGACCCGATTAAAGTCCGTTCACTAATGATAAGGGTGGAGGACGTTAATATCTGGGATGGGGACATCTGGCATGATAACCACCCCGGGAAACAACAGTGGATCAGGGTCCCTACCTTCCCCCACCAATAGACTTACAACCCCCCCCCCCCCTCTTGGTCCACAGCCGAGGATGTGGCAGTGGCACTAAGACAATGGGGCCTAATTATGTTCTTGTAGGACGACGACTGGAATTATGAGAGTCCTGAGGACTGTGACTTTACTGACTCCCTCCATTCTTATTTGGTTAAGACTGCGGCACCTGGCATCGGGGGGGTGGTACTCCTGCTCCTGGGACTTGCGGTTAAGGAATCTATAGGGACAGCCCTCAATGCACTCGAGGGGTTGGACCATCTGACTGACCCCTGCTCGAGGCCACAAGAGAGGAGAATTGATGCATCCAATCCCAGACCAGGGGGTTGGCTAAGAGGCACTTATCCATAAAGGAACCATTTCTGGCCCTCCTCTATGCTGGAGTGGATAAGGAACAGAAATTTAAAATTTCAACTGAAATATCTCCTGACCAAATTTGTGATGTTTATGACTGACTGTAGACGTAAAACCTGGATAAATCCAACGTATAGTTGTGAATGTTGCTCATTAAATAACTACAGTACTGATACTCCATATTAAGAGCATTGATTTGCCGTTAAAATGAATTCTGTAAAAACGTGTCAACGGTAGCAGTGACAATCGAACACTGCGGTTTTAATGTTTCACGTGTTCACAATTTAATTAATCCATCTTTATGGATTAAAACAAATACTAACATTGGGAATTAAAACACAGTTGATTGCATTCCGTTATCAAACATAGTCAATGTTCGCTCTGAAGACATTTCCAGCACAATAGGGTCGGAAGGGGGGGTGAATCAGTGCAGGATGGATAGATGGCGGTGGGGGGGGAGTTGAGAAGGCAATCGGTGCGGAATGGATGGATTGAGGCAGGAGAATTAGTGCGTGTTGGTTGGAGTATGTAAATTTGTAAGGGGATAGCGGGGGATGACAGTGGGGTTGAATGGGGGGGATCTGTGCAGGATGGATGGGGGGAGCAGTGCAGGATGAAGGGGTGGAGCAGTGCAGGATGGATGGGAAGGGGGGTCCGTACAGAATAAATTGGGGGACCAGTGTAGGATTGATGGGGATTGGCAGGAGAATCAATGCGAGGTGGATAGGGAGATCAGTGCAGGGTGAATAGATGGGGGGGGGGGAGTAGATGAGGAGGGGAGCACACGCGATGTCAGTGAGGACTGAATAGAGGCAGGATTGGGGATCAGTGCGGGATGGAGAAGAGGGGTCTCAGGATAACGGGGATGGAGGGGGGCGTACAAGAGAGAGAGAGAGAGAGAGCGAGGAAGGGGCAGAGGAGGTGGGAAGGAAGGTCAGCGCTCCTCGGACAACACCGGCATCATCGCTGTCAGGCACGGAAATCGCTATCAAAATATGGAGGAGACCGGGGGACACAAAATCTTGGCGGCCGCGCGCGCATGAGCACACTCACACACACGCACGAGGCTTCGGAGGCCCTGTGAACGGTAATTTCAGCTCAATCCAGCGCTAAATGCAGCCCAACTCTGCCTGTCTCGCTTGGTCACGCCTGGACTGATGACATATTTCCCGTAAATCTAGGCAGGGGTAACCTGGCGGGACAGGCAGAGTTGAGCTGGATTTAGCGCTGCTTCTCTGCGCTGGCTGTGGGCCTGGGGGCACCGCGCCCGTCTGACTCCCGACGTCTCTGGCCACCCCCGGGCGTGTGGGGGGGCACTCGGGTGGGGACCTCTCAAAACAGGGGGGGGACGTGTGTCCCCTGCTCCCCCCCCCGGGATCTCCGCTCCTGCCTGTCCATCGCCAAGTGCCGCCGCCAAAGGGGGAGGCAGTTGGCATCTCCTCGCCAGCGCCTCCCCTCCTCCGCCAACCAACAGGAAGGTGCGGGGCCGAGCGGTGCAGACGCTTCAGACGGCGGAAGGGGGCCACCCCCTCCCTCCCGGCCTCGGCATGTGGGAGGGTTTGTTTTGAAAGCGCCGTTGGCGGAGTGGCAGCAGCGGCCGCTAACAGGGCGGGCGGGGGGCGGGAGGAGGAGATGGAGCCGCCGCTGCCGCTGTTCGGGTCCCGTCATTCGCTCCGACCCTCTGTCATGCCACACTTTAGTATCTTTGCCACGCATTACAGCCGTCACCAACACAAAACATCACGTTCCTTTTCTCCAGAGATGCTGCCTGATCCGCTGAGTTACTCCAGTTTTTTGTGTCTATCTTCAGTATAAACCAGTATCTGCATGCCAAGCCGGGCAAAATGACTCGGTGTTTAGGTTGCCCGACGGCACTTTGGGTGGTCAGTGGCACCCGGGCATTTGGGTGGTCATTATGCACGCATGGTGCGCAATACGTGCGTATGGTGTGTGGTGACGTAGGCAGTGAGGCGCGGTCACGCGCGGCGCCCTAGGATTTTGGGATGTACAAAATCTTCACGCGCCATCTGCGTGATGCGCAAATGACGCCCAGGTGGGACAGGCCCTTTAGGTGATAGGAATTTGTGTCCTTGTCTTGTGAGAGACTTACTAGTGCGTTGAAGAAATTTTGGCCATTGTTTTGTGAGCGAACTTGTCAAGTCTTAAGGGCCTGTCCCACCAGCATGCGATTGCATGCGTCTAGCGCGACCAAACGTGGTGGCTTGAGGCGTACGGCCTCGCGGGGCCGGTCCCACTTCCAACCGCGGAGCCGTCTGGAGTTGTGCGGAGCTGGTCCCGACATCATACTCACCAATCAGCTGGACAGGAGGCGGGCCGACTGAATTTGGACGTCGCACGGCGTCGGGCGGTTACGTCATCACGCAACGGCATGCCGGGCGGTGATGTCATCGCGCAACGCCACGCGCTAAGCGTACGGCGTCAAGACGCAGCGTTCGGCGTCAAGACGCTGCGACAGCGTCGAGGCGGTGCGTGCGGCCTCCATGCGGCAGCGGGCCGGCAGGCCTTTGCCGTGCGGAATCTTTGAACTGTCAGTTTTTCGGAGCCCCGCGCGATGTCGGGACCAGTTCCGCACAACTCCATGCAGCTCCGGCACGGCTACGTTAGGTCACGCTAGCCGCATGCAGTCGCATCCTCGTGGGACAGGCCCTTTAGGAATTTTGTGAGTGAAGTGTGAATAGCTTGAGCTATTGTTTCCATTTTAAGTGACAATGGGAAACCAGATTGAGATTGATACAGCAACATATCCCGAAAGCCCATTACAAATAGTTTGCAGTAAGTTGAAGATTTAAGTTTGCAGTAAGTTGAAGATTGAGATTGAAGGATTTCTCAGGAACTTTGAATAAAAAATTAAGAGATAAGTTGTGGCATGAAGGGGTTGGAACCCTGGAGGGCGTGAGATTTATTGAAAAGATTATTTGGCAATATAGTCAAAGTGGGACCGCAAAATAACTTATTGGGCTGTGGAGACAATATTATGAAGGATTAAGAGAACGTAGAGAGGCTGCAATAATGGCGAATTGGCAGGAGGCCGCTTTAAAACTTGGAATAGAATTAAAAGATGATGAAGGGAATAAACCTCTGGATACCTTGAAAAAAGAATGTGGATGTGCTTATAAAGAACATAGGGAACGGGAGACATAAGAGGACTCCTGAAGGAAAAGTGGCACTTGTACAATTAGAGTTGAGGGACTCGTTGGTTGGCTTTGGTTTTGAAGGGGGAGACGAGGAATATTTAGAAGATTGGGAGAGTATTCGCATTAAGAGAAGTTTGCAGCCTTCACCTTATCCCTATATGTCACCTCCACCTCCAGCACCTTATGTGCCTCACAGACCTCCTGCAGCACCACTGACAGCCCGTGCTGATGGTGATCCTGTGGTATCACCTGCTCCCCAGCCAGCAGCACCACCACAGAGTTCCTTGGCCCCAACAGCTCCAGCATTAACAGATATTCCAGTAGTGCTCGGTACAAGACAAAGAAATAACTCCCGTATTTCGAGAAAAAGAGCGATCCAGAACCAGTTTACGAACCGAAACCTTGGAGAATAAAACAACCACCCAGAGAGAAAAGACATGCCTTTAAAAAGTACCGCCTTCCCCCTAGTGATGAGGATGATACATTGGAAGGTGAAGTAGTCTCTGGAGACACTTAGAGTGAGTCAGACATTGGAAAGATCATGCAGGCAGAGCAACTATCACGCCGCCATTTCCCAATTAGGGAGATGCCTAACACAGCCTTTGATCCGGCTCATGCAGTTGGTGCCAACATTCCTCGAACTATTGATGTGTACTCTCCATGGAATCCAAATGAAATGATGGCAGTATTGAGTAAAATACCTGAGAAAGAAAGCACCTGCTTCCTTTGTGGACTCCTACAGAGCACACCAGGTTCCTAGCCACTTTAGGACACCCAACTCACGAGGCACTGGCTAATGTAATCAGCAATAACAATGCAAGAGAAGATGCAGTTTTAACTGCCCTTGCCACTACCCTCCAAAAGCCAATAGACATCGCTAGGATTCTGGATGTTAGACCAAAGAAAGGAGAGGGAGCAGATGAGTTTTTAGAAAGGTTCTCAGAACTATATATGGATCAGTCGGGAGATTTAAATTTTCGGAATGGGGCGAATTCTCCCAGTACTGCGCAATTTTGGTAAACTGTCTGCCAACTGATGTAGCAGAAGCAATCAAGACAAACAACATGGATTGGTCAGAGAATAGTGCAAGTCAAATGGCCCGTGCAGTTAGGTATCACTGGAAAGATATTAGAAAACAAGAGAACCAGCCAGTCGTTAAGGCAAAAACTGAATAAGTAACAAAAAAGGAGGCGCCAAGATCTAATTTAGACTTATGGAATAGTCCTCAGACAAGAGCAAGGCATGATGCACCAGAATGGGCAAGGGCGCCAGAACCGGATTAGTGTACAGTTCATATTCGGTGGCAGCCTTGTGGGGACAACTGCAAACTCAGCATCTGACAATGGCTCGTCAAAACAAATAAGAAATTTAGTTATTGAATAATCCAAAACTCCAATTCAGATACTACAACCATTAATCCGGCAGGTACACAAAAATACTGGAGAAACTCAGCGGGTGCAGCAGCATCTATGGAGCGAAGGAGATAGGCAACGTTTTGGGCCGAAACCCTTCTTCAGACTGATAGGGGGTGGGAGGAGACCCTGGTGCGAGCCTCATCTATAGTGGGGGAGGGGAACCCCCGTTCCCTGAAGATTGAGGACATTTGCGATGCCCTGGTGTGGAACACCTTATCCTGGGAGCAGATGCGGCGAAGACGGAGGAATTGGGAATAGGGGATGGAGTCCTTACAGGAAGCAGGTTGGGAGGAAGAGTAGTCAAGATAGCCGTGGGAGTCAGTGGGTTTATAGTGGATGTCGGTCAGAAGTCTATCATCTGCGAAGGAGATAGTGAGGTCAAGGAATGGTAGGGAAGTGTCGGAAATGGTCCAGGTGTATTTGAGTGCCGGATGGAAGTTAGTGGTGAAGCGGATGAAGTCAGTCAGTTGTGTGTGGGTGCAGGAGGTGGCACCAAAGCAGTCGTCGATGTAGCGGAGGTAGAGGTCGGGGATGGGGCCCTGGTACGCCTGGAACAAGGATTGTTCGATGTACCCGACAAAGAGGCAGGCGTAGGTAGGGCCCATGCGCGTGCCCATAGCTACGCCTTGTATTTGGAGGAAATGGGAGATGTCAAACGAGAAGTTATTGAGGGTAAGGACCAACTCCGCTAGGCAGAGGAGAGTATCGGTAGACGGGTATAGGTTGCTCCTCCGGTCGAGGAAGAACCGGAGGGCTTTGAGACCGCCCTGGTGGGGGATGGAGGTGTAGAGTGACTGGACGTCCATGGTGAAGATGAGGGGGTGAGGGCCTAGAGAATGGAATGCGCCGAGACGACGGAGAGTATCTGAGGTGTCTTGAAGATAGGTAGGGAGGGATTTAACCAAGGGGGATAGGATGGAGTCAAGGTAGGTGGAAATGAGTTCGGTGGGGCACGAACAGGCAGAGACAATGGGCCTTCCAGGACAGTCAGGTTTATGGATTTTGGGGAGAAGGTAAAATCGGGCCATGCTGGGCTGGGGAACGATGAGGTTGGAGGCTCGGGGGGGCAGGGCATCGGAGTTGATGAAGTCGGTGATGGTGCTGGAGATGGTGGCCTGGTGCTCGTCAGTGGGGTCATGGTCCAGGGGTAAGTAGGAGGAGGTGTCCGAGAGTTGGCGCGTGGCCTCAGCTTTGTGGAGATCGACGCGCCAGACTACCACGGCACCTCCCTTGTCGGTGGGTTTGATAACCCAGTCTGGGTTGTTGCGGAGTGACTCGATGGCAGTACGTTCAGGGGGGGAGAGATTGGAGTGAGACAGGGGAGTGGAGAAGTTGAGGCGGTTGATGTCACGACGGCAGTTTTGGATAAAAAGTTCTAAAGCCGGAAGGCCACGAGGGGGGGTCCACGAGGAGGGGGTACGTTGGAGACGGGGAAAGGGATCATCAATGGGGGCGAGGACTCCTTCCCGTGGAAGAACGCTGTGAGGCGGAGGCGACGGTAGAAGAGCTCCATGTCGTGGTGGGCGCGGAACTCATTGAGGTGGGGATGGAGGGGGACAAAGGTAAGACCTCTGCTGAGGACCGACCGTTCGGTGTCGGAGAGGGGGAGGTCGGGGGGGATGGTGAACACCGGGCAGGGATGGGGGTTGGGGCCGGAGGAAGGCAGGTGAGTGGACTGGGGACGAGGCGATATGTGGTGGGGGGGTAGTGGGTGGTCAGGGGGTGGGGGGGTATGAGGGCTGCAGTGTGGGTAGGGAAGACCAGGGGTCAAATAGTTTGGGGGGGATGGGGAAGACCCAGTGGAACAGCCACTGAGATTACCGGGATTGGGCTGACTAGCACTAGGACCCAGTGAAGTCAAACCCAGAGGTGTGGGAATCAGCAACGTGGAGGCTTCAGGCCCACTGCAGAGACCAGTTTGCAGGTAGGGCGACGGCTGCGGGCTGCTGGAAGGCGGTGGAGTGGAGAGGGTCGGCGAACCCGATGGTAGGAGTCCGCAGGCAGTAGAGTCCGGGTCGGCGGGCGATGCGTGGGAGGTCCCGGTGGGCGGATGGTCGGTGGGGCGGCGCGGTTCGGCCAGCCCGGTGAGGTGACGAGGTGAGTGGGGTGAGGTGCGGCAGCCATGTTCGGGGAGCCCCGGTCCGGCAGCGATGTGCAGTAGGTCCGGTCCGGCGGCGAAGTTCAATATGCCCGGTGCGACGGCGATGTTCAGTAGGCTGGATGGGCCCGGTGCGATGGCAATGTTGGGTGGGCCCGGTGCGGCTGTGATATTCGGTGGGCCCAGTGCAGCGGGAATGTTGGATGGGCCCGGTGCGGCGATGAGGTAAGTCGGTCCCGGGGGGCGGCGAGGTTCGGCGGTCGCGTTATGGTGGCGGTAGTCGGAGGAATCGGCGAGGGGGAGAAAGTCCGAGTTACCATAGAAGCGGCGAGGCTGGGCGTCATCGGTAGGCCGGTGAAGGTCGGCGGCAACATCGGCGTGGAGGTCGGCGAAGGCGGCGTCTTGGTAAGTACTAGAGCTGCTCCTCGTGGCCAAGATGGCGTCGCGGGACTCGGGCAAGCAGCGTGGGCCAGAGTTGGGGCCGGGAGCCTGCGGGCGGCCGAGTCGCGGAGTGTCGGCGTTGGGCGGGCTAATTTCAGGTACTTGGTGGAGTTAAGGTGGACCAGGAATCGTTGATTGAAGAGGTGGATCTTCCGGCGGATGAAATAGAGTTGGGGTCCGTTGCAGGTCTGGGTGAGTGAGGCCCGAAGTTTCGGGAGAGTCAATGCGAGGTCCTGTTGGTGCCGGCGCATCGCGGCCAGGGTGGATCTCAGTGCCCGGTTGGAAAATTGTTGAGTATGCCAGTAGATAGCCAGTCGGTACCGATAGTCTGGCTTGGGTCCGAACTGGGAGGTAGGGAACTGGAGCTGGAAGCCATAGGGTGTGAGATGGAGGCGCAGGCATGCCCCGAGGAAGCAAATGTGGCTGTGGTATCGAGTCTGGGTAAGGATGTGGTCGTAGAGTTGGAGGGAAGGGGGAATCAGAGGGGGAGCAGAGAGGAGGTTGTGAAACTGTCTCCGGAGGGAGGAGGAGAACTTCTTCAAAGTAGGCATACCTTGAGGAGAGTTCGCAGTGGAGTAGACAAAGTGTTTAAGAAGGAACTGCAGATGCTGGAAAATCGAAGGTACACAAAAATGCTGGAGAACCTCAGCGGGTGCAGCAGCATCTATGGAGCGAAGGAGATAGGCAACGTTTCGGGCCGAAACCCTTCTTCAGACTGAAACCGGCATCTTTCCTCATTTTCTTCAGAACCAGGGGCCACAGTTTAAGAATAAGGGTTAAGCCATTTAGAACGGAGATAAGGAAACACTTTTTCACACAGAGAGTTGTGAGTCTGTGGAATTCTCTGCCTCAGAGGGCGGTGGAGGCCGGTTCTCTGGATACTTCCAAGAGAGAGCTAGATAGGGCTCTTAAAGATAGCGGAGTCAGGGGATATGGGGAGAAGGCAGGAACAGGGTACTGATTGGGGATGATCAGCCATGATCACATTAAATGGCGGTGCTGGCTCGAAGGGCCAAATGGCCTACTCCTGCACCTATTGTCTGTTGTCTCTTTCACCTGTAAGGGAAGATCTAAAGGATGCTCCTATAGCAGACCCTGATATGACACTATACGTAGATGTAAGTGCATCCATTGGGCCCTAGGGACAGAGACTTTCTGGGTACGCTATTGTATACCAGGATGGGAACAGTGTAGAAGTAGCTGCGTTTGAGTCATCCTTTTCAGCTCAACAGGCTAAGCTGTTCGCTTTAATCAGAGCATGTATTGTTGGAAGAGATCTGAAAATAAACATATATACAGATTCTAGATATGCATTTGGGGTGGTACATGACTTTGGGCAGCTGTGGAGGAATAGAGGATTCCTAACCTCAGCAGGAAATCAAATAACTCATAAGCTGATTGATTTATTACAGGCTCTGCTGCTACCTCGGCAAATTTCGGTAATGAAATGTAGCGTTCACATAAAGGGCCAGACCCCGATAGACATAGGTAATCGTTGTGCTGACCAAGCAGCAAAGGAGGTATCCCGGGAACATAAGGTGGTGGTGCCAAGAATGATGAGGCAGACAAAAAGTTCATGTAACAAGTCTCCCTCGGAAAAGCCAATGCCAACCATCCAGGAAATTATTCAGTTGCAGGAAGATGCTCCTGAAGGGGATATAAGATTACGGAAACAGCTTGGATGTACAATAGATTGCATGTTGGGATTGTGGGTTACTCCTGCAGGGCAGACTTGTATGACAGATCCTCTTGCAGTTTGGGTTGTGGAGTGTATGCATTTTGCGACTCACTGTGGTGCCAGAGCTATTGGTGATGCTCTTTCGGCTACTTGGTGGCATCCAAGATGACAAACTTTGGCCCAGAAAGTGAGTAGCTGTTGTATTATCTGTCAGAAATATAATCCTGAGAAAGGAGTGGGTTGTGAGGATGGAAGAACATCTTTGCCCATGGGTCCCTTTGAAACTCTTCAAATGAATTACATCGAGCTAGAGAAGTGCCAAGGATATACGTATGTACTTGCGATTGTCAATGTATTCAGCAGATGGATTGAGGCCTACTCAACACTTGATAACAAAGCGGCTACTGTTGTCAAGGTGCTTCGCAAGAAATTATCCCTAGATTCAATATTCCAATTCGGCTTAGCTCTGACAATGGTCCTCATTTCATTGGGCAAATTAACAAAGAATTCAGTGAACAGTTGAGCATCCAGCAACAACTGCACTGTGCTTATCGACCACAGGCGGCTGGACTTGTCGAAAGGGCAAATCAGACCATGAAAACTCATCAGCTAAATTAAAGGCGGAGACAGGAATTACTTGGATCAAATTACTCCCTATAGCTTTGTTTCAGATGCGTGTCACTCCTGCAGGGAAATCAAGACTAAGCCCAGCTGAAATTGTTTATGGACGTCCCTTAAGAACCCCGTGGAACCAAAATGCCACAAAGGTTGTCAATTTCCATCACATGACTACGGAGATGACCAATTACATTCTGACCTTGACTCGGGCACTAAGGGATTTGCATTCTAGGGTGTGAGCAGCATATGTTATAGTGAATTACCTCCTTTGGTTTCTTCCATTAAGGTGATTTTGTGATGGTGAAGAATTGGGTAATTAAATGTTTGGAGGCTCGATAGAAGGGACCTTACCAGGTTCTCCGGACAACCCCAACTGCTGTTAAATTAGAAGGAAGGAAGGAATGCGTGGGTCCATCTTCACCATTGCAAGAGTATTGGTGGAAGAGTTTGAGCTGCTTACTTGTTTTCTTCAAGGAATTTCTTAGGTATAGGAACATCGTACCCATCGAGAGTCAAGAGTACATTAAGCTGACGTGATGGACAAAGAGGATTCGTGCCCATGCAAACTCAGGAGATGGAGACTGGTTAGTCAGAAATCATGAAACTATGCCCATGAAAACTCGGGAAGTTACTTAGAATTCTGATAATGACATCGCCATCATTGTTAAATTGTATAACAGGAACCGTTGTCATCTTACTTTGTTGGTTATCATTTTTCATAAAAGAGGGGAATGATAATATCAGGCATTTTGGGTGCTTGATAAAATGGAGGATTGTGGATCCAGAGGGTCTGTGGCCTGGGAAGGGGTTGAATAGAGGTTGATGTCCAGATGGCCTTTCATTGTTAATATGTATGAGATTTTGCAGAAGGAGCTAGGTCCTGTTGCAAATACATTCTTGGGATTGGTTGGGGAAATGATGGGTTACAATAATGTTGCAGAGTCTTCCCGCTGCTAATTATGATTGGTTCAGGAGAGGCGCCTTAACCAAGATGTTTAGTTTACTTGGGAGAATGTTTGTTTACCTAACAGAATTTTTTCCCATAACTGCTTTATGTTGAAACTATGTTATGTGATATTTTATGATTGGGTTAGGGAACTGTCAATCAATGTATTTTGTAACCCTTATCGATAATTGGCTTGTAGGGGTTGCCCCCCCCCCCCCCCCCATGTATTTTTGGCCAAGGGTCTGTAAAGGTATAAAAGTGGGGAGAGCACCTTGGGGTGTGCCGATCTTCTGGGGTTTGTTCCATTTGCGCAAGGCTGTTGGGCTCGAGTAAGTAAAGACAAGGATCGGACCCGCAGTATTGGATTAGGTATTGTATTGGTATTGGTATTGTGTAATAAAAGAGAGTTGGATTTCCAGGTCTCGTATTCGGTATTTGACTGAACCAGACTAAGAGGGGTAAGTTTAGGAACCGGAATTACAGAAATGGTGGCAATACGAACTGTCACCTTGCAGAATCGTATGGCCCTGGACTACTAGCCGAGAAAGGGGGGACTTCTGCCATCATAGGGAGAGAATGCTGCACTTACATACCGGATGACAATGAAAACATTACAAACCTGATGGCCCACATACGACAACAGGTTGAGGCCTTGGTAAACAGTTGCACGAGGAGGCTTCGGAGAGCGTATGGTGGAATTGGTGGTCTTGGGGGTTCGGAGTTTGGCGGCATATAATTATGCAATGGCTGGTGACTGGGCTTGTTTTAGTTGTAGTTGGCATAATATTCTGCAATTGTGTGCTTCCCTACAACGAGAGGAGTGCCAAGACGGTGGAGGGGTGGTATTGAGCCTGTGGGCCGAATGTAATGAGATTTGGGGTGTATGGGGTTAATGTGAGATGAAATTGTGTTCAAAACACCACTCTGCATGCTTGGGCTGATTAAAAGGGGTCAGTAAATCATGAGAATGCTTGCAAGGCCATTTCACAGAGACATCCAAGACTAGGTGTCTGATAGAACACATAACTCACGCCATTATGGCATAGATAGTTAGTTTGACACTGCCGCTAATAGCGCAGAAACGTTGCAGACATGGGGGGCTTATGGTTGGCTGGGAGAGGGGGCAGTGGCGCAGTGTGCTCTGATACGAAATGCCATAAAGGATGGTGTTGGGCGCCATTTCGGGGAGAGAACCTCAGCCTTCGACTGTGTCACAAACGGTGCCAGGTGATCATCCTGTGGCGTGCTCTGATGAGTTTGCGAGTGCGTACGGTTTTTCGTGCATGTATGTATAAACACCCTGCAGTGTGCTCTGCTGTGTACTTGGGGTTTGCGAGTGTGATCGGGGATATTCGAGAATGCGTGAGTGTATGTGCCTTATTTAGTAGTGTAAGAAATTTCTGAGTGAATCAAAACTGATTTCTGAATCCAGTGATTTATCGAACACAACACAACGCATGTACTTATGGCTAAGCTGCTGAATCTCTGAATCAATCCAGAAACAGACTAGCCCTATTTTTAAAACGTACACACACATACCCCTCCCTAGGAAAGACTTTAGACATACAACGTGGAAGCAGGCCCTATGTTAGGGCACATTGGGCAAACAGGGCCTATGGATAGTGTGCAACTAAAAGCTTTTCATTGCATAAGATTGAACTGCAGATACGGCTTTAAACTGAAGATAGACACGAAAAGCTGGAGTAGCTCAGTGGGACAGGCAGCATCTCTGGAGAGAAGAAATGGGTGACGTTTCGCATGGAGACCCTTCTTCAGACTATTCCTTGTACCTTGTACCTTGGTTCACGTGACAATAAAACTAAACTAATCTAAATAAGTACTAGAAAATAATAGTTACCAAACTCTTACCTAAACCTCATCAAGCAGAGTTTAAATGTATGTGATCCATGGTTTTTCCCCAATCTCCTAACATGAATTTATGCTTTGACACGTGTGCAATATAGTCCCATCATTTTTGGTATATCTCCAGAAGATCACCTGTTGATCTATTCCACGCTAAAATAAGCATAGCCAGGTACTTCAGCCTATCCAAATAATGACCATTGTTACATGAAGTGTTATGGACATCTCTGTGAATTGTCTGAAGTTTTTGCCCAATCTGTTCTAAGAAATAATATAAAAATAAAATACTAAACATCCTGGAAATTTGAAAAGTTTAAATATTGCTATCAATAAAAGGTCAAACAGTACTTTAGAAGAGAGATACAGTGTTAACCTTTCAAAAGGTCATCAACATGAACTGATTTGACGGAATTGATGAAAAGCTCAAAGAATCCAGCACCATAATGAATGTTTAAGAAGGAACTGCAGATGCTGGAAAATCGAAGGTAGACAAAAGTGCTGGAGAAACTCAGCTGGTGCAGCAGCATCTATGGAGCGAAGGAAATCGGCAACATTTCGGGCAGAAACCCTTCTTCAGACTGATGTGAGGGTGCGGGAAGAAGAAAGAAAGAGGAGGAGCCAGAGGGCTGAGGGAGAGCTGAGAAGGGGAGGAGACAGTAAGGACTACCTGAAATTAGAGAAGTCAATGTTCCTACCGCTGGCGTACAAACTGCCCAAGCGGAATATGAGGTGCTGCTCCTCCAATTTCCGGTGGTCCTCACTCTGGCCGTGGAGGAGGTCCAGGACAGAAAGGTCGGATTCGGAATGGGAGGGGGAGTTGAAGTGCTGAGCCACCGGGAGATCAGGTTAGTTATTGCGAACCGAGCGGAGGTGTTCGGCAAGCCTACGCTTGGTCTCACAGATGTAGATCAGCTGACATCTAGAGCAGCGGATGCAATAGATGAGGTTGGAGGAGGTGCAGGTGAACCTCTGTCGCACCTGGAACGACTGCTTGGGTCCTTGAATGGAGTCAGGGGGCGAGGTAAAGTGACAATTGTAGCATTTCCTGCGGTTGCAAGGGAAAGTACCTGGAGAGGGGGTGGTATGGGTGGAAAGGGACGAATTGACCATTGACCAGGGAGGCAATGAAAAGCAATGTTGTATTATGCACATATTCTGGAGAAATGTTGCAAACACTCAGGGAAATGAGGTGCATTATGGCACAGTATAATAGGGCATTCATACCAGCAATCGTTGACAAAGCCTGTATCTAAATACTGCCAATGTTGGAAGAAAGCGCTTGGGATGAAGATGTCTGGAAAAGGTAGAGGTCCAAGGAAAGGCCCATAGAAAGTAAGCAGACATGAGGTCCATGAGTCGGCATGGACAACTTTGGCCAAAGGGCCTGTTTCTGTGCTGTGTAACTCTATGACTTTATTTAACAGCAATCAACGCTGTAAGAAGGCAGTCGTGGAGAGGAGCAGGGCTAGAACTAGAGAATCTGAAATACTTCATAGTGCAGACAGCACAGAAGTGAAGTCTATGATAGATTGAGTGCAAATAATGTACTGGGTGCACAAGTTTCTTCATAAGTAGCAGAAAAGATAAGTTTCACAAAAATACCAATCAATGTATAATTGGTGTGAATCAGGACATCAACTGGAAAATCCAGTGGAGATAAAATGAAGTTGGTTCAAGATAAACTCAGATATATGAATTTATTGATTGTTGTGCATAAATGTGTGTTCAGGTGTTGAATGCCTTTTCAGTGTATATGAACCTCCAATGTAAATAAACATTTGGTTATACTCCGTTGATCACTTTTTCAAAAGGGTAAGTAACATATTGAGCCTCCTGAGGGGCAAGGTTTTCCACACAGAGGGTACTGGGTATTTGGAACGAGTTGCCAGAACGAAGGGGTAGAGGCAGACACAATTACAACATTTAAAAGACGTCAAGAGTGTTTTATTGTCGTATGTCCCAGATAGAACAATGAAATTCTTACTTGCTGCAGCACAACACAATATGTAATCATAATAAATAATAACAAAAACTCAGAAACAAAAGAACAAACAATAACAGTGATAATAATAATAGTCTATTGTAGTTCAAAGCTTATGAGGTTGTAGTGTTTAATAGCCTGATGGCTGTAGGGAAGAAGCTGTTCCTGAACCTGGACGTTACTGTTCTCATGCTTTGCAGAGTCTTAGATAGGGAACGTTTAAAAGAATATTGACCAAATGCGAACTAATGGAATTATCTCAGGAAATACGCTCGTCGACATGGACAACTTTGGCCAAAGGGCCTGTTTCTGTGCTGTGTAACTCTATGACTTTATTTAACAGCTGTGAAGAAAGAATTAGTTTATGGAACATGTCCACTGGTCAATCACTAAAACATTGTACCAAGCTTGCAGGTTCAATAAATAAAGATTGGAACAATAAGTTATGTTTGAGTGTGATTGTGCTTGAGTCAGTGAGTGAATGAAAGTGATACTCCACACTAGACCAGTTCAGAAGAGCCTGCAACACAGACCATAAAACAGTAGAGAACAGGAAGAGGCCACTTTCGCCCATGATATCTATGCTAAACGTGATGCTATAATGAATCTGTCTTGATACACTCTTGCAGCAAAGTGAAAACAATTTAATGCCAAAACATTTGACAACAACTGAATTTGTATGCATATTTTCTGAAATATTGTACTTAAAATCATTACTCACAGTGTCCAAGGAGGCAGCAGCTCTCATGTCAGGTAAGAAGCCAACCTCCAAAACATGAAGGAGAAAATCTTGACTCTCTATCCCATACACACGGTCCAGGAACAGCACCATGGGAGCCTTATGGTCAGGGACAAAACTGGCTGACATTTTAGGCTCAACAAGGTTGCCATCTGGAAATCAAAAACAATCAAATTAACCCAAAACCCAGGATACAGACTGCAATAGGTACACAGCTCTACTCTCCATCATACAAGAAAATAATTTTGCAAATGTGTTTCGTTTAGTTCACTTTATTGTTACATGTACCAAGGTACAGTGAAAAGCGTTTGTTTAGTTTAGAGATACAGTGTGGAAACAGGCCTTTCGGCCTACCGAATCCACACCAATCAGCGATTCCTGCACATTACCACTACCCTACATACACTAAGAACAATTTTACATTTACACCAAGCCAAGTAAACTACAATACTGTCCATCTTTGAAGTGTGGGAGGAATCCAAAGATCTTGGAGAAAACCCACGGAGGTCATGGGGAGAGAACACATGATTACAATCGGGCCATTTACAGTGTATAGATACATGACAAGGGAATAACGATTATTGCAAGGTAAAGTCAGCAAAGTCTGATCGAGGATAGTCCGAGGTTCACCAATGAGGTAGATTTCAGGACTGCTTTCCGGTTGTGGTAGGATGATTCAGATGCCGAATAACAGCTGGGAAGAAACTGTCCCTGAATCTGTAGGGGTGCGTTTTCACACTTCTATACCTTTGCCTGACGGGCGAGGGGAGAAGAGGGAGTGGCCAGGGTACGACTCGGCCGTGATTATGCTGCTGGCCTTGGCGAGGCAGCATGAGTTATAAATAGAGTCAATGAAAGGGAGGTTGGTTTGTGTTTGCAGCTAAGCCCCTGTACTGAAACCAGAAACAGAACTGTTTTCTTTTGCATCTGAAACAAACCCTGTTATTAACTTGAACAACATAATATACCTAGTTAATACTGGTTAACTATTGTTCCATTATTGTAACCCAGTTAAGTTTGTTTTAGCCAGTACATCAGCTTTATAAGTCTAACTTTCGGACAGTGAGGCAAAGGAATTTTGAGGAAGGGAAAGCTTCTGCCGTGCAGCACCCCAGGAAGGGAAATAGACTGAAGGGGGAAAGGGGACTAAGGCGGATGGGAAAGAAGGGGGGAATCAAAGGGAAATCAGGTACTTCGGCATGGGAGAAGAACGTACAAAGAATGGAAAGAAGCAGGGTGACTGGGGTGGGATAGTGGGAGAAATGGGTGTGTGGGAAGGAGGTGGAGTGAGGAAAGAAAAGAAAGTGGGGATTAGGAGGGGTGCTACTTAAATTTGGAGAATTCAAGGTTCGTACAGATCAACTCCATCCGGTTTTCGCTATGTGGTCTCCTGTACCTACCGTAGTCTTGCCAACCATTTCGCCGAACACTTGCGCTCGTTTCGCCAAAGTCTAATGGATCTCCTGGTTGCTAACCATTTAAACTTCCTTTCACATTTCCATACTGACTTTTCTGACCTCTGGCAGAGTGAGATCACATGCAAAATGGAATAACAGCACCTCATACTCCACCTGGGTAGTTTACAACCCAATGGTACGAACACTGAATTCTCCAATTTTAGATAACCTCTAACAAATCCCCCCTCCCCATCACTTTCTCCCCCACACCTCCCCTTCCCCGCTCCCCTGTGCCTGATTCTAGACACACCTATTTTTTCCCTTCCCCCCCATCTACCTTCCTTCCTCTGGCTTCACAATTTGCAACTCTTCAAACCATTTGTCTCACATCACGTTTTAATCCCTATCCCTTGTCCAACCATCTGCCTATCAACCCCCTCCACCACTCGCATGTGATCACATATTACCTGCCACATTTTGCCCTGCCCATCCTAGCTTTCTTCCACTCAATACAATCAGTCTAAAGAAGGGACATGACTTGAAACATCACCAATCCATGTTCTCCAGAGATACTACCTGATCAGCTGAGTTATTCCAGCACTTTGAGTCTTTTTCAAGAAAAAGGAAGCATACCAAGTGTAGACGGCGACCCTTTCGCAGAACACCTGTGCTTGGCCCGCAAAGGCCTACTGGATATCCTTGTTGCTAACCTTGTTAATTCCCTTTCCCGTTCCAACACTGACCTTTGTGTCCTGGACCTCCTCCTTTGCAGAGTGAGGCCACAAGCTAACTGGAAGAACAGCACCTCATATTCTGTTTTGGTATCTTACAACCCAACAGAATGAACATTGAATTTTAGGTACAGTGCCCTCCATAATGTTTGGGACAAAGACCCATCATTTATATATTTGCTTCTGTACTCCACAATTTGAGATTTGTAATAGAAAATATCACATGTGGTTAAAGTGCCCTTTGTCAGATTTTATTAAAGGGTATTTTTATACATTTTGGTTTCACCATGTAGAAATTACAGCTGTGTTTATAGATAGTCCCCCCATTTCAGGGCACCATAATGTTTGGGACACATGGCTTCATGTGTGTTTGTAATTGCTCAGGTGTGTTTAAATGCCTCCTTAAATCAGGTATAAGACACTCTCAGTGCCTAGTCTTTCCTCCAGTCTTTCCATCACCTTTGGAAACCTTTATTGCTATTTATCAACATGAGGACCAAGGTTGTGCCAATGAAAGTCAACAAAGCCATTATGAGACTGAGAAACAAGAATGACATCAGCCAAACCTTAGGCTTACCAAAATTAACTGTTTGGAACATCATGAAGAAGAAAGAGAGCACTGGTGAGCTTACTAATCACAAAGGGACTGACAGGCCAAGGAAGACCTTCACAGCTGATGACAGAAGAATTCTCCCTATAATAAAGAAAAATCCACAAACACCTGTCCGACAGATCAGAAACACACTTCGGGAGTCGGGTGTGGATTTGTCAAGACCAATGTCCGCAGAAGACTTCATGAACAGAAGTACAGAGGCTACACTGCAAGATGCAAACCACTGGATAGCCGCGAAAATAGCCAGGTTACAGTTTGCCAAGAAGTACTTAAAAGACAACCACAGTTCTGTAAAAAGGTCTTGTGGACTAATAAGACGAAGATTAACATATATCAGAGTGATGGCAAGAGCAAAGTATGGAGGAGAGAAGGAACTGCCCAAGATCCAAAGCATACCACCTTATACTGTGAAACACGGTGGTGGGCGTGTTATGGCCTGGACATGTATGGCTGCTGAAGGTACTGACTCACTTATCTTCATTGATGATACAACTGCTGATGGTAGTAGCATAATTAATTCTGAAGTGTATAGACACATCCTATCTGCTCAAGTTCAAACAAATGCCTCAAAAATCATTGGCCGGCGGTTCATTCTACAGCAAGACAATGATCCCAAACCTACTGCTAAAGCAACAATTTTTTCAAAGCTAAAAAGTGATCAATTCTTGAGTGGCCAAGTCAATCACCCGATCTGAACCCAATTGAGCATGCCTTTTATATGCTGACGAGAAAACTGAAGGGGATTAGCCCCCAAAACAAGCATAACCTAAAGTTGGCTGCAATACATGTCTGGCAGAGCATCACCAGAGAAGACACCCAGCAACTGGTGATGTCCATGAATCGCAGACTTCAAGCAATCATTGCATGCAAAGGATATGCAACAAAATACTAAACATGACTACTTTCATTTACATGACATTGCTGTGTCCCAAACATTATGGTGCTCAGAAATGGGGGGACTATGTATAAACACTGATGTAATTTCTACATGGTGAAACCAAAATGTATAAAAATGGCCTTTTTAAAATGTGACAATGTGCACTTTAACCACATGTGATTTTTTTTATATTGCAAATCTCAAAGTGTGGAGTACAGAGGCAAATAATTAAATGATGGGTCTTTGTCCCAAACATTATGGAGGGCACTGTAATTCCCTCCATAACTCCTCCCCCACTTCTCCCACCCCACCCCCTCTTTTTTCTCCCCCTAGAATCAGTCTAAAGAAGGTTCTCAACCCGAAACATCACCTATCCATGTTCTCCAGGGATGCTGCCTGACCCGCTTCAGCACTTTGTATCCTTTTTTATATTAACGTGTATCTGCAATTATTTTTTTACAAGCATACATCAAGTATAGGTAATTAGTATCAAATGAGCCCTTTAAATTCAATAGGGGATATGGGGTGGGAGATTGCAACCTTCACGTGGTCCACCCTGTGTCGACGAATGCAATCAACCTGGCGTGCACAAACAGAAGATAAAACAGAACAAGTTGTCTTACAACTTTAGGCTGTGCCGCCATACGCAAGAAGAAGAAGAAGAATAGGGGATATAAGAGAGATCTTGAGAGAGTTTGGAGAATAGAGTAAGAATAAGGAAAATTCCAACACCTTTTATAATAATGTTGGTAGCAAGAGGGTAGTTAGAAAAATACTAGATCCCTTCAAGGAACAAAGGACAAAGGACAAAACTGTGTGTGGAAATATGGTATATTAGGGGGATGCTAAAGATTACTGTTCCTTGGCTTTCATCAGGGAGAAGGTTGCTCTTTTGAATGAAAGTTTGTAACCATCGGTGTACAATTAGGGACCCTTGCTTGGAATATATATGAATTACTTATATAATATTATGGGTGGTTTGAATAGTAAGTGCTGTTGTCACAATAACTGGTGAAGTTGTCAGTTGTAGACTAGTTGTGGAATTCGTGTCAGAAGTGGACAGTTGTCTAAGTATACAACGGGGCACAGATGAACTGAAAAGTTGGGTAGAGCAGTGGAGATGGAAGTCTAACGGTTTCTTAAACGTTGAGATAGTCCTAGCCTCAACTACCACCTCTGGCAGCTGGTTCCATGCACTAACCACCTGCGGTGTGAAAAAGTTACCCCTCGGATTCCTATTAAATCTTTTCCCCTTCACCTTAAACCTATGTCCTCTGGGCCTTCACCTACTTTGAGCAAGAGACTCTGTGCATCTACCCGATCTATTCCTCTCATGATTTTATACACCTCTATGATCACCCCTCTTCTTCCAGCGCTCCAAGGAATAGAGTCCCAGCCTACTCTCGCTATAACTCCAACCCTCTAGTCCTGGCAACATTGTTAGACTCACTGGAGATGGTCTTGGAGAGGAGGATGCTCCTCAAACTGAGGAGCATCTTGGACAATACAGCTCACCCCCTCCATGACGCACTGGTCAACCTGAGGAGCACCTTCAGCTACAGACTCTTTCAGTTTTAGATACAGCGCGGAAACAGGCCCTTCGGCTCACCGGGTCCACGCCGACCAGCGATCCACGCTCATTAACACTATCCTACACACACTAGGGACAATTTTTTAAAAACATTTACCAAGCCAATTAACCTAAAAATATATACGTCTTTGGAGTGTGGGAGGAAACCGAAGATCTCTGAGAAAACCCACGCAGGTCACGGTGAGAATGTACAAACTCCTTACAGACAACACCCGTAGTCAGGATCGAACCCGGGTCTCCGGTGCTGCATTCGCTGTAAGGCAGCAAATCAACCGCTGCGCCACCATGCCTTGACTGGTTCCACCAAGTTGCCGCAGGAAAATATTTTTCCTGCGGCCATGAAACTGTACAACTCCTCCCCCTTCTGTCGTGGGGTAGAATAACTCCCCTTCACCCTCCCCAATCTTTGCACATCTCCAATCCTGGACTTTCCACTCGTCACTTTAATTTCATGTTGCATGTATCTTGTTTTGTTTTATGACTGTTGGCAGACCAATTTCTCTCCTGGGATAAATAAAGTCCATCGTATCGTATCACATCCTCGTAAATCTTAGGGGCATGTTTTCCACACAGACGGTGGTTGTTATACATGAGGCATAAAACAGTCCAGCACATGAACAAACCTATGATGTCAATGTCAGGTTAAACTAAAGCCTCTGCCTGAACATGCTCCGTTTAGCATCATTTCCTGCATAACCATTTGCTTATCTAAAAGCCAATTAAATGCAACTATCCTAGTTGCCTTCACCACCATCCCGGCAGCGTCTAACAGGGACGCTGCAATTGGCCCTCTTATGGCAGAGGCTGCCGGAAGAGGTGTTGGTGGCAGAAACTATCAAAATGTCTAAAAAGCCACAACACGTATTGGAAATGAGTGGAAGGATCTGGGCCCAATTCAGGCCAATGGAATTAGCACAGAGGGCCATCACGGTTGGGATGGATGAATTGGGCCAAGTATTGCGCAGTACAATGACTCTCCCCATGGATGGTGCCTGGCCTGCTGAGTACATCTGGCATTTTGAACGTACAAACGTCGAGCACACCAGCAAAATCAATTTAACTTTACCTTTTCCAAAGGCAGGTATCTGCACTGGCAGGCTTATAACACCAACCAAGTCTTCAATGGGAACCAAGGATCGCAGGATAGCTCGGATTCTTAATGCTTCACCTTTGCCAGCTTGAATCAACTGTTGAAAAAGAGAACAATTTACAATCTAGCAAAAAGCCAGTTTTGGAAAAGCACCAATTCAAAATGAACCGGAAAATCGTATTTCAATCCACAGTCAAAGGCAGATAGAGAATCATAGAAAATGAACAGTACATCCATTGAGTCTATGCCAGTTGAAACAGTACCATCAGCACATTTAAATAGTGCTGGTTATGTACCTAAGACAATCCCACCGAACCACTCCTTCCAGTAATAATCTGTATGTTGTGACTTGTCAACGAAACTTGTGACTTGTCAAGTACACATCCATGCACCATATCAATGTGTTGAAGGTTTTTGCCTGACCACACTTTCAGCAAGTGCATTACAGACCCGCATATTCACTGTCAATTGTGCCTTGCCACGAGAGCAGGAACTGGGAGATACGTGTGCCGACGTGGCGCCGACGGACGAGAGGCCGAAGCAAAGAAGTCGAAGCCAAAGAACGGAATGGAAACGAGGCCGAAACGACAATTAACCGAAAGAGTCCGAAGACAAAACGCCTACTAACCGAAAGACCAGCCCCCACTCTCCCACTCGAAACGCCTACTAACCGAAAGGACAGCCCCCACTCTCCCACGGCTGCGGATCGGGTGGAGCGGAGGTTTGGGACAATATTCATGCATTCACAGTGATGAGATGGGCGTGGGGGTCTGGACCAATCGCTGACAAGTCCCGCCCCCGGTAACGTCAAGTCCGTTATTGGACTTTTCTGTTGGGCGGCAGTCGGTCCTTTGGCCTGTAGGCAACGCCGCCTTTCGGGTAAGTGGCGTTTCGACAGAGCGGCCATTCGGTAGGTTTGCATTTAGGCGACGCAGCTTTTCGGTTCCTTGGGATTTAGGCGTCCCGCCCTTTCGGTTAGTTTGCATTTAGGCGTCCCATCCTTTTGGTTAGTAGGCGTTTCGTCTTCGGACTCTTTCGGATTATTGGCGTTTCGGCCTCGTTTCCATTCCGTTCTTTGGCTTCGACTTCTTTGCTTCGGCTTCTTGTCTGTCGGCGCCACGTCCGGGTACCAGGGAGGTACAGGACCTGAATGTGTGGCTCAGGAACTGGTGCAGGGGGCAGGGATTTGGATTCTTAGACCACTGGGATCTGTTTTGGAGTAAGGGGGAACTGTACAAAAGGGACAGATTGCACCTCAACAGGTGGGGTACCAACATTCTGGCAGGCAGGTTTGCCACTGCTACACGCGTGGTTTTAAACTGAATAAGGGGGGTGGGGTGTCAAATGGGATAGTCAAGGACGGAGTTAAAGGGAAAGAGAGTAAATGGATAGTCAAGGACGGAGTTAAAGGGAAAGAGAGTAAAGGGATAGTTAATGACCCAGAATTAACGTGAAAGAAAGCTCACAAAGGGTTAGGAGAGTATGCCCAAGTGTAATAGGGATCGATGTGAAAGGTGAGATGCGTAAGGATTTAAAAGTATTGTATATGAATGCGCGAAGTATAAGAAGTAAAGTAGATGAGCTTGAGGCTCAGTTAGAGGTTGGTAGATATGACTGTGGGGATTACTGAGACGTGGCTGCAGGAGGATTGGGCCTAGGAACTTAATATTCAGGGTTATACATCCTATAGAAAGGACAGGCAGGTGGGCAGAAGAGTGGGGTAGCTCTGCTGGTGAGGGATGGAATTCAGTCCCTTGCGAGGGAAGACATAGGGACTGACGAGGTTGAGTCACTGTGGATTGAGTTGAGGAATTGTAAAGGCAAGAAGACACTAATTAGTGTTATCTACAGACCCCCAAATAGCAGCCCGGATGTAGGGTGTAAGTTGCAGCAGGAGTTAAAACTGGCATGTAACAAAGGTAATGCCACTGTGGTGATGGGGGATTTCAATATGCAGGTAGACTGGGAAAATCAGGTTGGTTCAGGACCCCAAGAAAGAGAGTTTGTAGAGTGCCTCCGAGATGGATTCTTAGAGCAGCTTGTAATGGAGCCGACCAGAGAAAAGGCAATTCTGGATATAGTGTTGTCAAATAAACCAGATATAAGAGAACTCGAGGTAAAGGAACTGCTTGGAGGTAGTGATCATAATATGATTAGTTTTAATCTGCAATTTGAGAAGGAGAAGGTTAAATCGGAAATGTCAATGATGCAATTGACTATGAGACAAAGGGGACTAGGAAGGCATGAGAGAGGAGCTGGCCAAGGTAGACTGGAAAGGGATCCTAGCCGGAATGACGGTGGAACAGCAATGGCAGGAATTTCTGGGCATTATCCGGAAGACGCAGAATCATTTCATTCCAAAAAGGAAGAAAGATTCTAAGGGGCGTAGGAGGCAACCGTGGCTGACAAGAGAAGTTAGGGATAGAATAAAACGAAAAGAAAAGATGTATAACACAGCTAAGAGTAGCCGGAAGCCAGAGGATTGGGAAACTTTCATAGGACAACAGAAGGAAACAAAAAGGCCAATACGGGCTGAAAAGATGAAGTACGAGGGGAAGCTGGCCAGCAATATAAAGAAGGACAGTAAACGCTTCTTTAGATAAGTTAAGGGTAAAAGAGTAGCAAAGTCAAATGTGGGTCTCTTGAAAGCAGACACGGGTGAAATTATTATGGGTAACAAGGAAATGGCAGAAGAGTTGAACAGGTACTTCGGATCTGTCTTCACTAAGGAAGACACAAACAATCTCCCAGATGTACTGGAGGACAGAGGATCTAATGGGGTAGAGGAACTGAAAGAAATTTTCATTAGGCGAGAAATAGTATTGGGTAGGCTAATGGGACTGAATGATGATAAATCCCCTGGGCCTGATGGTCTGCATCCCAGGGTCCTCAGGGAGGTGGCTCTAGAAATAGTGGACGCATTGGTGATTATTTTCCAATGTTCGATCGATTCAGGATCAGTTCCTGTGGATTGGAGGATCGCTTACTTTATCCCACTTTTCAAGAAAGGAGCGAGAGAGAGAAAACGGGGAATTACAGACCAGTTAGCCTGACTTCGGTGGTAGGAAAGATGCTGGAGTCAATTATTAAAGAGGTAATAATGGGGCATTTGGATAGCAGTAAAAGGATTAGTCCAAGTCAACATGGACTTATGAAAGAGAAATCATGCTTGACTAATCTTCTGGAATTTTTTGAGGAGGTGACAAGTAAAATGGATGAAGGGGTGCCAGTGGATGTAGTGTATCTAGACTTTCAGAAAGCCTTTGATAAGGTCCCGCACGGGAGACTGGTGACTAAAATTAGAGCACATGGTATCGTAGAGTAGGGTGTTGACATGGATAGAAAATTGGTTGGCAGACAGGAAGCAAAGAGTAGGAGTGAACGGGTCCTTTTCAGAATAGCAGGCAGTGGCGAGTGGAGTGCCGCAAAGCTCGGTGTTGGGGCCGCAACTGTTTACCATATATATTAATGATTTGGAAGAAGGAATTAGGAGCAACACTGGCAAGTTTGCGGATGACACAAAGCTGGGTGGCAGTGTGAACTGTGAAGAGGATGTTAGGAGGTTGCAGGGTGACCTGGACAGGTTGAGTAAGTGGGCATTTGCATGGCAGATGCAGTATAATATAGATAAATGTGAGGTTATCCACTTTGGCAGCAAAAACAAGGGGGCAGATTATTATCTCAATGGGGTTAGGTCAGGCAAGGGGGAGGTGCAGCGAGACCTGGGTGTCCTTGTACACCGATCACTGAAAGTTGGCGTGCAAGTACAGCAGGCAGTGAGGAAAGCTAATGGAATGTTGGCCTTCATAACAAGAGGATTTCAGTATAGGAGTAAAGAGGTTCTTCTACAGTTGCATAGGGCTCTGGTGAGACCACATCTGGAGTATTGTGTCCAGTTTTGGTCTCCTAATTTGAGGAAGGACATCCTTGTGATTGAGGCAGTGCAGCGTAGGTTCATGAGATTGATCCCTGGGATGGCGGGACTGTCATATGAGGAAAGATTGAAAAGACTAGGTTTGTATTCACTGGAGTTTTGAAGGATGAGGGGTGATCTTATAGAAACATATAACATTATAAGAGGACTGGACAAGCTAGATACAGGAAAGATGTTCCCAATGTTGGGCGAGTCCAGAACCAGGGGCCACAGTCTTAGAATAAAAGGGACGCCATTTAAGACTGAGGTGAGAAAAAACTTTTTCACCCAGAGTTGTGAATTTGTGGAATTCCCTGCCACAGAGGGCAGTGGAGGCCAAGTCACTGGATGGATTTAAGAGAGAGTTAGATAGAGCTCTAGGGGCTAGTGGAATCAAGGGATATGGGGAGAAGGCAGGCACGGGTTATTGATTGGGGATGATCGGCCATGATCACAATGAATAGCGGTGCTGGCTCGAAGGGCCGAATGGCTTCCTCCTGCACCTATTGTCTATGTTTCTATGTTCTATCTTTCTATGTTGCAAGAACATTTCCAATCTATTAAATTTTCCTCTCATCTACAATTCTCCATCCCTGGCACCATCTACATAATATCCATTTTGGTTCCTCTCCTATGCAAATACATCTTTCCTTTAAGTTGGGCATTGGTGGATGGTGGGAGAAATGCATGTGTAGAGAGGACTGGTGGGCGGGGTGGGGGGAGGATGTGTGATGAGGGGTTGTATTACTTTAAATGGAGAATTAATTTAAGCTTTCCGAGTGGAACATGAGGTGCTGTTCTTCCTGTTTGTGAGTGGCCTCACTCTGGCAATGGAGGAGTGTGAGATAGAAAGGTCAGTACGGGAATGGGAAGGGCACACTTCCAAGTTAAAGTGGTTCATATCCGGGAGCTCCAGCAGGCCTTGGTGTTTGGCAAAATAGTAACTTCATACTTGGTCTCGCCGATGTAAAGGAGGGGCAGGTGCTATATCTCCGGTAGTTACAGGGGAAAGTGCCTTGGTGGGGGGGGGTTTAGTAGGAAAGAAATAAGAAAACCAAAGAGTTGTGGAGAGAATTGTCTCAATGGAATGTTGAAAGGGATAGAAATGGGTAGGATGACTGATGGTGGGATCGCATTAAAGGTGTCCAAAATGTCACAGAATGTGTTGGATTAGTTATGGCAGGCGGCTTGTCCACTCCATTTTCCCAGAAAGACAAAGGTGAAACACAACGTACATTTCAATGTCAAATTCAAGCTTTAAATGTTTGACTTCAGATTAATCTCTGAAGCTCAATAACAAAGTAATTTACTTGTTATGACAGGACAGATCTGTTTCTTTTCGTTTCATTTTAATAAATATTTTACTTATCTTTCAAAGCTTTTACATAAACAGTTTTAGAATGTGAAATAAAGATAACAGGCACATGTATAGGAGGGTGGTTCAACAGGAAGCAGCAATTGGCTTATCAATATTAGGTAATTGCTTACATGCATTTCTGGAGCACAGCGGCCCAATAGATCGATTAGTGCTGAATAGAAAGACATGATGGCATTCCCCAGATGGACACGATTTTCTTCATGGACCTCTTCACTATAGCTGCAAGAGATGAAAAGTATGTTATTGATCATAATAGAATATTCAATTGCTCTTGGGCTTTGTTTTCTGTGGATGTACTGCTATACAAACATTATTCTACAGTTATTTATAAATCAAGGAGCAAGGAGAGTTGGATTCAGTGGGTGTGATGGTATAAATCTGTGCTTGCAAATAGCTTTACTGCCCACTCTGCATTACCGCTCAGGATCAATTTCACTTCTAAACTTTTAAATTAATAATGTGTACAGTCCATTCTAAATATATATACATATTTACATTTACAAAAGGATTCAGTCCGTTTTAAATCCTGTCCTGAAAATTTCATGACTTCAGTTCTGTGATGATGGTTTATGTCTCCTGAAAGAGTGGGTGCGGATAATGACAAATCAGTGCAGAACTATTCACAGTTTCTAGGTCATTTATCATTTGCATGGATCAAAACAAATTCTTTAAAATGTTTATATGGGCCATTCACCAATTAAAGAAGCATTCTCATCATTTCTGTATGTTTAATTATTTTTATCAGTTGCTAGGACACTGTCTGGAATGTCCTCCAAAACCATCAATGTGCAGCACGGATCCATTTCATTCTCTAAATCCCTTTCCTTCAATAAGATACTCCTTGAAATCTATTTCTATGATCAAACAGCTGGACACCTGCCCTGTATTTTCTAACGTGGCTTGAAGCACATTTTTTTTAATCATAATCGACAGCACGGAAACAGACCCTTCAGCCCAACTCATTCGTGCTGATCGAGTTGTCTACCTGAGCTGGTCCCATTTGCCTACAATCGACCCAAACCCCTCTAAACCTTTACCAACCATGGACTTGACCAAATACTCTTTAAACGCTGTAATTGTACCTGCGTCCACTACTCCTATTTGCAGTTTGTTGTATATATATCCCCCAATGACTGTGTGGAAAAATATGCCTCACGTGGAAAAATGTGCCTCCCTTTAGACCTTTCACCTCCCATTAAACTAATGCCATCTAGCTTTGAACTCTCCAACTCTGGGGGAAAAAGACTACGGTGATCCACCATATCTATGCCGCTCATGATTTATGAAACTCTATAATGTCACCCCTTAGCCTTCTTCTCTCCAGGAAAAATAGTCTCAGCCTTTATTCAAAGCTCCAACTAATGGCCAATATCCATTGTGCCTTCTCAACCACGTTTCCGATATTTGATGTCACCTTCAAAGGACATGTACTCCAAGGTACCACTGATCTGCAATACTCTATAAGGCCCTTTCATTCATGATCTATGTCCCAGCACCATTATGGTCCCAAAATGCATCACCCCACTTTTCAGCCGATTTCACCAACAGATCAATATCTCAGGCTGCCAATCTTTATAAAAGGAAATATATGATGTATATTTTTGCTGATTCAAATTAACATTGTTTTCTTACAATTCCCGTCTACGGTCTTTCTTGACCGTTGGTCCATCACGGGCAGGATCCTCAGAAATCTTAATAGCATCCTCGATGGCCCCAAGTAAACCACTGCCACCTTCACCTCGTAGGGCTGGCCCAAAGCATTCAGGGCGACGTATTAGCAAGCGCACAACGACATTGGCATTTTCTTCAACACTTTCACCTAAAATTACAAACCAAACACCCTGTTGGCAAATCAGTGGGAAACAGCAAGAGTTCCACATGCTTCTTATGATTACGAATGCAAAGACTTTCATTACATTCTATGTTCATGTTCACTGTTTTTAAGGCATTAAACATTATATATGTATTCCCCAGTGCAACAAGATTACAAACAAGCATAGTTTGTATTCCCCAGTGCAACAAGATTTCCTTTTCAGTCATGAAATAATTTCATTATACATCAGTTATGTCCAACAACAGGCAATGTTGCTTCTGTATTGAGTTCTGTAACATAATTTAAAACTCTGATGCAGTAGTAATGGAGATCTGCATTCAGTGGAGCCTTTCAAATGAGATATATCAAATTGAGACCCTACTTTGCTTTGTCATGTAGGTGTAATTTATTCCAATTGACAAGAGGAGATCAAGGGGATAAATAATGTAAAAATAAGTAAAGGGGTATATGGAAAAGCGGGAATCCGGTATCGAGTTAGCTACGATTGTATAGAAAGGTTGATCAGGCCTGATCCGTTTCTACATTTCTGTGTTTATTGAAGTTGGGGATAATTTGCTTAGAATTACTGATGCCCTCAGCTCTTGATCACAAAGGAATACTGTCCTTTTATGTGTGAGTATTGTACATTTTTATTTCTGCTATTCCAGATCATATTGGGTATGGAAAAAAACATTAGTATTCAGGCTCGGTTTTGTGTCTTATATCATAAGCAATCTTTAATGGGTAAGAATATGTGACATTAGGGCAAACCAACAGCCAACTAAACCTCAGGACATGTTGTATGATGATAGTTTTCAGGTGTTATATCTATGCAATTTATTTAGCTAATTTTGTGATATTCATGTACAAATTTTAGTGCCCAAAGAAATTTTGATTCCATGAAAAAGGTATTAAAATATTATTATTCAACTTTCTTTGAGATTTGCTCATTTGAACTACGCACCATTAACAAATACAGCAAAACGTAGGAAATCTAGATAGCGTTCGCCTCCAACAGGATTCCACCCAATATCTGGATAACCTTTTGCCAGAAGCATCGGGCAGCTTTGCAATCCACATCCTGCCAGGTATGTCACCACCTATTAATAGAAATAAATGGCAAAATCCAAAAGGGAATAATTTGCAGACCACAATTCATAGCTTTCATCAATGAAAAAGACAAAGTATCTAATGTAAGATGCACATATCAAAGTATTCTTCAAGGCCAAAAAATGTACTTCCTGCTCATAGTTAGGACTGTTTTTTTCATGCTACTTTAGCTCAAATCTGTAATTACTAACTGCACAATGAGAAACTGATCCATTACCAAAAAACGTTAAAAAATCCAGATACAAGAAATCTAAAGAGAAAACAAAAATTGTTCGGGATACTCAGTAGATAAGGAAGTGATGTGGAGAGAAAAAAGTTACCTTCTTACGGTTGATGGTCATTCATCAGGACTAGAATAAAACATGCTTGCTTTAATTTCCAAAATTGGCACACCCATGACTGTGTGACCATGTACAAAGCCAACTTGCTCTTTAAGTTCTTGATGATACTGTAAGTCTAGTGCTTGACAGATTGATGATGAGATGAAGTACAGGAAATAAATCGAGAATCTTGTATCATGGTGTCAAGCCAACAGCCAAGGCCTTAATAAAGATCAAGGAGGAATCTCCCTGCCCGAGGTCATCTGTTGCTGGCCCTGATTTGTCCTGTTTTTTTCTTGCTTCCAGTGTCCACCCCCCCAACCCCCCCAATCAGTCTGAAGAAGGTTACCACCCAAAATGTCACCTATCCATTTTCTCCAGAGTTGAACCCTGACCCATTGAGTTACTGCAGCATTTTGAGTCTAACCTGGCCCTTTATGTCAGCAAGAATTGGTTGTTGACATAATGAAGGGATTAAAAGTAACATTAACAAATTTGCAGATGACACAAAACTGGGTGGCAGTGTGAACTGTGAGGATGATGCTATGATGCAGTTTAATGTGGATAAATGTGAGGTTATTCCCTTTGGTGGCAAAAACAGGAAGGCAGATTATTATCTGAATGGTGTCAAGTTGGGAAAAGGGGAAGTACAATGAGATCTGGGAGTCCTTATGCATCAGTCACTGAAAGTAAGCATGCAGGTACAGCAGGCAGTGAAGAAAGCCTTCATAACAAGAGGAGTTGAGTATAGAGCAATGAGGTCCTTCTGCAGTTGTACAGGACCCTAGTGAGACCACACCTGGAGTATTGTGTGCCGTTTTCGTCTCCAAATTTGAGGAAAGACATTCTTACTATTGAGGGAGTGTAGCATAGGTTCACGAGGTTAATTCCCGGGATGGCGGGACTATCAAATGTTGATAGAATGGAGCGGCTGGGCTTGTATACTCTGGAATTTCGAAAGATGAGAGGGAATCTTATTGAAACATATAAGATTATTCAGGGTTTGGACACTCTAGAGGCAGGAAACATGTTCCCGATGTTGGGGGAGTCAAGAGCTAGGGGCCACAGTTTAAGAATAAGGGATAAGCCATTTAGAACGGGATGCCGAAAAACTTTTTCACACAGAGGGTTGCGAATCTGTGGAATTCTCTGTCTCAGAAGGCAGTGGAGGCCAATTCTCTGGATTCTTTCAAGAGAGAGTTAGATAGGGCTCTTAAAGATAGCGGAGTCAGGGGATATGGGGAAAAGGCAGGTACGGGGTACTGATTGTGGATGATCAGCCATGATCACAGTGATCGAAGGGCTGAATGGCCTACTCCTGCACCTATTGTCTATTGTAAATGGCCTATCCCTTGTTCTTAAACTGTGACCCCTGGTTCTGGACTCCCCAACATCGGGAAATTTTTCCTACATCTACCCTGTCCAATCCTCTAAGAATGTTATATATTTCTATAAGAAACCCTCTCATCCTTCTACATTCCAGCGAATACAAGCCCAGTCGACCCATACCTCATAAGTCAGTCCCGCTCTCCAGGGAATTAACCTGGTGTATCTATGTTGCACTGCTTCAATAGCACTATCCTTCCTCAAATTAGGAGACCAAAATTGCACACAATACTCCTGATGCGGTCTCACCAGAGCTCTGTACAACTGCAGTAGGACCTCCTTGCTCCTAAACTCGAATTCTGTCTCAATGAAGGCCAACATGCCATTGATTTTCTTCACTGCCTGCTGTACCTGCCTGTTTACTTTCAGTGACTGATGTACAAGCACACCCAGGTCTCGTTGCACCTCCCCTTTTCCTAATCTGACACCATTCAGATAATAATCTGCCTTCCTTTTCTTGCCACCAAAATGGATAACCTCACATTTATCCACATTATACTGCATCTGCCATGCCTCTGCCCACTCACCCAGCCTATCCAAGTCACCGTGCAGCCTCATAGCATCCTCCTCGCTGCTCACACTGCCACCCAGCTTTGTGTCATCTGCAAAGCTAGAGATGTTACATTTAATTCACTCATATAAATCGTTAATATATATTGTAAACAACTGGGGTCCCAGCACTGAGCCTTGCGGCACCCCACTAGTCCCTGCCTGCCATTCTGAAAAGGACCCATCCATTCCTACTCTTTGCTTCCTGTCTGCCAACCAGTTCTCTATCCAAGGCAGATAAATCCCCAGCGCCTGATGGTCTTCTTCCCAGACCAGCTGGAAGGAGGTGGCCCTAGAAATCTTGGATGACTCTCTCCATAACTGCCACCTGCCCTGCCGAGTAATCCTCAGATTTTGTTCTTATTACCAACACCTATTAATTTCCTTGGATGCACTACATTTCATTCTGACAGTCTGATTCTCAGTTCCTTTCCAAAACAATTTAACTTGGAGCTTAAAATGGGTCATTTTCAGGATGGAAGGGTGTAACAAGCAGCATACCTCAGGGATCAATTCTTGGCCTCCATTTATTTACTATTTTTATTCATTGCTGAGAGAAAGGGGGTATCAAATGTAAGGTTTAAGAAGGAACTGCAGATGCTGGCAAATCGAAGGTAGACAAAAATGCTAGAGAAACTCAGTGGGTGAGGCAACATCTATGGAGCGAAGGAAATAGGCAACGTTTCGGGTCGAGTCTGAAGAAGGGTTTCGACCCGAAACATTGTCTATTTCCTTCGCTCCATAGATGCTGCTTCACCCGCTGAGTTTCTCCAGCATCAAATGTAAGATACCCAGGTATGCCAATAAGAACATGTTGGCAATATTGCGCAGCTGCAAAGGGATATAGATAAAGAGGGAGTGGACTAATACAGTGGACAAAAGGAATGTAATGTGGGAAAGTATGAGGCCATGCTCTTCAGAAAGAGGGATTAACACACAGATTATTATCTAATGGAAAAGACGTAAGCAGGTGAAGTAAACTTACGCACGATCCACAGTTAGTTACCCAGTAGATGCAGTGAGTTAATTAAGAAGAGAAATAGCATATTGGCCTTTATTTCAATCTGGTTGGAATTTACAAATAGGGAAGTTTTGTTACAATGTATGTGTATGTGTACATACTTGGCCAATAAACTTATTCATTCCTTCATTCATTCATTCATTCAATTATGCAAGGTATTGGGAAGGCCATATCAAGAGTAGAATGCAATGTTGGACTCCTTACTAAAGAAAGGATATGGTAGATACACAAGAGAATGCATCTGCTGGGATCTGGTGCAACTAACAATCTGCTGGAAGAATTCAGTGGGTGAAAGCAGCATCTGTGGAGGGAACTGGACAATTAACATTTTGGCCCAGACCCTTCATCTGGATGGATATAGTGGCCTTGGAGATTCACCAGGCTAATTCCTGGTATGAGAACATTATCAATGAAATAAGGACCAAAGTTTAGAACAATGGGCCAAACCTTATTGAAACATACAAGATCCGAAAGGAACATAAAAGGGGAGATGTCGTGATGTTTTCACTGGGAGGAGAGTCACAAATGAGGAGATATTGATTCAAGATAAGGAGTCATCATTTAAATGTTGGTGTGCAATGAAATTTCTTCTCACAGAGGGCAGTGAATCTGTCCTATCCTAGAGGGTAGATCATGAGAAATATTTAAAATGGTGGCAGATAATTTTTTGTAAGATTAAGGAAGTCAGGCTATAGAGACTTGGCACACAGGATGAATTGAGGTCTTGGGTAGATCAGCCATTATCAAATGTCAGAACAGGTTTGGACCAGGTGACCTCCTCATGCTCTGTTCTTCCTATGTACATGCGTAAAAGAAAGATCGGCGTTACCCCAAACGTGATCACACTAGAATTTTTGAGAAAACAAAAGCTACAAATGCAAAATGTGTGATAAGTCGGCTTTTTTTTCTGTGCAAACTATGAACTTTACTGAATATTTAAAGAACAAATATTACAGAAAAAACACAGGAGCTTCTTGATAAACAGCATCAAATTAATAGAATGGAAGGCAAATGACATGCAAAGTGCCATGTTCTAATCTTTTGATCCAAAATTTCCTCTTCATTCCACAAACTATTATGGGGGAAAAGTAATTTCTCTCAGTGCAAAGTGATATCACTTGGTTCACATATTGCATCTATTTTATTTTTAATGCAATTTACACCTGGGTGAGCATAAAACACTGTACCAATGTTGCACAGACTAAAAGGGTTTTCTTGCAAATTGCACTACATAGTACTTTAATCCTATGTGGAACAATGTGGAACAAAGCATTATTTTGGGGGACACAGGAACTACAGATGTTGGAATCTTGAGCAAAACACGAGTGCTGGAGGACCTCAGCAGGTCGGGCAACATCTTTGGGGAAATGGACAGGCAATGTTTTAGGTCTGGATACTTCGACTGAGCATTATTTTTTCTTTCCTCTTACAACTTCACTGCTGCTTAGGTTTAGCGGCTGATATTGATTGAATATGTATTGGTTCCATTACATCTTTATTACCTTTTCCATATCCGGTTCCCGCAGAGCGAGTGCAAGTTCATTATTGTCAATGCATGAAGCAGCTGCAACATCCAGTGGAGTAGAACCTCGCATTCCTGAGCAGAATCAATTAAATAAATCAGTAGGCATCCTCGTTCCTCTGAGGTCATTAAGAAAAGTCAACTTATAAAACCATTGTAGTTTGAATCAAAATGTAAATTTAGTAATGCAACAGTTACCTACAACATTTACAGATTACAGCAACAAGCAATATGATATGTACACCATACTTTTAATGTTCAGATCACAACAAATATCATAAAAACACAGGTATAACGTATTTATCAATGTTCTGCCATCTTCCAATTCTTCAGTGTGCTGCTAGACCCTCAATTAAAACCAATGGTTGATCCGTGTGGGCATTCTGTTTCTGTTTCCCATTTGGTAGACCAAATTCTTCTGCTGGGATCAGGTGCAATTAACAATCTGCTGGATTGAAAGAACATTGTTCTTTCTCTGTGAATGGGGATTATGATGTGTTTACCTTTAAGTTATCTATTACACCTTGTTCACATGCAACATCATGTTGATACAAAGATGCAAATTTTGATGTCTTTGATGAGTGCTATCATTATATTTTGAAATTGACAACAGCTTCTCGAGTTTGCAAATGCTAACTCGAAGGTATTCAAAAGCTGCCATTACTGGATGTATCAATAAAATCCTTTGGAAATTAATAGAATCAGATGCCAAGCGGATCAATTCTATCCTTTTTGATGCAACTGGATGGCTTGCTTGACCATTGCGGATAACAAGAAGGGTCAACCAATTACTGTGGATGTTGGTCGAGTGGCGCATGTAGGCTAGGCTCAATAAGGATACAAGTTTCCTTCCATGAAATACATCAGTGAACCATATGGATTTTTACATCTGTTGGTTCCATAGGCACTACCTTTATATTAAATTCTAGTTTATTTAATTCACTGAATTTCGATACCACAACTGGGATTTGATCTCATTTCTCTGGATTGTTGTCCCAAAATCTGGATTACTCAAATTCTCGAGTAATTGAGTCATCCAGCACAGAAACAGGCCCTTCAAGTCAAATTGTTCATGCCGACCAAGACGCCCCAATAAAGCTTGTGCCATTTGTCTGCTTTTGGCCCACATGCCTCTACACCTTTCTTATCCATGTACTGTACAAATGTCTTTAAACATTGTTATTGCACCTGCCTCAACTATTTCCCTTGGAAGCTCGTTCCATATACCCACCCCATTTGCTATGTGAAAACGTTGCCCCTCAGGTTCCTATTAGATTTTTCCCTTCTCACCTTAACCTATGCCCTCTTGTTCTTGATTCCCTTAGCTTTTTAATCCCATCTCATCCCCTCATGATGTTATACACATATATAAGATAACCATCATCCTACTGCGATCCAAGGAATAAAGTCCTAGCCTGCCCAGTCTCTCATTATAGCTCAGGCCCTCGAGTTTTGGCAACATCCTTATAAATCTTCTCTGCATCCTTTCCAGCTTTGTGGCACCTTTCCTAGAGCAGGATGGTCTATAAATAGCACATTACTCAAAGTGCGGCCTCAGCAACATCTTGTACCACTATAACACAAGGTCCCAACTTCTCTGTGTAGGAAGGGACTGCAGATGCTAGTTCAAACTGAAGGTAGACACAAAAAGCTAGAGTACCTCAGCGGGTCAGGCAGCAGAAAATGTGTAGGAAGGAACTGCAGATGCTGGTTTAAACCTTAGATATACACAAAATGCTGGAGTAACTCAGCAGGACAGGCAGCATCCCTGGAGAGAAGGAATGGGTGACGCTTCGGGTCGAGACCCTTCTTCAGAGGGTCATGCAGCATCTTTAGAGGAAAGGAATAGGTGGCGTTTCAGGTCAAGACCCTCCCAACTCTACCCATACAGCTTTACTAGATGACCCTTCAGTAAAGTCATCTTGGGCTATAGCCATGATGTTTTCCTTAATCAGTCTAACAATTCCCCCGCCTCTGCTATCTTTCCTGTAGCACCTGTACCCAGGAACATTAAGCTGCCAGCCTTGTCCTTGTTTGGCCAAGGTTCCAGAATGGGTATAGCGTTCCATTCACACGTACCTATCCACGCCCTGAGTTTATTCTACTGCTTAACTGCAAGGCCTCTAGTATTGAAATAAATGCAATTTCATCCAACTTGATCACTACCATGCTCCTGCCTAACCTGTCCACTGAACTTGCTGTTATTAACTTATGTACTAATGTCCACTGCTGCAATCTATCTTGTCTTCCTGCCAATCTAATTTATACTCTCCCAATCAGTAAAATGTCTGATATTGGCCCCCCTACAACCTGCCCCAGAATAGATTCAAATAGTCCAAAAATCTGAATCCCTCTGCCTGCATCAATTCCTTAGCCATGCACTCACTTGTATCTTCCTATGTCTACCCTCACTGGCACCAGGAGTAATCCAGAGATTACTCCCCTGAAGACAGCTACCATAGTGCCGGTGTCAAAAATCACCAACCTGAACGACTACCGTCCGGTTGCCTTAACTCCAATACCCATGAAGTGCTTTGAAAGGCTGGTCCTCTCACACATCAAATCCAGCATCCCTGCCTCACTGGACTCACATCAATTTGCATACAGGGCAAATAGATCCACAGAGGATGCCATCTCTCTGGCTCTTCACACTGTCCTGACTCACCTGGAAAGACAGGGCACATACGTGAGGATGCTCTTCATAGACTATAGCTCTGCCTTCAACACGGTCATCCCCACCAAGCTCACCACCAAACTCCACCAGCTAGGCCGCAGCTCGCCGATATGCGACTGGATCCTGAATTTCCTGACGGAGCGAACGCAGGCAGTGAGACTGGGCCCGCACCTGTCCTCCACTATCACCCTAAGCACTGGCACACCACAGGGCTGTGTACTGAGCCCCATGCTCTACTCCCTCTTCACACACGACTGTGTTCCTGCATTCGACACCAACATCATTGTCAAGTTTGCAGACGACACAACGGTGATCGGGCTGATCACCAACGGTGATGAAACAAACTACAGAGCGGAGGTGCAGAACCTGGCAGGCTGGTGCTCATGTAACAACTTGTCCCTAAACACATCTAAGACCAAGGAGCTGATTATCAACTTCAGAAGGACACATAATGGGGAATACGCTCCAATCTCTATCAACGGGAACAGTGTGGAGAGAGTGTCCAGCTTTAGGTTTCTGGGCACACACATTTCGGAGGACTTCACATGTCCACCAACACCGCTGCGCTGGTCAAGAAGGCACAGCAACAACTGATTTTTCTTCCTGAGAACACTGAAAAAGACTGGTCTGCCCCAACAGCTGCTGACAACCTTCTACCGCTGCACCACAGAGAGCATACTAACATATGGCATCTCTGTGTGGTATCTCAGCTGCACGGAGGCGGAGAGGAGAGCTCTTCAGCGCGTCGTCCACAGAGCGCAGAAGATAATTGGGACACAGCTACCAGCCTTGGAGGGCATCTACTACACACAGTGCCTCAGGAAGGCCGTCAGCATTCACAAAGACTCCTCACACCCTTGTAATAGTCTGTTCGAACTTCTACCTTCCGGCAGACGTTACAAGGCCTTCTATGCCCGCACCTCTAGACTCAGGAACAGCTTCATCCCCAGAGCCATAGCTGCTCTGAACCGGCCCTGCTGAGTGCCCCCCCACCTCCCCATGAACTGTCTCCGTCGGATGGTCACGTCGCACATCGACCCGGCACAGACCTATTTGCATTTTATACTGTTTTACTGTTCTTTTTTATAAATCATGTTTCTCTGGGTATCTAAATTTTAGCTGTTTAAGTTATGACATCGGATGGAAGCTGCATACCAAATCTCGTTGCACCTATGTGCAGTGACAATAAAAGATATTATTATTATTATTATTAACCTCTTTGCCTAACTCAGTTTTCACTCTGCAGAACCTCATTCTTTTTCCTACCTATGTAATTTGTAGCAACGTACACAACAACTTCTAGCTGCTCATCCCCACCCTTCGAGAATGTTCTGCAGCCACACTGTGTTATGCTGGACTCTGACACCAGCGAGGCAACACACCATCCTAGAATCCCGTTTGCCTTCTGTCTCCTGTCTGTCTCTCTTGTTAATGGGTGTCCTATCATTATATCCCCGTCTGACTTCACTCTACCCCACTGTGCCACAGATCTGACAGTGTGATGGATATTCACAACCCGGGCTGAAAAGGCCTTTTGCTAATCTCAGTTTTGTAACACAAAAGCTTTTAACACAGCAGCTGATGCTGATTTGGGGTCAAAAGGCTTTTAGCCAGCAGCTGAAGCTGATCTTAATGTGGATTAACATAAGTGCATGTTTTTTCCCCTTAGTATCAAGAGAGATATTACTGACCCATTATGTCATTAAGAATAGAATCATCCTATACCAAAGACTGATGGGAGAAAAGGAACCATAAAGTACACAGTAACCTTATAAGGAGTGTGGTATTCATAAAAGGATAAGGCTTACATTTACTTAATCTACACCGACCAAATTATGCCAACCACTGTTGAATGATCAGACCCACACATAGAGGTTAGAACTCATAGTCTTTATTGCAGTACAAGCGGAGGGAACACGACATGCTTTCATCCCCGTGGTCTGCATCAAATCTAAAGAGAGAGAGTAACGCACCGGATATAGGACCGAAGTGCCCAGGGTAGGGATGAAGATCTGGACCGGACTACATAAGGAATGTGTAGCATGCATAATCTGTGTGGTGATAATATATATAGTAAAAGCATACTAATTTACAGCCACTTAGTCTGGTTAATTTAAATCTCACATATTCTCAAGAAAAACAATATAAAAATTAGAAGAGTTTTAGGAGTAGGAGAGAAGTTAGATGAAATAAAGTAAGGACATAATGCATTCCTCAGCCTCCGTCATCCACGGACGACTTACTTGTCGGCGACTCATTGGTATATTTTCTAGTATTCTAAAAAATGTACGTATTTTTAAAATGTTTTATAATATCTTTTTAGGAATTATTTCTCTTAATTAAACATGCTTCAATTTTTATAATCAAACTGTTTCAGAGTTATGTTAGCTGGAAGGATCTCTTCCTTGGTCAGGAAGGGGAAAACCACCGCCTGAAATCTGGATCATGGACAGCTAAACACATTTAGAAAAAGAGACGAAGGCAGTAAATCAGTCTTTGAATTAGAGGTTGATACAGCAATAATCTCACTCTCTCTCTCTATTCAGTGTTTCTTGTGAATATTTTATAAAGATACAGCTTAAAATCTAGATTTATGCTTAGGACTCTAGAAAGGGTACACTCAAAGAGATGTTTAAAAATATGTTATGCAAGTACGATGATTACCTACAACAGCATCCAAACCACTGTGGGACGGTTGATACTAAAGCAACTAAATCAGGATGCAATCCATTCCCTCATCAGAATCATTGGTATATTCCTGTACATTGATGAAAACAATCTGTACAAGAAACTGTGGACTCCATAAATCAACACTGATTTTAGTCAAAGAAACTTCTCAATTTAATTCGCCCATGTTTGGTGAAGAAAAGCTGACGAACAATAGTGATTAGTTATCAACTATGCCAATCTAAAAAAATACACAGAGCATAATTAAGGCCAACAACAAATCATTATAACAAATGTTGCAAAGGTTAACCAGTAAAATGTTGAATCTAGTTAATGCCGTCTGGTCACATCTGATTCCCGAGGTTGATAGACAATGGAAAATCACCCACTTTTTAAAATTTATAACGGAGATGCATCTTGGAATAATCTTATTGGTCAATCTGTATTGAGTGTCTCAAAGCAAACATGCAAGTCCACCTTGAAAGAAAAAATTCTGGGTGATGGAATAAAAAATATACGAGAAGCACTTGATATTCATCAAGAATGGTTGGACGAAGTTCAATCAAATCAGAATATCAAAGAATATTTCCCAATATACTACCTGGGTAACTGGGCTTACACAGCAAGCTCACACAGCACCTTGTCCTTGGTGATCAAATCCGGTCTTATCATAGTTTGATGGTGGTCAACAACAACTTCAATGAAGACTCCTAGCCTAACATTAGGACTGGTGCCCTGGGATTTCCTCTCATGTGATTTAATAGAAAGATTAAACAAGAACATACCATTTGAAGTTTGATCTTTATTTTATGAGATGTTGGAGTGAGAGACTACATGAAGAACCTGCTAGCCCGCATGCGCGTCAATCTTCAAAGCAACTGTATGAAACCACAGACCACTTGCACCAAATTAAACTATAGAAAGATTAATAATCTTGACTTACCGAATGATCTTTATGAGATTCAGGGTTGGGAGTCGAGGGCACGTAGTCTCTCACTCCAACTTCTTATAAAATAAAGATCAAACTTCAAACAGTAAGTTCTCGTTTAATCTTTCTATTTTATTTTGAAGTCTCGTGACGAGACTACGTGAAGCCTTCGAAGCTCTGTGGTTTCATGCAGTAAACCAATCTATATGTGAACACACTACACAGATAAACCATAAATGGTAGAAAAGACATGGGCCATTAACAACATGATGCTAACTTTACATACATGTACATCGCCCTTAATTGGACCACAGTCCCAATTGCCTTTGAGTTAGACAATAGCTCATGTAGCACTGTCCAGAATTCTATCTGCAAACGTCCAGACATGTTCAACGATATTTTATAACTTCCGAAAGTGCGTTCATCTGAGCCTCCTGCTGTTGCAAGAAAGTGATCAAAGGGGAATATCCATTCTATTGGCTGCTGACGAGCCAGCCGCCCTGGTAGAGTGAGACTTCAAATTATTTGTATTCACTCCCGCTTTCAGCTGCTTACACTCTATCCATCTTGAAATAGTCTGCACCAACAATCTCTTGTGAAACTATTATATAACTATGAACATTTTTCCTTCATCTCATAGGTTCTTAGTAACCTCAGTGTACCTTTTCACATAATAAACACCCACAATCTCCGATCTGGTGGGTATGCTGTCAACTCCAACTTGCACCCAACCGTGCCTGCTCTGCTTTATGAGTTCATTCACATAAAATGCTACCCTCTTGTCAGATATGATCAAGTGATCCAGACGGAGATTGTGTAAAGACTGTGCTCTTCATGCTGAAATCAGTGTCATAAGCATGACTAACTTAAGAGTAACTGCTCCAATGTTAGGGATACTGCTGATGATAATCTGCATTAAAAATTATAGTGATTACACATTCCACACTACTTTGTATCTAGGCTTTAGGGTGTTCATATAAAAGACACCTTCCATAACCTTAGTCACCAATGGGTGAGAGCCAATAGTTTATTGTCCCACTTCTAGTACTAGATACGATGACAAAGCACTACGAGCAGTGTTAATTGTGCTATAACATAGTCACTTCTCATAAACCCAAACTGAAAGAAACTCACAAACCTCTGATACTTCCGTTTAAAAGTAGCTCACATGTGCCTCTTCACAAACTTTCCATACAACCATGCAGTGATAGGTGCACGAGAGATAGGTTGAACTAGCCACTCCTCGTTTCTTCGAGCAAATATAGGAGCTTCTTTCAGCGGACTTATTTACAATGGAAGCCATGATTGAGTAGGCCAATTTGGCACTACTATAATTCATGTTGCCTCGTTTTGAATTATCTTAGGAGGCATCTTCCGATAAATACCCTGGCCTTGCCAGATAAACTTCAGATAAATCCTGTGACTCTCGTGTATTGATATGGAATAGTATGCATCTTCGAGATCGATTGAGGCCCTAAAGCAATCAATCCTCTGTAATCAGCTATTTTGCTGAGTGAAAAATATCCATCTTAAAATAGTTATATTCCAAGCACATGTTCAGACTAGCCAAATCCTAGAATGATTTGGCATCCTCCACTTTTCTTCAACCTTGAGAAGATATTGGAAAGACTCATAGTCAGAGTCTCCACGAATAATCCTCAAAACACCCCTCCTCAGAGTGGGAGATATCATAATGCAACCCTGAACCAGGTATTGCTGCCGCCGACATCTGACTGGAACTACCTGTCTCGGTCGCCAATGTGCGCAACACATTCCCTTCGACCAGCCTCTCAATCAGGATTTACAGTATTGAGAGCCTACAGATGATATACTCAATGGATGTTGAGGTGGTACCTTCCTGCCCAATATTGTACTTTTGGACATTTTCCCGTTTTGGCCTTCCCTCAACTTGGATCGCCAAACTGCTCCCTTACGGAGCTTTTGCTTTTTATTATTTATTTATTTACTTTTTACATCACGAACCTGCAAGACAGGTAATAATGCTACATGCCAGTTCGGCCTTTATTGGTTTACCTATCCCCGAGAGGATGGCAAATGATGTTCCAGCGTGTTTCTATGTTTCTATGACAGGCTGCTCCATATCGGAGCCTTGCTGGAGATTACTGTGCAGGTCACGCCTGCCAGTTACTCCGAGACCGGCCAGCCGCTTGCTCCCTTCCGGAGCCTCAAAGGTGGTAGCTGTACAGGTGGAGCCTGTCAGCCTCTCTGAGCCCGCTGCGGGCCGTTCGTGGAAAAAAAACCTTTTTTCGAATGCATCCGAATCCCGCGCCATGCGACGACGTATAGACGCGCATGCCGGCTGGCGGGTTCTTCATGCAGTCTCGTCACAAGACTTCAAAATAAAATCAACAGACTCAGGCTCCAACAAAAGAGTTATACGTTTTAAAATAGGTATCTCCAATTGTTTTCTACTGAAAGTCCATGAATTAAAACCCAGTTCTGTGATAGAAGTGATCGATATTCACTGGTTATTCATCAATATATTACCATACTTTGTTTCTCATATCTATTTACTTCCTTTCAAACCAACTGTATTTGAGAACACACCGTCCACTGAATTCAGGCATCTACTATTTCACAGTTTCACCCCATTTGATTATCAGTGGAACCTCAATATCAATGGAAAGTGTGTGGAAGTCTGAGTATCTCCAACCTTACTGAACCCTCTTACATTAGCATTAAATCATGCCTTATAAGATCATGTCAAATACGTTATGATAGGGAAAAATTTCCTCAATGTGGGGAATAATGTCTGGTAGTCCTGTCACAGCTGGTGATTAGTTGGTGATTAGAAGCATATTAATAGATTTGATAATGGGTACTATGGAATCATTACCACTGCCCCATGCACTGTGATCTCACACTTGAGTGTGGCAGTTACACCGAGCAGAGATACCATTTGTTGCGGCTTCCACATTAAAAAATGCCATTCAGCTCACAACCTCACAAATCAAGTTTAATGTTCCTCTTGATCAGAATCCAAAGATCTCCGTTTTAACCAGCATCTAAACCCAGATGCATGCTGCAAAATTAATTGTCATGTTTACCAACTATAATGCTCCTGAAACGATTAGACAAGCAAGACACCTCCTTTCAAAAGACAAAATGTGCTGGAGTAACTCAGTGGGTTGGGAAGCAGCATTTCTGGAGAACATGGACAGGCACATTTTGTGACCGATCTTGAATTAAACTTCATTTTGAGGTTAGATAAAGGTTTCATACAATGGAAAAATTATGGAATTAAAATGATGGGACAACTTTATAAGAAAGGCACATTTCTTTCATTTCAGGAGCTACAACAGACTTATGGACTCCACTTAAATTATTTTTTCAGATATCAACAACTTAGAGATTTTGTAAAAGCAAATACTCAAAACTTTAGAACTAGAGATTCAGAAATCCTTGATGACTGTTTGAATAAACACCCTAATACAGAAAAATTAATATCTCACATATATAACACCTTATTAGATAGTGAGATACCATCGACGGATTTATATAGGCAAACATGGGAAAGGGAACCAAATCAAACAATAACGAAAGATACTTGGGAAGAAAGTTTACAACATATATATTAATGTTCATTAAATGCCAGACACTCTCTAATACAATTCAAAGTACTACATAGATTACATTATTCTAAAACAAAACTAAATAAAATCTTCCCACACATCTCCCCTATTTGTGATAAATGTCAACATTTAGATGCTAACCTAACATACATTTACGAAATGTATAAAAATTAAAAAATTCTGGGCAAACATTTTTAGAATAATATCTATAGTTGTCAACACTCAATTGGATCCTGATTCAAAATTAATAATACTAGGAATATTAGAACAAAATCAAACATTTACAACAACGCAAAGAAACTTTATTGGTTATTTATTTATTTATTTATTTATTCCGAACAAGTAAAGACATTAAAGACATTGTTATTAACAAAATCGAAATTATCAAACAATTGAACATTGCAATCAACATTTACAAATGAGAAGAACAAAATCAAGGTTCCAATGTCCAACTCAGAGTCTGTACAAGCTCGAAAAGGAGTGAGAAGAAGAATAACTTATTAAATCTCACCCCTTTTCCCCAACACTTCTATCGTATTTAAAAATCAATTCCTTACTAATAATAGTACTGCCCTAGGCAATTTCCCATAATACCTACAGACACATATATACATATATACATACAACTATTATGTACATACAATCTTCATATTTGAAGTACCCAACATCAGTGAACAATAGTAAACAAGATAAACATCAACAATAGTAACAAGATAAACATCAACGATTGTAAACAAGATAAACATCAACCCCCACTTGTCAACCATCCCCTCCATCCCTGTACCCCTTGAGCATTATTTTTTTATATATCATTTTAAAATGATTCATGTTTGTGCATTGCTTCAATTCCCCGTTCAATTTATTCCACACTCCTACTCCACAAACCGAAATACAAAAGGTTTTTCTAGTCGTACGGACTTTTTGTTTCTTAAAGTTAAATATTCCTCTTAAATTGTAACCCCCCACACGCTCGTTTTTCCAGTTATTATAGTATAATAACTGGAAAAAAATTAATACCAACATTTTGGAAAGGTCCTAAAACCCCCACAATTAAAATGTGGATTATGGAAATGTCGGAGACCTTACATTTCGAAAGAATTAGACTTGTCCTAATGGACAAACAAGAATTATTTATCAGAACATGGTCTCCATTTATTGACTATTTGAAGGGTCAGACTGGTTCGACACGAGAACCTGATTAAAACTCGAGCTAAGGATTAGATGAAAAGTTATACTGAAATGTACGAATATATCTTTAATGATGTACTTTTAGTAAGTTATTCCATTATTCTTTATTATCCCTTTTTTTTCTTTTCCTTCTTTCTGCTACTTTCTTATTTTCTATCTATATTTTTAAAAAAAACTATTGGAGGGAACACGAATAACGTTTGATAATATTAGTAATGTAGAAATGAAATACATGAAATGTTTTCAATATGATATGTACTGGCCTCTAATAAAAATATTATTTAAAAAAACCCAACTTCATTTTGTGCCCTTTATCTATACACGGCATACGGCTTGATTGTAATCATGTATAGTCTTTTCTTTGACTAGATAACACACAACAAAAGCTTTTCATTGTACCTCTGTAAAGATGAAAATAATAAATCAAACTACCCATACATTATGAAATCTTATTCTGGTCGCCAAAGCGTGGCCTATCCATGTTCAGCAGAGATGCTGCCTAACCCATTACTCCAGCTTTGTATCATTTTTTGTAAACCAGCATTTGCAGTTCCTTGTGTCTACCTCCTTTGACAAATTTTCTTGCAGACCCATATCAAGTCAGACTGGCTTAATGCTCTAGGTGTGACGATTGCAAATACATTTCCAGCTGCAGCTTGCTTGACCTCTGCAGTGACAAACACAGTCTCTTGGTGGTTTAGCACTACCTTAAATTGGATCTGTGACTTATGTGGAGTCTTCCAATGGATAATCCCTGCAGCCATAGAAAATATTGTTTTAATATGCTCCTTATCATTTGTTTACCCATTTTGTTGCGACCTTTCCAGAAACTGCATATAACACTAAAACCTGTTGACGCGTTAAAGCTTTGAAGGACTGAAATTTAATTACTTCTGATATAAACGTGGTCACTCCTCCAACTCCGATAAACCAATATTCCTCCTGGGATACCATGGATACCCTCCCATATATCTGCTATGGCATGCACAGTCTCATCCTCGGCTCTGTCTGTTCCTCGTCCTTAACCCTGGAAGAGTGAAGAGCAGGAACCAACCATGCCCCTATACTTTTCCTACTCGTGATCATCATTGTTGGTTAAAAATATGCATGTTTTTCGTCTCATCTTGATGGGGTCTTTTATTGTGTCTATTGCGAATATTCGGTCTAATGACACAATTTTGCAGAATGGTGAGCCAATAAACATTTTTTACTCTCCCATTTGGGTATTACATATACATATAAATCCCCAGGGCCAGATAGGCTGCACCCCAGAGTACTTAAGGAAGTAGCCCCAGAAATAGTGGATGCATTAGTGATAATTTTTCAAAACTCTTTAGATTCTGGAGTAGTTCCTGAGGATTGGAGGGTAGCTAATGTAACCCCACTTTTTAAAAAGGGAGGGAGAGAGAAAACGGGGAATTACAGACCAGTTAGTCTAACATCGGTAGTGGGAAAACTGCTAGAGTCAGTTATTAAAGATGGGATAGCAGCACATTTGGAAAGTGGTGAAATCATTGGACAAAGTCAGCATGGATTTACGAAAGGCAAATCATGTCTGACGAATCTTATAGAATTTTTCGAGGATGTAACTAGTAGAGTGGATAAGGGAGAACCAGTGGATGTGTTATATCTAGACTTTCAGAAGGCTTTCGACAAGGTCCCACATAAGAGATTAGTATACAAACTTAAAGCACACGGTATTGGGGGTTCAGTATTGATGTGGATAGAGAACTGGCTAGCGGACAGGAAGCAAAGAGTAGAATTAAACGGGTCCTTTTTAGAATGGCAGGCAGTGACTAGTGGGGTACCGCAAGGCTCAATGCTGGGACCCCAGCTATTTACAATATATATTAATGATTTGGACGAGGGAATTGAATGCAAGATCTCCAAGTTTGCAGATGACACGAAGCTGGGGGGCAGTGTTAGCTGTGAGGAGGATGCTAGGAGGCTGCAAGGTGACTTGGATAGGTTGGGTGAGTGGGCAAATGCATGGCAGATGCAGTATAATATGGATAAATGTGAGGTTATCCACTTTGGTGGCAAGAACAGGAAAGTAGACTATTATCTGAATGGTGGCCGATTAGGAAAAGGGGAGTTGCAACGAGACCTGGGTATCATGGTACACCAGTCATTGAAAGTAGGCATGCAGGTGCAGCAGGCAGTGAAGAAAGCGAATGGTATGTTAGCATTCATAGCAAAGGGATTTGAGTATAAGAGCAGGGAGGTTCTACTGCAGTTATACAGGGTCTCGGTGAGACCACACCTGGAGTATTGCGTACAGTTTTGGTCTCCTAATCTGAGGAAAGACATTCTTGCCATAGAGGGAGTACAGAGAAGGTTCACCAGACTGATTCCTGGGATGGCAGGACTTTCATATGAAGAAAGACTGGATAGACTCGGATTAAACTCGCTAGAATTTAGAAGATTGAGGGGGCATCTTATAGAAACTTACAAAATTCTTAAGAGGTTGGACAGGCTAGATGCAGGAAGATTGTTCCCGATGTTGGGGAAGTCCAGAACAAGGGGTCACAGTTTAAGGATAAGGGGGAAGTCTTTTAGGACCGAGAGGAGAAAAACATTTTTCGCACAGAGAGTGGTGAATCTGTGGAATTCTCTGCCACAGAAGGTAGTTGAGGCCAGTTCATTGGCTATACTTAAGAGGGAGTTAGATGTGGCCCTTGTGGCTAAAGGGATCAGGGGGTATGGAGAGAAGGCAGGTACAGGATACTGAGTTGGATGATCAGCCATGATCATATTGAATGGCGGTGCAGGCTCGAAGGGCCGAATGGCCTACTCCTGCACCTATTTTCTATGTTTCTATGTTTCTATATATATTGACATGGGTAACCTTTTATATAAGATGCTTTTTAAGACTTTATACACTGCACTTTATATTATATGTTATTTACTGCAAATGATAGTATTATATAACCTCGGTTTAGTCCCTTGACATTTATATTTAAACCAATATGGCTTATGTGTATGATCCTTTTGTACTGTAAAAGGCTTAACAGGAGAAGAAAGATGGCTAACATCGGGGGAATGCAATGCTCCTTATCATTCTTTTACCCATTTTATTACAACTTATTCAGAAACTGCATATAACACCAAGACCTCTGAGGTCGACAAAACATTATAGTGTCACAAAGTAGAACTATTGGATGTATTTTGTTACGATTACTATCTAGGTATAGGCATATATTGCATTATGTGATGCTCCTAGAAAGCAACAATTAGGACCAATAGGCCCACCGATACTGCCATTTGTTTTATTTTTAACATTACAATTTAGTATTCTATTTGCACAATTGTCTGAAAGGATTGGATAGCCCTTGCTCAGTTAAAGATTTGTAGGAAAACAGAAAAAAATAAGATGGATTGCTTCTTCGAAATCAGGCCAATTCCTAAGGAGGTTAAAGGCTAAACGTGGACGTATATATCCAAGATCACCTAAACTAGCTTTACATTATGAAACGTTGTTCTGGTTACCTGGAATGGAAAATCCAACCAGAATCCTCAACAGGAACACGATACCCATCTTTACCTCAGTACATATAAGAGGCAGGCTGACTCCATAACCCTTTTACATCAAACTTAATGCTGAATCATGGGATGAATTTGACTCTTTTCACCCAAAGCACAAAGTTACTCATCTTTATGTCAAAAACATTTGTGATGCATATTTGAATGAAAGGAGAATCAGTGGATTGCTTACAGGACATATTTTCAAAAAAATCTAATAATGAATCCTGAACAATGTCCCTAAGAAAATATGAACACTCCTCTGAGAAGGAATGCCCTCTAGCTCAAAGGTTTCTCCATTCATAGCATGGAAAGAACGGAGGCATTTGGGAAAGAGAGAGGCACTGGCGTCAACCTCATGATAAAGTCTTAGGTTTATTGCATAGGTGTAGCAATTCTGTCGAACTCCTCCTCTCCACACCTGGAATATCTGGTGGTGAATTCTGCTCCTTCTACCTCCCAAGGGAATTCACCTCCATCTTATTGACCGTGGTCTACATCCCACCCCAGGCAGATGTTCATCTAGCTCTGGAGGAGCTGCATGCCATGGTCAACAAATACCAGACGGCATACCCCGACTTCTTTCGTCGCCGGGGACTTCAATAAAGCCAACCTTAAGAAATCACTCCCAAACTACCACCGGCATGTGCCCCGCAGCACCAGAGGATCAAACAGCCTCGATCTATTCCACCATCCGAGATGCCTATCTCTCCATCCCACGCCCTCACTTTGGGAAATTGGACCACTTGATGGCCAGAGGAACAATCCAGGATTACTTGGAGTCGGTAGAATGGGCTCGGTAATGGACCTGAACAAATACGCCACAGTTGCTACCGACTTCATGAGGAAATATGTGGCGAAGTGTGTTCCATGAAAACCATCCGAGTGTTTCCAAACCAGAAGCTTTGGATGAACTAGGAGGTCCACAATCTTATGAAGACCAGATCTTGGGCATTCAAGTCTGGCAGCGCACATTTGTACAAGTCCAAATATGACCTCAATAAGGTATCAAAAAGGCCAAAAGGGACTTTAGCTTTGAATATCTATCTGAACCTAGCATATTGATGCAATCATGAAGAATGTCCATCAACATCTCTACTTCCCGAAAAGATTGAGGAGATTCGGTATGTCGACGAATATTTGAACTGCTGCAGATGAATGGCATATTGACCGGTTGAATGCCCAGGAACAAAGAAGATTGCAAAAAGTGGTGAACACTTCCCAGTCCATCAAGGGACTGATCTTCCCTTCATGGAAGGGATGTACAGAAGAAGACTGCCTCAACAAGGCAGCCAGCATCATCCAAGACCCACACTACCCTGGCCACTGTCTCATTTCATTCCTGCCATCGGGAAGAGCATGAAAACGGTAACATCCAGGTTCAGGAGCAGTTTCTTCCCAACAACAATCAGAACATTATGAACTCCAAACTAAAAACTGCCTTGATTGCACGAAGGACTTGAGGACATTGTTTTTGTCTTTGCACAATATTATTTGTTTTTATATATTGAACTACTTTTTGTTGTTTTTATGTTGACTACTGTGTACAATGGTTACATATCTGTTGTGCTGCTGCAAGTAATCGGATGTGTTGGTATTACAGATGAGCAAAGGTGACTACCGAGGCACTAGCGAAGATTGACTGGAAAGGGGCTTTAGTAGGAATGACGGTAGAGCAGCAATGGCAGGAATTTCTGCGGATAATTCAGAAGGTGCAGGATCATTTCATTGCAAAGAGGAAGAAAGATTCCAGGGGGAGAATAAGACGACCATGGCTAACAAGGGAGGTCAAGGACAACATAAAAGCAAAAGAGAAGGCATATAACATTGCAGATTAGTGGGAAGCCAGAGGATTGGGATGTTTTTAAAGAACAACAAAAGGTAACTAAAAGGACAATACGGGGAGAAAAGAAGAAGTAAGAATGTAAGCTAGACAATAATATAAAAGAGGATAGCAAGAGTGTCTACGGATATATAGGCAAGAGGCAAGAATGGACATTGGACCGGATGGACTACACCCGAGGGTTCTGAAGGAGGCGGCCTCAGAAATTGTGGAGGCATTAGTTGTGATGTTTCAAGAATCACTAGAGTTAGGAGTATTTCCTGAAGATTGGAAATTTACGAATATCACCCCGCTGTATAAGAAGGGAGCAAAGCAGAAGAGCGGAAACTACAGGCCGGTTAGCCTGACTTTAGTGGTTGGTAAGATTTTAGAGTCAATTATAAAGGATGAAGATACGCAGTACTTGGAAGTTCACAATAAAATAGGCTGAAGTCAGCAAGGTTTTGTGAAGGGAAGATCTTGCCCGGAGATCTTGAGGAAGAGGTGGAAGGTTGCTTCTCGGACTGGAGGCCTGTGACTAGTGGTATGCATCAGGGTTAGATGCTGGGCGCGTTACTGTTTGTCATCTACATCAATGATTTGGATGAGAACATACAGGGCAAGATTAGCAAGCTGGCTGATGATAGAAAAGTGGGTGGTTTTGCAGATAGTGAAGATGGTTGTGAAAGATTGCAGCAGGATCTGGATCGATTGGGCAGGTGGGCGGAGGAATGGTTGATGGAATTTAATACAGGGTAATGAGAGGTGTTGCATTTTGGGATGTCTAACAAGGGCAGGACCTACACAGTGAATGGTAGGCCTCTGGGGAGTGTTGTAGAGCAGAGGGATCTTGGAGTAAAGGTGCATTATTCTTAGAAGGTCGAGTCACAGGTAGATAAGGTGGTCATAAAGGCTTTTGGCACATTGGCCTTCATCAGTCAGAGTATTAATATATAAGTTGGGAGGTCATGTTGCAGTCATATAAGACGTTGGTGAGACCGTATTTAGAGTATTGTGTTCAGTTCTAGGCACCATGTTATAGAAAGATATTGTCAAGCTTGAAAGAGTTCAGAGAAGATTTATGAGGATGTTGCCAGGGCTAGAGGGTCTGAGCTATAGGGAGAGGTTGAGTAGGCTGTGTCTCTAGTCCTTGGAGTGCAGGAGGATGAGGGGTGATCTTATAGAATATAAAATCATGAGAGGAATAAGAGTAGATGCACAGAATCTCTTGCCCAGAGGAATCGAGGACCAGAGGACACTGTTTCATGGTGAAGGGGAAAAGGGGTAACTTTTTCACACAAAGGGTGATGGGTGTATGGAACAAGCTGCCAGAGGAGGTAGTTGTGGCCTGGAATGTCCTCAACATTTAAGAAACAGTTAGACAGGTACATGATAGGACAAGTTTGGAAGGATATAGACCAAACACAGGCAGGTGGGGCTAGTGTGGCTGGGACATGTTGGCCGGTGTGGGCAAGTTGGGCCGAGGGGCCTGTTTCCACACTGTATCACTCTATGAATCTATGTTAATAGCAGGACAGACAGAGAGGAGGTTGATGATGTTGTTTACCTAGATTTTCGGAAGGCCTTCGATAAGGTTCCGCACGTCAGGTTGCTAGGGATGATGAGAGCCCATGGTATTCAAGTAGCATGGATAATGGGTTGGCACGATGGCAGAAGACGAAGAGTTGTAATGAAAGGCTCTGTTTCAGGTTGGCTGCCTGTGACTAGTGGAGTTCCACAAGGATCAGTGCTGGGGCCGCTTCTCTTCACATTGTATATTAATGATTTGAATAAGGGGATCGAAGGCTTTGTGGCCAAGTTTGCAGATGATGCTAAGATAGGTGAAGGGGCAGGCAGTGTAGAGGAAGCAAGGACTCTGCAGAAGGATTGGACTGACTCGGAGAGTGGGCAGATAAGTGGCAGATGAAATTCAGCATAGCAAAGTGCGGAGTCAGCATTTTGGTAATTAGAATAAAGGCGTAGATTATTCTCTAAATGGAGAGAGAATCCAGAAATCGGAGGTGCAAAGGGACTTGGGAGTGCTGGTGCAGGACTCCCAAAAAGTTAATTTGCAAGTCGAATTGGTAGTAAAGAAGGCAAATTCAATGTTAGTGCATTTTAAAAGTTTGTGTTAATGATCTCTGGTTTGTTTTATGTGGGGGGTGATTTTTTTTTCAATCTCTTACCTAGCCGGTGGTGTGATTGTTTTCGGGGTCGTATCTCCGGTCGCTCTGCGGCCTAATATCGTGGAGCTGGAGGCCTTGCTCGGGACTGACTTTGAGCCCCACTGCGGGGCGTAGACTTACATTGGAGCCGATTCCTTGCCTGCGGGCTTTAACATCAAGGGTTCGCAGACTCGGGAGCTCCAAAACCGCAAGATGTTCAACTTGCCCTGACCCGGAGTCCGATCGCTGGCGCGGGGGAGTTGAGATTTCCCCGATGCAGGAGCTTGATCGCCCCGATGAGGAGGGCCCGCCACCGGCTACGGGAGTAAGATCGTCCCATTAACAGAAGGCTCGAGGCCCCCGACCGTGGGAGGACAATGAAGGGAAGAGATTGAACTTTTTTTTCATCTTCCATCACAGTGAGGAATGTGGAGGAGTCACTGTGGTGGATGTTCATGTTAAAATGTATTTTGTGTGTTCTGTTGCTTTTTATTAGTATGATGACTGTATGGCAGTCTCTTTTTTTTCTTTTTGTTCTGTTAAGTGGATGTCTTGGTTTAGTTTTTAAATTATTTTTAGCTGTGTATATGTGGGGGCCAGGGGGGGGGGAAACGTTTTAATCCCTTCCCTGTACGGGGACCCGACATTTTCCTTGTCGAGTCTCTGTTGTCGTTGGGCCTAACATCGTGGAGCCGGCGGCCTCCAACTGGAATCGACCTGGGGCTCCAGTCGCGGAGCCTGTGGACTCACCATCGCGGAGCTGGCCGACTTAGGAGTGCGGAGCTCTATGCTGGCGCGCGGCTTCTTTAGCCAGAGGGTAGTTAATCTGAGCCACTGATCCTCGCTCCTCCCCCAGCCACCAGTAGGCTGGGGCCATCATCTCACCTGGATTTCAGGCCCAGATCCAGACTGACAGTCTGAAGTATGGTCTTGTCAAGACGTCACATATCCATGATTTCTGGTGACGCTGCCTGATCTACTGTGCACTTTGTGTCATTTTATGTGTTAACCAGCATCTGCAGATCTTTGTTTCTACTACTTATACAATGATACTTATTCGGTTATAGCAGACAATTGTCAATAATGGACACCATTCCCCCCCCCCCCCCCCATATTCCGTTATAACAAGGGTTTCCTGTGCTTCAGTCGAGAGAAAATGAATACTCCCCTGTGCCCTGATTGATAATTATCTCTCAAACAACATCATTGTCACTGTTATTTGTGGAAGCTTAATGTGTTCAAACTAGCTGCTATCTTTACAGTATTTTATTACCTAAAGTATTTGGTCTGTCCTCGGATGGTGAACAACATTATATTAGTGCCAGATGTAAATTGTGCAAATCCAAAACACATATAATTTTTTTTTACAGCAATTCACAAACACAACTACATGTCTGTGTGACTAAAATGTAGTGCAATTGACACTCGCGTCATACATGGGGGATTTTAAGTATGATAGTGTATCTCCAGATTCTACCATGTCAAGTATTTTCTGAAATTTAATTATGATATTTTTCCATTGATAAGACTGAAATCAAAGACAATGTAACTAGTCACGTGGAATAAACGCATTTCAGGATTTCATCTCTTAATTACATCGATTACACTCTGACAGATGGCCAATTCAGTGGTTTCAGTTGAAAGCTTTTACAATTTAAGAGCAACCTTCATTTCACAAAGGGAACCAATTAAAAACTTTTAAGCAATGTAGCATCACCATTGATACAATGTTACCCTAGCAACCGCCACTTTTCTGCAAGAGCTAACAGGCACCAGCTGAAAAAGCTTTAAGTATTTAAATACAGCACAGAATACCAAAATCCTGTACCCTTGTCAGACGTTACATTCTAGAAGCTTTCATCCAAAAGCTTTCACTTGAAAGAACTTGTGTTAGTCATCCATCATCAACCCTTTTATCTAAAACCTTTTGAATGTTTCCTAAAAGGGTTTTAGAAATGCTTGCCAGAATTTAAAAGCTTTTCAATTAGTCATCAGTCATGAACTCTGAGATAAGATGTTTAAAGCTTCTTCTCACGATATACTGATGTATTTCCAAAATGGCAGCTTGTAACAGTGGCAGCAGTAGTTCAGCTGCTCAGATCGACAAACCAAAACGATCAAGTAACTGGACTGAGGTTGAAACAAGTGTTCTAATACGTATCTGGAACGAGTATTTATCAGACCTTCGAACAGCCAAGAGAAATGCTAAAGTATATGAAAAGATAGCTGAAGAATTTTTTGAAGCTACGGGGGTGAATCGTGATAAGGATCAAATAAGAACCAAAGTTACTAATTTGACCTTTCAATACAGGTAAGCATTATATTTGTTTGTAAAATGTATTAAAATTGAAATAATGCTGTCTCTGAGGATTCCTTTCTGTATTAAATTGAAACTGCTCATCCATTCTATAAATCATCAATATCTCAAGATAATGCCAAAAACACTTCTATTGTCAGAGCAGCTACAACATTTGGAAATGTTTTAAGGTAAGTCTACAAAAAAATGTAGAGATTTTGCAGGGTAATGAGGGTGAAATTTTCAGCAAAATGATGCCAACATCTGGAATTCTGAGCATCTGTGTTTAAAATCAAATTAAAAGATGTTTAGCGCCATGAGTCATCAAGCTGCGTTCCAACATTGGAGTCATCATGGTGTTCAATGGGGAACATGACACCAATTGTCCATCACTTCCAATAAGAATTTGCCAGAACATTCTTTATCTCCTTTTTTCCCCCTTGATTTTAATCAAAATAATTGGGTTATTACTTGAAAATGTTCTTTCCAATCTTGACAAGTTATTTTTATATATAAATCTCCACTGACTTGCTAATGTAAAAATGTAATATGGACAGGTGTTGGAAACTACAAGTGCTGAAAATGTGATTTTTTTCCTCCAAGTATTTGAAAGATTTTTGTCTTTTATTTAATTTAAACATGTTTAAAATTTTAAATTGTTTTGCATGTTTCACAAACATTCAGAAATGGAATGTTTTAATAGATTTAAGTACTTGACAAATCTGACAGAGTCTGGAGCACGTTCGAGCCGATTGTTAAATTTACAGATAGTAGATAGATTGTAGATAGAGCTAGTTTTGGTGCCTGTTTTATGCCATCAGTTCCTTACAACGCACAAGGCCTGAAAAATGAGAATCTTCTCAGCACTCTATACTGGAAGAATGATTAAGCATTTAGTGCCTTTTTTTCTAAGCAGGTCAGTGCAGATGATCACAAAATCCTCCCATATGGTTTAATTTGGTATTAGAAAACTAAACGTAATGGATATCAAAATGATACTGCATAACATTATGTTTACACAATAAAATGTTATCAAAAACTGTATGCAATTGGTGCCAGTACGACAGATTGTTGTTTCTCTGCTATAAAAGATCACGTTACATATGTAAAACTGTTCACCGCACACAAGGCTCACAGCCAAGCAGGCATTAATCAGGCTTGCTTCAGTGTTTGTTAAAAGCTATCAGATTTTACATTGTCTGTTACTGAGGTAAATGAGTCAGTTTCCAGATGTCTCCTTTTGTGGTGTCCTTTGTGTTTGTGCCGATTCTGCTATTCATAACCTTGGCTCCATAAATCTCTAATTATTCATGGCCCTCTGGTAGCCTCTCCAATCATTCCTCTTCTACCCCTGAATTTGACCCAATTATAGCCTAAAGATTCAGATGCATTTAATTTTTTGCCAGATATATATGTAAATTTTTATTTTTGCATGAAAAACCCAAAATGGCCTCTGGATTGGAGTGCTAAATTATAGTGGTAAATTAAAAATATATTGAAAATCCGGATGCTTATGTGTAAAGAAAATAATTGGGTTTTCCAGTTACACAGCAGTATGCAGTTTTGTGCCTTTTTTCCCAGGAGATAGTCTTATCGGCTTCCAAAATGAAATTGGATAGGCAAAACTGCAAGTTGGCATAATGCTGCAAATGGGCCAAGCCCAGAATGCCAACTTGCAGTTTTGCCTATCCAATTAGGTTCAGAATCGCAGAGTCATAGCATTGTGCATGTGGTGCATGTGACAATAAATGTGGACTTCAATGTACAGCATAGAAAAGGGCCCTTCCACCCAGCATATGTATGCCAAAATGTTGCCCATCCATACAAGATCCTATATCCTTCTATGGCTTGTCTGTGCAAATACGTTCAAATATCTCTTTAGAGCGTAGGAAACTAAGGGGTGACATTGAGGTAGACAAGCTCATGAGAGGCATGGATAAAGTGAATGCTCACACAACTTTTTCCCAGGAGATAGTCTTATCGGCTTCCAAAATGAAAGGGCATAGGCTTAAGGTGAGAGGGGAGATAATTGAGATCAACTTTTTCCACACAGAGGGTGGTCCATATCTGGAATGAACTGTCAGTGGAAGCGATGGATGTGTATATAATTGTGAATTTTAAAAGATAATATTGGGCCAGCTATATGGGCATAATGCTGCCAATGGGCCAAGCCCAGAATGCCAACTTGTTTGTCATGGACAGTTTGGGCTGAAGGGCCTGTTTCTGTGCTGTATGCAAATAAAAAAACGTTTCCTTCAAATCCCCTTTAAAACTCCTTCCTCTCACCTTAAACCCATGTTTTTGTTTTTGATACACCCATCATTCTGACCATCTAACATCTCTGCCCTTATGATTTTGTATACCTCTATCATGTCACCCGTCAGCATGCTCCATCCCAGGGAAAACAAACAAACCTGCCTTTCTTATCCAATCTCACCCTTTTGCCCAAATAGGTGAATCTATAACCTAGAAGTTTAAGGTGAAAGATGGGAGATTTCAACAGGTCCTGAGGGGCAGGTTTTGACACATGGAGGATAGTGGGTGTATGGAATGAGCTGCCAGAAGAAGTGGTGGAAGTATTTACAATTAAAAGGTTTAAAGACATTTGGTCAAGTTTGAGGGATATGGGGCAAATGCAGCCAAAGGATGCCCTAGAAAGGCATCTAGGTCGGCATCGATGAGGAGCCAAAGGGTACATTTTTGTGCTCTATAACTCTTTGACTAATAATGTCCTTTTCACACAACCGATGCCATATTCCCAATAATAATACTATGGACTATGCAGATTTATAGGAACAATTGTGTTCCCTTTTTAGCTAACTACACATTACTGCAAATTATAATCAATGATCGCTGGCTATGTGATTCTCAGATGATCATTAAAATAAGGTTTTATGATTCCATTGCAGTTATTTTTATAATATTTTTAATATACTTGTCAACTGTAAAATAAGTAATCTATTCGCGGTCTACAACACCACAATTCATTTATTCAACATTTTTAAGACTTTCAGGAAATGAGGGCTGTTTTTTACCATGTAATTCATTCTGCATCTTATTCTTTCAGAATGGCACAGAAGCTGATTTCACATTTGCTTTAAATATATAAATCAATAAAAATGTATTCCATTATATAGTGTTCATTCAACATTCAAAATTCTACATTCAATCATAGTCATAGAGTGATGCCCACACCGGCCAACGTGTCCCAGCTACACTAGTCCCACCTGCCTGTGCTTGGTCCACATCCCTCCAAACCTGTCCTATCCATGTACCTGTCTAACTGTTTCTTAAACAATGGGATAGTCCCAGCCTCAACTACCTCCCTACAGCTTGTTCCATACACCCACCACCCAGTGAAAATCGAATAACGGAATCTTCTTAGTGAAACTACAATATCAACCATGTTTATTTTCTTTGAATATATGGCAAATGATTTCTAACTAATATTTCATTTTGCAATTAGAAAACTCAAAGCTACTTGTGGAAATATAGCGTCTTCTTCGTACTGGCCCTATTATGAAGCAATCCACAAAATGCTTGCTCAGTTCCCTGGGCAGGATGAACCCAGTATATCTGAGGATATAACACAATTACCTTCAGCTTCCAAATCAAAAACTCCATCACCCTCACAGAAACAAACATTTCCAAATGATGATGCCTTGATATCTGAGGGAAGTTCTTACCAATCCGATCTTGTGGAAAATTCACCTAGTTTTCATTCTCCACAACTGAGGTAAGGTAATATTTTTTTTACATTTCTCTTATGGATCAATTTCAAACGGGATGACTTAAAGCCCTGTTCCATGGTACGAGTTCATTCCAAGAGCTCTCCCGAGTTTGCCCTGATTCGAACTCAGAGATTTACGGTAATGGCCACTCGTCGGTACTCGGAGCTCTCGTGGACATTTTTCAACATGTTGGAAAATCTTCACGAGCCTTCCTGTGCTTACCTGCCATTACCGAGTCTTCCCGAGTACCTGCCGTTAGCGGTACGAGCCGCTAAGAGACGTCCCCGAGCTCCGACTTACCCGCTACGTTCATTCTCCATGCTTACCACGAGTTTGATTTTTTTTTTACTCGGGAGAGCTCTTGGAATGAACTCGTACCGTGGGACAGGGCTATTAGGTTTATGGAACTCTACACTTTTTTATTTCCAAGTGGAATTTGCAAAAATTAAGTTTTGCTATTTGCAAAAATTAAGTTTTACAAAAAAATAATTTCAATTGATTAATTTGTCTATAGAATGTTGACAGGAATGTTGACAGGAATACATCTAAAAACGGGATATGCAAGTGCAAAATCTCATATCTAATATTGTTACACCATTTACTCCACCATTATTTAAAGGCTAGTCAACAAATTCTTCACAAGAAATTTGCTAATTTTCCTTTTCTATTCCCAGATTTGTGTTTGGGAGTAGAAATGGTAGTGGTAGCCTGGTCCAGAGTAATGAACTCTGGATTATTTCCAGCGCCACGTGCTAGTGAGGGTGGGACAGGAAGATTAGGCAGATGAATGGGTGGCTGAGGTTTTGATGCTGGGGGCAGGGATTCAGATTTTTAGACCATTGGGGCAGAGGTGAGCTGTACGAGGATGGGTTACACCTGAAATTGAGGGGAAGCATTATCCTGGCAGGCAGGTTTGCTAGTGCTGCACGGGTGGGTTTAATGGTGGACAGAATAGGCAGAAGCATGGAAGGGGGATGGAAGGACTGTTGATTTCAATTGCACTTATTTTAGTGTGAGAGGCCTGACAGGTAAGGCAACAAACTCAGGGCGTGGATAGGTACGTGCGACTGGGAACTGTGGGTCAGGCAGCATCTTTAGAGACAGACAGATGGTTGATATTGAAGATCGAGAAGTTGCATCAAATTCACTTGTGTTTCTGTTACTTCTCCCGATTTGTGCTTTCTTAGAGAATTCTTCAAATCTTTCATGAATAATCAATCAAATTCATGACTTCCAACAGGAAATGTTTTAAAGGAAACAAGTATTTAAATTGGCTTTTAGATTTTTAAAATTAGATTATCTTTCTCTAAGACTTCTTTGTAGAGATTCTTTTAATTCCCATTTCAATTTGAAAATTGTCTTCTCTCACTATTTATAACTTTATATTAATGAGGGCAATTAACCAGAAGCATTTAGAAACTGTACTTTAATTCACTCACAGTATTTAATCTCTGTGGAAATAGAGAAATATTTGCACTAGATGCACAAAGTAATCTATAATAAAATTGTCTGAACCATCTGAAGGGTCACAACAGAAAATAATGTCTGTCGATTTCCCTCCACAGATGTGGCCAGGCCTGCTGCGTTCCTCCAGCACTTTGAATTTTGCTCTTGATTACAGCATCCACCATTTCGTGTCTACAATAAAATTCTGTCCATTTTACTTTAATCAGTCAAGCTTCAGTTTAGTTCTCAGAATCTCTGTTATCTTTTTAAATTCACACTGTGTCAGGCACATAATCTAAAATAAACATTTCCCATTCAACAGTTAAAAAACAAATACTGGTTGAACACCTGCATTTGAGGGAAATGCTAAGAAAATGTTTGCAGTTAACAGACTGATCAGTCTGAAGAAAGGTCCCAACCCAAAACATTCTCTGTCCATTTCCCTCCACAGATGCTGAGTTCCTCAAGCACTTTTGATTTTTGCTCATGATTTCAGCATTTTCAGTCTCTTGTTTATCCATTCTCAGCAAGAAAATACATTTTAGTAGGAGCAGATTCTGCCTGCCCATTTGCACCATCAGAACCCCCTAATCATGAAGATTGTTTCAGTTACTATTTACACATGGATGGAGTTCTCAGTAATTATCGTTCATGTGACATTCCTGTGATGCCAAACCGCAAAAGTCAGCAAAGCAGTCAAACAGAGACCAAGACTACCCATGCTGTAGAGACTCGAACCCTGAGCAGGAATCAATGACCATATAAATAAATATGCACATTACTCGAAGGAGAGGATATGACTGCAATGCTCTCTTCCTTCAGGTGCAGTGAGTTATCTAAAGGAAACTCAGTTAATGCTGTTGTATCTCGAGGCAAACACCACCATCATTAATTAGCCCTATGGAGCAGTAGTTAATTGAAATGCATAAATAGCTTAAGATCTGAGAGGCTGATGCAGTCAGAAAATGATGTAACAATTGACATCAAGTGGATAAATATAGGTCAGTTCGGTGGGGAGATGATCAGTCTTATCACCTAAATTCTACACAATTCTGTGCTTAGATCCTGCCTGACTTCAGATAAGATTCCGTGGAACATACATGACTATTGTCACATAATTATACAAAACAAGAAAGTGAGTTGAGTCTGATTTGCTTTTACGTACAGAACTTCTGCAGCTAGCAGGTATTTTTTTTCTGGATTTGAACCTAGAACCACACAAAAGGCACTGCACCATCTTGTGTTTCAATTGACTACTTTAACCCATGAAAATGAAGTTAAGTTTCAGTGGTTCCCACCCCCACCTTTTCTCAGCTCCACCCCAATCCTTTCCTGCCTTTTTTAAGCTGGTGGGGTATCTGTCTAATTTCTCCTCCAATGAACTGCATTTTTTTGCTGAAGAGATTTTAATTATGCCGAAGTTTCATTTTTACAATGTAGAATCGAAAGTTTATTTTAGTTTTGGGATACAGCGCGGAAACGGACCCTACAAGCCCACCAAGTCTGCACCGACCAGTGATCCCCACACATTAACACTACCCTACACACACAAGAGACAATTTACATTTATACCAAGCCAATTAATCTACAAGCTGTACGTCTTTGGAGTGTGGGAGGAAATCCCTGAGAAAACCCACGCGGTCACGGGGAGAACGTACAAACTCCGTACACACAGCACCTGTAGTTGGGATCGAACCCGGGTCTCTAGTGCTGCAAGACAGCAATTCTACCGCTGCGCCACCATGACGCCGTGATAAAGACATCATGAGTTTTGAATGTGATTTGTGAACCTGTAATGCATTGCCCATGTTCTAATTAAGTGTTCTGCACATTCTTTAATCATTGCAGAAATGAATCGGGATCCATCAAAAAAAGGAGAGCATCAAATGCTGACTTACACAAGAAAAGCCTAAAACTAATGGAATCAATGCTGGAAGAACAGAAGAAAATAAGCACAGCTGTGGAAGAAACAAATAGAGAGGTTCGGAGAATTCTTGACCAACAAACTCTCTTGTTAAATAAAAGCTTGCAACTTCAGCAGCACATGTTACAATTGTTAGAGAAAGTCGTTTGCCAGCATTGTGCAAAAAAAACAAATCGTTTCTAAACATATATGCAGCCTGAACTTACAAACATCTATTTTTTTTAAAATAAAGAAAACTGGTATGAATAACAGATGAGTGGTCAATTCTACATAATGTATATAAGGTGTTAAATACAGTGATGTGAGCACTCCATCAGTAATGCCACATCATCAAGAATGTTTTTCCCAGGTGTAAGCACATCTCCCAATGTTTCTCCAACAAAAGGAACAAAGCAGACATACACCAGATCACTGAATCCTCATCAGTCTAGATTAAAAACACTTAGGTGACATGATGCCCCGTTTCTATTTTTTTTGTACAATTCAATTTTGATCCATAATGATTGAATATGCATATGATTGAAATGGCAGAGCACAAAGTAGAGGAGCAAGAACATAAATAGTAACTTCAGCTCAGTTTAGTTTAGTGTAACGAGGTACAGTGAAAAGCTTTTGTTGCGTCTAAACCAGTCAGCAGAAAGACAATAAATGATTACAATCGATCTATTTTCAGTGTATCGATACATAAGGGAATAACGTTTAGTGCAAGATAAAGCCAGCAAAGTCCGATCACCTAAGTCTAAGGGTTACCAAAGAGGTAGACTATCCCTGAATCTACTGGTATGCATTTTCACACTTCTATACCTTTTGCCTGATGGGATTGGGGAGAAGCGGCAGTGGCCAGGGTGCGACTCATCCTTGATTATGCTGCTGGCCTTGCCGAGGCAGCAAGAGGTGTAAATGGAGTTAATAGAAGGGAGGTTGCTTTGTGTGATGGTCTGAGCTGCGTCCAGCTATGTATCATTTCTGTAACTTGCAATCACGCCCGGATGGCGAGTCTGCGGCCACTGGTGTAGAAATACACCTTGATTACACTTGAGGCCTGCACCTGCCCGAGCAGCTCGTGGTCCATTGCTGGGTGCTAGCACAGCACAAGTAGTTAAGGCCTTGGAGTGTGTAAAGCTGTTTATAGCACAGTCTTAAACCACCTGGACTCATGAATTTCTTAGGGGAGGTTTATTTTGGTCCAATTTCCAAGGAAAATAATCTCCCTATAGGGCCTGTCCCACTTTCACGACCTCTGCCTAGTTTGCCCTTGACTCTTACTTGCAGCATGGTCGTCACGAGGTCGTGGGTAGGTCGTGATGCTAGTCGTAGGTACTCGTGGCATCAAGTAGGTCCTGGCATTTTTTCAACATGATGAAAAATGTCCACGAGTAAAAAAAGCCGTGAATTAGGTCGTGAGAGTGGGACAGGCCCTTAATTTAACCTCTTCTTTCACTCATGAACTAATGATGATCAACTGTTCAGATTTACCTCCATTTTTGAAGTTTATGATCAAAAATTTGAGAAATAAATTCAGTGTGATTGATATCATGCATTCAATTTGGGGTATATATAATTAAAAAATGTCCTCAACTCGCTGTTTTTGAAAAGATTCCACTAACCCGTGTCAAAACTGAAACTCAGTGACTCATACCTGCCTGCATAAAATTAGTCCCTAATGGTATTTAATTCTCCTTTTTTATCTTAATAGATTTATCAATTAAATCAAAAATTGCAGAGAGGTTGAAATTGTTTTTATCAACATTTTCATCAGGTATGCAGCATGAACTCTTTGATACTTTGGTTGGGTTACTTAGCAGAAATGTGCTCAACTATTGCCTCGGATTATGCGTGATTTGGCCCACTTCCCACATTCTCTCATACGTATTTTTTAAATCTGTGCTGCTCCCAATATCCTGCTAGGCTTGAACAACTGTAACATAATGCCCCACTTTTGTACTCAGTTCCCTGACTGATAAAGGCCAGCATGCCAAATGCACTCTAACTACCTGCGATGCCACTTTTCGGCATTCCAAAATTGAAATTAACAATAAAATCATTTTAAATTATTGTAAAAATATAAATATCAAACACCACTTCCATTAAGTTTGGCTAGCAATCAAACTTTAAGGAACATTAAAAAATATTAATTGATTTTTGAAGCATAATGGTACAGTTGATAAAGCAGCATCCTTGTAGACTGAGACCTCGGGCACTGTAAATTGCTCCCAGAATCGGAGAAAGTTGATGAAATTTTGAGAATCAATAATGGTTTTAAAGTAGATTTAGTGTAAATGGTTGGTAATTGATGGTCAATGTGGACTCTGAGGTCAATCGTCCCGCATCCATGTGGTATCCCATTAAGACTATGATTACATCATTTTAAAAAAGGCAATGCATTTCATTTCTGTCTCCATGGTTCTATATATTGTATATATAGCAGCATGTAAATAAATCTGACCATCATTTTAGGCTAAATTTACCATCTTGGATGTGTTGTTTTTTGTTCTTTTGAAAAGGGAAGTTGATTTATTTATTTAACAACATTGGAAAACTTGTTTTGTATAAAAGCATGTACAGTTCCTTGTTTCTACATATAAGTATTTCATGAGGCTTCTTGTGTCTACAATACAGTCAATAAAATGACTGCTCACCTTTTCACTCAGTGCAACTTTCCTGCATGAACCCCATTCCTCCAATTTATTTAATAGAAATAATAATATAGCACACTGACAAGCCCTTCAGCCCACAATGCCTGTGCCAAACATGATGCCAAGACCAAATCTTGTCTGCCTGCACACAATCCATATCCCTCCATTCCCTGCTTATCCATATGTCTATTCAAAAGTCCCTTAAATGCCACTATCTTATGTGCTTCAACCAGAGCTCTCAGCAGCACATTCCAGGCACTCAACACCCTCCGTGCATAAATGCTAGCCAGCAAATCTCCTTTAAACTTTATCCCACTCACCTTAAAGCTAACCCAACCTGGGGAAAAGGTTCTGACTGTCTATCCTATCTATGCCTTTTCTAATTTTAGATACTTCTAGCAGGTTTCCCAGCAACCTACAGCATTCTAGTGAAAACAATCCAAGTTTGCCCAACCATTCCCCGTAGCTAATGTCGTTTACATAGAAACATAGAAAATAGGTGCAGGAGGAGGCCATTCGGCCCTTTGAGCCAGCACCGCCATTCATTGTGATCATGGCTGATCGTCCCCAATCAATAACCCGTGCCTGCCTTCTCACCATATCCCTTGATTCCACCAGCCCCTAGAGCTCTATCTAACTCTCTCTTAAATCCATCCAGTGATTTGGCCTCAACTGCCCTCTGTGGCAGGGAATTCCATAAATTAATCCAGGCATCATTCTGGTACACCTCCTCTGCACTCATTCCAAAGCCTCCTTATCCTTCCTGTATTGGGGTGATCAAAACAGCATGAAATACTCCAAAGAATATCCAAAAGATAATGCATCTTGTCTCAGTTGTTGAGTACCACTGTACTCTTGGGCAAAAAATGTCTAAGATTTACTACCCTTTGCATGAAAGATTTTTTTTAAATCATCCAATGTTTCAGTGTCCTGGAGTAACGAGACATGGAGCATGCTTGGCCTTGGGTGTGTGTGCGTCACTCGGGTGTGCCTCAAGGATGGGGAAGAAGCATCTGGATTGCTTGGGGGAAGGGGGGAGATGGAACAGGAACAAAAACTACAGATATGATTTACATACTGCACCTTTTTCAAGAATAGTGCAGCATGAAAACAGGCCATTTGGCTCATTTTGTCCACATCAATCAGTAGACACCCTTCTGTATTAATCACACCCCCAGCACTTGGTCCAAAACCCTCTGTACTAAGCAATTCATATGATCACCTAGACACTTCGTAGTGCTTACACTGACCCAGCTTCAACCACTCTCTCCAGCAGTGCATTCCTGGTACTCACCACTCTCTGGGTGAAGATTCCCTCAGATCCCTTCTAAATCTCTTCCCCTAGTATTTCCCCATCAGTCCTCATAACAGAACTGCTCCATCCTAGGCAAACTTCCTGGAGAACTTCATCTGTGCCTGATCTAGTGACCAGAACAGCATGGAGTACTCCAGCTGAGGTCTGACCAATGTTTTATGAACATTGCTATGGGCAGCTGCATGGGCCCCAGCTATGCCTGCCTTTTTATAGGGTACATTGAACATTGTACCCTGTTCCAGGCGTACACTGGCCCTATCCCCGAAAACAAACAGCTAACAATGGCCTGTATCCTTTATCCGCTACTTTTTTGCATATCTTTTATTCATTGTTCTTTATCTCTCCTCATTATCGTCTATATCTCTAGATTCCCTTATCCCTAGCCAGTCTGAAGAAGTGTCTCGATCTGAAACGTTACCCATTCCTTCTCTCCAGAGATGCTGCCTGTCCCACTGAGTAACTCTACCTTTTTGTGTCTATCAATATTTTATGAAGGTGGCGCATAACATCCCTAAACTGTGTGGAACACAATGACAACTCCTATGCATTCTTAATCACATTGTCTATCTGATTTGCCACCAATAATGTATGGACCTGCACTCGGAGGTCCCTCTGTTCGGCAATACTTCCGAAGGCCTAACCATTTATAGTGTATATCCTAACCAAAATGCATCACTCATAGTTGACTGGATTAAACTCCATCTGCTATCTTTCAGCCCATTTCACCATCACACTCTGCAATCTAACACTATCTTCCACACTATCAATAAAGCAGCCAATCATCCTGTCATCGACAGTTACTGATCATGCTTCCCACATCCACATCCAAGTCATTTGAGTATTGCAATCAAGCATTTCAGCATCTATCTAGTCACAAGCATCCAAGCACAAAAACAATCCTCTGCCATTATCGTGTCGATTGTGGATCCAGTTTGCCAACTTGTCTTGGATCATGTGCCCCAACAGTAACTGCACCTGTACCTACCGTTACTGTTACAGATGTCAGATTATCCTTCTGAGAGTGAACCCCCTGAAAGCAAATGGCCTGGACAGAGTTCCAGGCACTGAGCAGCTAGCAGGAGTATTGACAGACATATTTTACGTCTTTCTATTCTGTATCACCTGCTTTGAAAAGACCCATTATCATCCCGGTGCCAACGAAAAGCAAGGTAACTTTAATGGCTCTGACATCCATCATCAGTAAGTACTAGTTCAAGAGACTGGTCATGGCATTCATGAACTCCAGCCTCCCTATAGCCTTGATCCATTGCAGTTTGTGTACCATCACAACAGATCTACTGGAGATGCCATCTCCCCGGTCCTGCACTCATCACTGGAACATTGGGATAATGAGGACACTAGATTCAGGCACAGCTTCCCTGCTGCTATCAGACTACTAAATGGTCCTCTTATAAAGATTAATCTCACAGTGGTGGGCAAGTTACTGGGGAGTATTGTGAGGGCAGGATCTACCAGCATTTGAATAGACAAGGACTGATTAGGTCTTGGCAGACCGAGGGTAAGTATTCAGCGAAATGGTTGCCATGTCTATGCTTGGCTCACTGATGTACAGGAGCCTACATTGGGAACACCGGATGCTGTAGATGAGGTTAGTGGAGATGCATGCAAACGTCTGTCTCACGTGAAAGAACTGTCGGGGTCCCTGGATGGAATCGAGGGAGGAGATATAAGGGCAGGTGTTGCATCTCCTGCGTTGCAGGGGAAAGTACCTGGGGAGGGGGTGGTTTGGGTTGGAATGGATGAGTGAACCAAGGAGTTGTGGAGGGAGTGGTCTCTGCAGAAGGGGGTGGAGATAGGAAGATGTGATTAGTGGTGGGAACACGTTGGAGGTGACGGAAATGTCGGAGGATGATTTGTTGGATGTGGAGGCTGGTGGGGTGAGAGTGAGGACCAGGGGAATTGTTCGTGTTGCGTCTGGAGGGGTGGGGAGTGAGAGCAAAACTGGCGGACACAGAAGAGACACGTGTGAGGGACCCATCTATAGCAGAAGGGGAGAACCCACGTTCACTTAAGAATGAGCACATCCAGTACCACCCTGCCTGATGTCATATTTGTGTCTATTTTAGAAGATTGAGGGGGGATCTTATAGAAACGTACAAAATTCTTAAGGGTTTGGACAGGCTAGATGCAGGAAGATTGTTCCCGATGTTGGGGAAGTCCAGGACAAGGGGTCACAGTTTAAGGATTAAGGGGAAATCATTTAGGACCGAGATGAGAAAAACATTTTTCACACAGAGAGTGGGGAATCTCTGGAACTCTCTGCCACAGAAGGTAGTTGAGGCCAGTTCATAGGCTATATTTAAGAGGGAGTTAGATGTGGCCCTTGTGGCTAAAGGGATCAGGGGGTATGGACAGAAGGCAGGTGCAGGATACTGAGTTGGATGATCAGCCATGATCATATTGAATGGCTCGAAGGGCCGAATGGCCTACTCCTGCACCTATTTTCTATGTTTCTATGTTTCTATATGTTGCCGGCCTTGATTTGTCCTGGTTTTCTTGCTTCCAGTTCCTCCCCCTATAAGCAGTGTGAAGAAGGGCCCCGATCTGAAACGTCACCCATCCATTTTCTCCAGAGATGCTGACTAACCCGCTGCATTACTCCAGCTCTTTGTGTCTATTTTTGGTATACACCAACCTCTGCAGTTCATTGTGTAGGAAGGAACTGTAGATGCTGGTTTACACTGAAGATAGACACAAAATCCTGGAGTAACTCAGGCAAGCATCTCTGGAGAAAAAGGAATAGGTGACATTTCGGGTCTGAAGAAGGGTCTCAACCTAAAACGTCACCTATTCCTTTTCTCCTGAGATGCTGCCTGACCCACTGAGTTTTTCCAGCAATTTGTGTCTATGTAAATGCAGTTCATTTTTATTACAACGAATACAGGAGTTGGGACTGCAATTGCACAAGACCTTGGTGAGACCTCACTTGGAATATTGTGTATAGATTTGGTTATTAAGTGTCCAAAGAAGATTTACAAGAATGTTGCAGAGGGCCTGAGATATAGGGAGAGGTTGGGCAGGCAAGGACTTTGTTCCTTGGAGCATAGGAGACTGAGAGGGTGATCTTATAGAGGTGTACAAAATCCAGGATAGGCACAAAGAGGGTGAATGCAGTCTTTTTCCCCACAGAACGGGAATCAAACACAAATGGAGTAGGTTTAAGGTGAAAGGGGAAAGATTCAAAAGGGACATGATGAGCAAATTCTTCACTCAAGAATAGAGGTGTGTATATGGAACAAGCGGCCAGATGAAGAGATTGCGGCAGTTACAATAACAACATTTAAGAAATTGGGAGATATACATGGATAGGAAAAAGTTAGGAAAGAGAATAGGAAAAGGGGATATTGGTCAAACGTGGTCAAATGGGCTTAGCGTAGATGGGGCTTCTTGGATGGCAGGTCATCAAACATCCTGTTTTTAATGCTGTATTACCATGTACTCTATGGCTGATTTCTTGAGAGCTCATTTGAGCCCCCACAGCTCCCGACAATAATGTAATCTATTACCAAGTCCAATGTAATCTATTACCTTCATAAGGTAATCCTTTGGAAAGTGTCTAGTTACGATGGTGTACCTAGCCGCGTTTTTAAAACCTATATGGACAAATTGGCTAGAGTTTTTGCAGACATTTTCGACCTCTCACTACTAAAGTCTGAGGTACGCAACTGCTTGATTCATAATATTATAGAAGTGCTCCACTTTCAAGAAGACCAAGGTAACATGCCTCATTGACTACTGACCGACTCAAAACTTACCATCACTCAGAAACTGGGTTTCTGTTTGTCCTTTGCAATTGGATCCTCGACTTCCTCATCGACAGAACACAATGAGTTCAATGAGAATTGACAACATTTCCTCCTAGAAACCATCAACACAGGAGCCCCTCAGGGCTGTGTGTTAGGTCCTTGCTCTAGCCACTCTATACTCATGATCGTAGTCAGTCACAATACTAACGCCATCTTTAAACTTGCCGATGATACCACTGTTGTTGGATGAAGAATGGGTAATGATGAGTCAGAGTACAGGAGAGAACTGATAATCCTAACCCTCTCCCTAATGCAATTCATATGATCACCTAGACACTTCGTAGTGCTTACACTGACCCAGCTTCAACCACTCTCTCCAGCAGTACATTCCTGGTACTCACCACTCTCTGGGTGAAGATTCCCTCAGATCCCTTCTAAATCTCTTCCCCTAGTATTTCCCCATCAGTCCTCATAACAGAACTGCTCCATCCCAGGCAAACTTCCTGGAGAACTTCATCTGTGCCTGATCTAGTGACCAGAACAGCATGGAGTACTCCAGCTGAGGTCTGACCAATGTTTTATGAACATTGCTATGGGCAGCTGCATGGGCCCCAGCTATGCCTGCCTCTTTATAGGGTACATTGAACATTGTACCCTGTTCCAGGTGTACACTGGCCCTATCCCCGAAAACAAACAGCTAACAATGGCCTGTATCCTTTATCCGCTACTTTTTTGCATATCTTTTATTCATTGTTCTTTATCTCTCCTCATTATCGTCTATATCTCTAGATTCCCTTATCCCTAGCCAGTCTGAAGAAGTGTCTCGATCTGAAACGTTACCCATTCCTTCTCTCCAGAGATGCTGCCTGTCCCACTGAGTAACTCTAGCTTTTTGTGTCTATCAATGTTTTATGAAGGTGGCGCATAACATCCCTAAACTGTGTGGAACACAATGACAACTCCTATGCATTCTTAATCACATTGTCTATCTGATTTGCCACCAATAATGTATGGACCTGCACTCAGAGGTCCCTCTGTTCGGCAATACTTCCGAAGGCCTAACCATTTATAGTGTATATCCTAACCAAAATGCATCACTCATAGTTGACTGGATTAAACTCCATCTGCTATCTTTCAGCCCATTTCACCATCACACTCTGCAATCTAACACTATCTTCCACACTATCAATAAAGCAGCCAATCATCCTGTCATCGACAGTTACTGATCATGCTTCCCACATCCACATCCAAGTCATTTGAGTATTGCAATCAAGCATTTCAGCATCTATCTAGTCACAAGCATCCAAGCACAAAAACAATCCTCTGCCATTATCGTGTCGATTGTGGATCCAGTTTGCCAACTTGTCTTGGATCATGTGCCCCAACAGTAACTGCACCTGTACCTACCGTTACTGTTACAGATGTCAGATTATCCTTCTGAGAGTGAACCCCCTGAAAGCAAATGGCCTGGACAGAGTTCCAGGCACTGAGCAGCTAGCAGGAGTATTGACAGACATATTTTATGTCTTTCTATTCTGTATCACCTGCTTTGAAAAGACCCATTATCATCCCGGTGCCAACGAAAAGCAAGGTAACTTTAATGGCTCTGACATCCATCATCAGTAAGTACTAGTTCAAGAGACTGGTCATGGCATTCATTAACTCCAGCCTCCCTATAGCCTTGATCCACTGCAGTTTGTGTACCATCACAACAGATCTACTGGAGATGCCATCTCCCCGGTCCTGCACTCATCACTGGAACATTGGGATAATGAGGACACTAGATTCAGGCACAGCTTCCCTGCTGCTATCAGACTACTAAATGGTCCTCTTATAAAGATTAATCTCACAGTGGTGGGCAAGTTACTGGGGAGTATTGTGAGGGCAGGATCTACCAGCATTTGAATAGACAAGGACTGATTAGGCCTTGGCAGACCGAGGGTAAGTATTCAGCGAAATGGTTGCCATGTCTATGCTTGGCTCACTGATGTACAGGAGCCTACATTGGGAACACCGGATGCTGTAGATGAGGTTAGTGGAGATGCATGCAAACGTCTGTCTCACGTGAAAGAACTGTCGGGGTCCCTGGATGGAATCGAGGGAGGAGATATAAGGGCAGGTGTTGCATCTCCTGCGTTGCAGGGGAAAGTACCTGGGGAGGGGGTGGTTTGGGTTGGAATGCATGAGTGAACCAAGGAGTTGTGGAGGGAGTGGTCTCTGCAGAAGGGGGTGGAGATAGGAAGATGTGATTAGTGGTGGGAACACGTTGGAGGTGACGGAAATGTCGGAGGATGATTTGTTGGATGTGGAGGCTGGTGGGTGAGAGTGAGGACCAGTGGAATTGTTCGTGTTGCGTCTGGAGGGGTGGGGAGTGAGAGCAAAACTGGCGGACACAGAAGAGACACGTGTGAGGGACCCATCTATAGCAGAAGGGGAGAACCCACGTTCACTTAAGAATGAGCACATCCAGAACCACCCTGCCTGATGTCATATTTGTGTCTATTTTAGAAGATTGAGGGGGGATCTTATAGAAACGTACAAAATTCTTAAGGGGTTGGACAGGCTAGATGCAGGAAGATTGTTCCCGATGTTGGGGAAGTCCAGGACAAGGGGTCACAGTTTAAGGATTAAGGGGAAATCATTTAGGACCGAGATGAGAAAAAAAAAATTCACACAGAGAGTGGTGAATCTCTGGAACTCTCTGCCACAGAAGGTAGTTGAGGCCAGTTCATAGGCTATATTTAAGAGGGAGTTAGATGTGGCCCTTGTGGCTAAAGGGATCAGGGGGTATGGACAGAAGGCAGGTACAGGATACTGAGTTGGATGATCAGCCATGATCATATTGAATGGCTCGAAGGGCCGAATGGCCTACTCCTGCACCTATTTTCTATGTTTCTATGTTTCTATATGTTGCCGGCCTTGATTTGTCCTGGTTTTCTTGCTTCCAGTTCCTCCCCCTATAAGCAGTGTGAAGAAGGGCCCCGATCTGAAACGTCACCCATCCATTTTCTCCAGAGATTCTGACTAACCCGCTGCATTACTCCAGCTCTTTGTGTCTATTTTTGGTATACACCAACCTCTGCAGTTCACTGTGTAGGAAGGAACTGTAGATGCTGGTTTACTCTGAAGATAGACACAAAATCCTGGAGTAACTCAGGCAAGCATCTCTGGAGAAAAAGGAATAGGTGTCATTTCGGGTCTGAAGAAGGGTCTCAACCTAAAACGTCACCTATTCCTTTTCTCCTGAGATGCTGCCTGACCCACTGAGTTTTTCCAGCAATTTGTGTCTATGTAAATGCAGTTCATTTTTATTACAACGAATACAGGAGTTGGGACTGCAATTGCACAAGACGTTGGCGAGACCTCACTTGGAATATTGTGTATAGATTTGGTTATTAAGTGTCCAAAGAAGATTTACAAGAATGTTGCAGAGGGCCTGAGATATAGGGAGAGGTTGGGCAGGCAAGGACTTTGTTCCTTGGAGCATAGGAGACTGAGAGGGTGATCTTATAGAGGTGTACAAAATCCAGGATAGGCACAAAGAGGGTGAATGCAGTCTTTTTCCCCACAGAAGGGGAATCAAACATGGAGTAGGTTTAAGGTGAAAGGGGAAAGATTCAAAAGGGACATGATGAGCAAATTCTTCACTCAAGAATAGAGGTGTGTATATGGAACAAGCGGCCAGATGAAGAGATTGCGGCAGTTACAATAACAACATTTAAGAAATTGGGAGATATACATGGATAGGAAAAAGTTAGGAAAGAGAATAGGAAAAGGGGATAAACGTGGTCAAATGGGCTTAGCGTAGATGGGGCATCTTGGATGGCAGGTCATCAAACATCCTGTTTTTAATGCTGTATTACCATGTACTCTATGGCTGATTTCTTGAGAGCTCATTTGAGCCCCCACAGCTCCCGACAATAATGTAATCTATTACCAAGTCCAATGTAATCTATTACCTTCATAAGGTAATCCTTTGGAAAGTGTCTAGTTACGATGGTGTACCTAGCCGCGTTTTTAAAACCTAAATGGACAAATTGGCTAGAGTTTTTGCAGACATTTTCGACCTCTCACTACTAAAGTCTGAGGTACCCAACTGCTTGATTCATAATATTATAGAAGTGCTCCACTTTCAAGAAGACCAAGGTGACATGCCTCATTGACTACTGACCGACTCAAAACTTACCATCACTCAGAAACTGGGTTTCTGTTTGTCCTTTTGCAATTGGATCCTCGACTTCCTCATCGACAGAACACAATGAGTTCAATGAGAATTGACAACATTTCCTCCTAGAAACCATCAACACAGGAGCCCCTCAGGGCTGTGTGTTAGGTCCTTGCTCTAGCCACTCTATACTCATGATCATAGTCAGTCACAATACTAACGCCATCTTTAAACTTGCCGATGATACCACTGTTGTTGGATGAAGAATGGGTAATGATGAGTCAGAGTACAGGAGAGAACTGATAATCCTAACCCTCTCCCTAATGCACAATTCATAATTAGAAGTGCCAGCATGATACCAAAACATTACCTACCATTAGTGTTGGACATTGATCAAGTAACACTCAAAATTTATTTGAACACAATTAATTTCAAAGACTGGTAATTTCATGTTTACCAAAAAGATGAAAAAAGCAATACAAAATTGCTAAATTACCAAGTTCTTTCAATTTACTTGCTAAATCAATTTTACTTTTGTTTAAAAGTCACATTTTGCTCAAGAAATTAGAGGTAACTTTCAGGCTAAAAAAAACTGCTTACCCAGTCCAATGCCACTATTATCCAATAGGTAGCTTAAATGATCAAACATGGCTCTCTGATTCTGACGACTGATGCGACAGAAATAGCAAAGGAATCGGCAGCAGTTTGTCACCATTCTGGGGAACCGTATCTCCTATAAAAATAGAGCAAAGTCTAATTAACATGTGTTAACATTTCAATTAAATACCCATTTATGCTCTCATAATGAACAAAGATGAAAAATTAACTGGCCTGTGGAATAGTTAATGGATCTTAATGACGAAGATTATGAGGTGACGCATTTTGGGAAGTTAAACCAGGCAGGACCTTCACTGTGAATGGTAGGGCACCGGGAGTTGTAGTGCAGAGGGATGTAGGAGTGCAGGTACATAGTTACCTGAAAGTGGCGTCACGGGTAGATAGGGTAGTCAAGAAGGCTTTTGGCATATTGGCCTTCATCAGTAAGGATACTGAGTACATTAGTTGCCATATTATGTTACAATTATACAAGATGTTGGTGAGGCTCCATATGGAGTTTTGTGTTCAATTTTGATCATCCTGCTGTAGGAAGGATGTTATTGAATTAAAAAGTGTTCAGTATGACTCAGAACTAGAGAACTAGCTAAAAATGTAACAGTTTCCATGGACAGGGCATTGGCAAAACCATGTTTGAAGTACTACGCACAGTCTTAAGATACTTATTTTAGAACGGTTAACTGGTTTTGAATCAACTGGAAAGGTTGACCACCCTTTCAGTGGCGAAGCTTCTTGGTCTGGATGGCTAAAGAGATAGCAAAAGGACTTGATAGCATCTTGCATTTTTTTCTGGATACACAGAAGATTGCAATATGCAAATAGTAAATTCTAATTCAGTAGCTCCCTGACAACCATTTCAGTTCTGCCCCTGATGTTCCTTTTACCAGAGCATACTCATCAATGACCTTAAGATATAGGAGCAGAATTAGGCCATTCAGGCCATTCAGCCCATTGAGTCTACTTCTCCCTCTCAACCCCATTTTCCTGCCTTCTCCCCATAACTTTTGACACCCTTCCTAATCAAGAACCTATCAATCTCCACCTAGAAAATACTCAATTGCTTGGCCTCCACAGCCATCTGTGGCACTGAATTCCACAGATTCACCACCCTCATCTCCATTTTGAAGGTCCATCCTTTTATTCTGAAGCTGTGCTCTCTGGTTCTAGACACTCCCATTACTGGAAACATCCATTCCTTGTCCACACTATCTCGGCCTTTCATTAACCGGTAGGTTTCAATGAGATCACCGCTCATCCTTCTAAACTCCAGTGAGTAAACGCCCAGAGACTTCAAATGCTCCTCATATGTTAATCCAATTATCCCCAGGATCAATATCGTAAATCTCATCTGGATCGTCTCCAAAGCCAGCACATCCTTTTTCAGATATAGGGTCCTACACAGCTAACAATATTACAAATGTGGTCTCACCGGTGCCTGATAAAGCCTCAGCGTTATACCATGGCTTTTATATTCAAGTCCCCTTGAAATGAATGCTAACATTGCGTTTGCCTTCCTTACCGCTGACTCAATCTGCAAATTAACATTTGGGAATCCTGCACCAGCACACCCAAGTCCCTTTGCATCTCATATTTCTGAATCCTCTCCCCATTTAGAAAGTGTCAACACCTTTATTCCTTCTACCAAAGTGCATGACCATACAGTTTATTATGCTGTATTCCATGTGCTCTTCTTTGCCCCTCTTCCTGCTTCCTCAACACTACCTGCCCCTCCATCTATCTTCATATTATCCGCAAACTTGGCCACAAAGTCATCAAATCCCTCATCCAGATCATTAACATATAACATGAATAGTGGTGGATCTAACACCAACCCCTGCAGAACACCACTAGTCACCAGCAGCCAAGTAGAAAAGGCCTCCTTTATTCCCAGACTTTGCCTTCTGCCAGTCAGCCATTTTCGATCCAAACTGCCACCTTGTCTATAATACCTTGGGCTCCTATCTTGCTTAGCAGCCTTACATGTAGCACCTTATCAAAGGCCTTCTGAAAATCCAAGTGAACAACATCAACCGCCTCTCCTTTGTCTATCCTGTTTATTATCTCCTCAAACATTTGTTAGGTAAGATCGTGCTGATTTCAGCCTATTCCAAGTTCCCCGAAACCTCATCCTTAATAAAGGACTCTAAAATTTTAGCAACCACAGAAGTCAGACTAACTGGCCAATAATTTCCTTTATTTTGCCTCGCTCCCTTTTGGATACACATTGTACTGAGCCCTTTTTGACTATTCGGGAATATCCAGAACAGGCCCTGCAGAGGTTAAGTGTTTACTATCAGGTTTTTAGAACAATGATCAGAGAGAAAAATTAACAAGCTTGAGATCCAAAAGAATTAAGAAGAATCAGCACATAATTTTGAAAGGCAGTTTGTGTTTGACGAACTTCATTGAATATTTTGACACAATGATAGAGAAGACTAGTGAATAGAATCCAACGGAGTGCGACAGAGGACTGGTGACAAAATTGAGCCCCATGGAGGATGAACATCAGTACATCAGCGAGCTGTGGTAAATAGTTGCTCTTCAGACCAACGGGATGGATAACAATGGAGTTCCCAGGCGTCATCGCATCTTTTGATATGCCAGTAACTTGGATATTAGAGCATTGAGTAAAATTTCTAAATGCATCCACGCTACACAATGTAGGTATACCAAATAGTGAAGGTGATACCAAAAGGTAGCAACAGGATTTGAATAGGCTTCCAGAATGACAGGCTGATATGGAGAAGTGTAAGATGATTCACTTCAGGAAAAGGATGGTAAGAACCTATAGAAATTTAATGGCACTGTTCCAAAGAGTATATTGGAACAGAGACCACCCTAGTAAATCATGTACATATATTTTTGAAGGTTGCAGAACATACTGAAAAATAATAAGCAAAACTATGAGTTCTTGGGCTTCATTAAGAATGAAACTCGGCACATTATTTTGAAATGTTGTAGCACTCTAATAGGTCACAGAGGGTACTGCGTCACCACATTTTAGGAAAAAATGTATGGCTCCCTATAGGGTGCAAATGAAATTTACCGGATTGGTTTCACGGATGAGTATGTTTTGATTAGGTTAAGTAAGTTTGAGAAACTGCAGTTGTTCTCTTTTGAAGAAAGGACAATTAGAAAAAAAAGAGATCTACAAGAATAGGAGGCTGCAGAGTGACCTTATTGAGATGCACATGATCGCAAAGGAGATGGACAAAGTGAATGATCACTATCTTTTTCCCAGGGTAGAACACTTAAATAATAAGAGAGCATGAAGGTGAGAGGGGAGAGATTTAAGGACAAAGTCAAGGACGTTTTTCACTCAGTGGGTAGTTCATATCTGGAATGAGTTTCCAGAGGAAGCTATAGAAGCAGATATAATTATGACTTTTAAAAGACATAGGACAGATATATGGATAGGAAGATTAAAGGGCTATGTGCCAGACAAATAGGACTAGCCCAATAAGCCAAGTTGATCAGCATGGACAAGCTAGATCGAAGGGACTATTACAGAAGGTTTACAAAAGATTGGAAAGCTGTTTCAATTGTCCAATGGTACAAGGATCAGAGATTTTTAAGTTTTAAGATGTGGTGCATAAAAGCAATTTTTTTAACTTGGAACTTTCAGCCGACAAGGTAACTAGACAAAGTTAGTCAGTTCAGAGGAAAGTGGATGGCACGAGGGCAATAAACTCAGAAGGTTACATGTGAGAAATGGGACTGAATGCATTGCTCAGTATTGATACAGCATTGGCTTAACTGGTCAAAAGGCCTTTTTGAGGCAAAAAAACTCAATTACATTTGTGCGTTCCAAGTTATTACAAGTATTTTTGATTTATCACTAGTACACAGCACAGAATGTTATCAAATATGATACTTTATGTATGGAAAAACAGGAATGAGATGTAAAGTTATAACATAATGTTGAACAAAAGCAGCTGCTGAAATAATGCAGGTCCTCTGTGAAGAAAGTAATTGAAAATATTCTATTCAAATAAGAGGCCATAAGTATATATATAAAAAATATCACGTCAATTTAGAATTCAGTTTTATAACACACAAATACCTTGGAATCACCACCACCCAACACATTCACCATTACTTCCATAACAGTTTCATGCATTCCCAAAGCACGCATCAAATTTGGATGCTGATAGAAGACTTTATTGTTCATGATGTTTCTGGAAAACAATAAAAAATGTGATTATTTTTTTCCTTCTTGTTTCACAAAAATATGCTAATAGTATAATCTAATCCTTCTAATATTGCAATAGTACTGGAATATATTGTAAAATATTTTGTCATTAATTGTACAGTATCAATTTTTCTCAAATTCATGTTTTGCTTTAGTTGTGATATAACCAGCTTCAACAATGATTTTCCGGTACCCTCAGTTCCAGAGCCGTTATGATTATCCATTTTTGTGGAATGACTGAGGTTACCTGATAACAAAATTACAATACACCCCTGGCCCGCTAATGACATCCCTCCCATGTCTCTAAAGCACCATGAGGGGGGGGGGGGGGGGGGGGGGGGAAGAAACTTAAATAAAACAAATACAAAATGAAAACTGAATGTGAATGGAATAACCTGCTGACCCATCCTGTCTCCTATCATCTCCCTGGCCGTGCAACGGCCCAGCTTCTGACCCCACCCTCTCAAGATGCACCAGCAAGCCCTTCTTCACCCACCGCACATTCCCGTGACACCGCTGTTGATGTGGCTCACATTGTAGCCCCTGCTGACAGTGCATGGCCCACAATGTCCATGTCGAACATGATGCCAGGTTAAACAAATCTCCTCTGCCAGTACATGATCAATATCCCGCCATTCTCAGTTGTACCCATCAGGAAGGAATGAGCTTTATGCAGGGAATGGAGGGATAAGGATCATGTGCAGGCAGATGGGATTAGTTTAACTTGGCATCGTGATAGGCAGTCATTGTATGCCGGTAGGCCTGTTCTTCTGCTTTACTATTCTGTATTGTAATTGGCTGGGGCTCTTTTAAGAAGTATTGCAAACTATAGCAAAAGGCAAAATGGGGTGCCATAAATACGAGACGGTCACCAATGAGTAGATAATTTGGAGGAAATTATTTTGGAGGAAACAATTTTCTCACAAAAGCTGCAGATGCCTGATTTGCTGATTCACTATGATGCAGCAGAAGAGCATTTGGCCTATTGATGTCATGCTAGTTTGCTGCAAAGCAAACCAACCAATTCTGCCCCCCCCCCCCCCCCCCCACCTCCTTATTTCCTAGCAGCCTATTCTCCTTCATGTATCCATCAACTTCTCCTTATTTTCTTTAGTTACATCTGCAATGAGAGAGTAATCAATCCAGATTGCATGAGGGGAGTAGAACATCTTTCGGATTGGGAAGAATCTATAGCACCTGTTGAAAGCCCATGTGACCGCAGGGATAACAAACTTTCACAGTGAACAGTGGAGGTCAGGGTAAAACCCGAGAACTGTAAACAGCGAGGTTAACAGCCCTACGCTATAGACCAAAGGCACACCATAGAGGAAACGTGATGAAGGAGAAGAGATTACAGAGGTTGGAAATCAAAAAAGAATTGATGGTAAGTTGCTTCAGTGGATCATAGATGCTGGTAAGAACACTGGATGGTCCCAAAGGCCTATTGCAAAATCTATTTAACTCTTGTTAATAATTTAATTTGTTGATACATACCCGATGCTCTGGATCATAAGCCTCTCTTCTTCTGGACCCATTTGGACAATGAGCAATGAGCGAATCTGACCCAGACATTCCAACAAGTTCATGGTGTCCTCCACGGATGTAGCGCTAATAATATAGGCCTTTGGCATAGCCCGGATAAGTTCACCGACACCATCGTATTGTCTATGCAGCAAGCTGAACATCAACCTCACAAGTTCAGGGTTCTGGATGAAGGCTTCCTGGGCCCAATGAACCACAGTGTGAGAAATCAGCTCTTGCAATGTACCTTTAAAAGAAAGTAATGCAAACTATTTGTAATGCAGGAGCACATAAAACCATACAAATGTCTGGAGCATAGCACATTAAAAAGTGTTTTAATATGTTAGATGCTAATCTGACGCTAATCGTACAACCTTCAAAGTAGCAAAGTTGCCAATTTTAGTCCTATATCAGTTTGGTTTCATCATATTGGTAATATGGCAGAGCAACAGTGCATGTGGCAAAGATCCAGATTTGATTCTGATCTTAGGTACTTCCCTTTGTGAAATTTGCACATTTTCCTTGTGCTAGTGTGTGTTTCCCCTGGGTCCTCTACTTTCCTCCCACATCCCAAAAAAGTATTGTAAAGTCAATTATCTACTTAAACGATCTCCTCATATAGGTGGGTGTTCAATGAACTGTGGGAGATCATGAGCATGTGGGAGAGAATTGGTATGGTTGCTATACTAGGATGGTATGTAGCCTCTTGGGTACCATGGTTAAGGATGTTTCTTAACAGTTGCAGAAAATTATCAAGGAGCAGGGTGCAGCAAGAGTTCCTTATACATATTGATACCAACAACATAGATGAAGGGGATTAGGTTATGCATAGGGAGTTAGGCAGGAGATTAAAGGGCACGAAAAAGGGAAGTAATCTCTAAATTACTTTCAGTGCTATGTGCTAAAAAGAGTATGAACAGGACAAATTAATGTGTGGCTGAGGAGCGGGGCAAGGATTCAAGTTTTTGGACCATTGGGATCTCCTCTGAGGCTGAAATGACCTGTAAAACAGGGCTGGGTTGCACCTGAACTGAAGACGGATGCCCAGGTAACATAGAACAGTACAGCACACGAATGTCTGTGCCGAACATTCAGAATATACCAAACAAGTTCAGTTTTTAAAAAGTGCATGGGCTATACTGAGGAAGATAGGAATTCATCTATAGCATGAAAAGTCCATTCAAGAGTCTGATAACAGCAGAGAAGAAGCTGTTATTAAATCCGCAGGTACATGCTTTCAAGCTTTGGTATCTTCTGTTCGACAGGAGATGAGAGATGATAAGAACAGGTTTGTGAGTGGTCCTTGAATATGTTAGTTGTTTTCTCAAGGCAGCGTGAAATGTGGATGGAATCGTTTGATGGTGGGGGAGGGGAGGGAAGAGAGGCTGCTTTGTGTGATGGACTCGCCTGGATTCACAACTCTACAATTTCTTGTGGTCTATAATTTTAGTTTTTAAGAGAAACAGCATGGAAACAGGCCTTTTGGCTAATCGAATCCACATCAAACACAGATCCACCATTCATACGGGTTCAATACTATCCCACTTTCTCATCGACTCCCTACACACTAGTGGCAATTTGACAGAGGCCAATTAACCTACAAATCTGCATGCCTTTGGGATGTGGCAGGAAATCAGAGCACCCAGAGGAATTCCATGCGGTCACAGGGAAAACATGCAAACTCCACACAGCAGCACCCACGGTCAGGATCGAACCTGAATTTCTGGCGCTGTGAAGCAGCAGCTCTACCAGCTGCGCTACAGTGCCACCCAAATTAACCTGATATTGATTAACTGGAGTAAAGGAAGATGAAAAGGATTTCTAAACTGTGTTCAGGAAACTTGTTGAGCTCTTTGTTTCCATTCCGATGAGGAAGGAGGCACTTCACAGATAAAACAAATAATGTTGTTGGACTTGAGAAAGAAGTTAGGATGGTAGAAAAGCACCATGAGATATCGTTGACAAACAAGGAACAGGCCCTTCCGCCCCATGATGCTAATGTAAACAAATCTTATCTGCCTGTACATTATATATATCCCTCCGTACACAGCCTGTTCATTTGTGTGCCTGTTTAATATTCCTTAAATGTTGCTATTGTATCTGTTTCAATTGCTTCCCATGACAGCACATTCCAGCCTACCTACCTCTCACTGTGTAAAAAAATTGCCTTGCAAATCTCCTCTAAACTTTACCCCACTCACCTCAAATCCATGTTCTCCAGTATTTGATATTTCTCCCTGGGAAAAAGACTGACAATATATCCTATCTATGTCTCTCTTAATTTACATCAGGTTACCACTCAGCCTCCGATGTTCCAGAAAAAACAATCTAAGTATTTTCCAACCTTTAATTGAATACGAACTATTACAAACTAATACTTTGTAATCCAGTGAACTATAGAACCTAACATCTGTGGTAGGCATGTTACTGGAGAGCATTCGGTGAAATGTATAGAAGTGTAAAGACGCACAACACCAAGGCTGCTGGCCCTGACGGCATCCCCGGGCGCTTCCTCAGGGCCTGTGCTGCGCAACTGACAGACGTCTGGACTGACATCTTCAACCTGTCACTTGCCCAAGCAGTTGTCCCCACATGGCTTAAAACCACCTCCATCGTGCCGGTGCCAAAACACTCCACTGCGGCGAGCCTCAACGACTTCCGCCCAGTTGCACTTACTCCCATCATCACCAAGTGCTTCGAGAGGCTGGTCCTGGCACACCTCAAAGGCTGCCTACTTCCCACACTGGACCCCTATCAGTTCGCCTACCGCAAGAACAGGAGTACGGAGGATGCCATCTCAACGGCACTTCACTACGCCCTCTCCCACCTCGACAACAGAGACACCTACGTGAGAATGCTGTTCATCGACTTTAGCTCAGCATTTAACACCATTATCCCCTCAAAACTGATCACCAAACTCAGCGACCTGGGCATCGACCCCTCCCTCTGCAACTGGATACTGGACTTTCTAACTAACAGACCCCAGTCTGTTAGGTTAGACAAGCACACCTCTTCAACCCTCACCCTGAACACCGGCGTTCCACAGGGCTGTGTGCTGAGCCCTCTCCTCTACTCCATCTTCACCTATGACTGCACACCTGTTCATGGTACTAACACCATCAGCAAGTATGCAGATGATACAACGGTGATTGGCCTCATCAGCGACAACGATGAGTCGGCCTATAGGGAGGAGGTTCAGCTCCTAGCAGCATGGTGCGCTGACAACAACCTGGCCCTTAACTCCAAGAAGACCAAGGAGCTCATTGTGGACTACAGAAGGTCTAGGGGCGGCACGCACACCCAGGGCTCGAAATTAGCGGTTGCCCGGGTGCCACTGACCACTCAAAGCGCTGCCGGGCAACCTAAACACCGAGTCATTTTGCCCAGCTTGGCAACCAGATACTGGTTTGTACCGAAGATAGACACAAAAAACTGGAGTAACTCCGCGGGTCAGGCAGCATCTCTGGAGAAAAGGAACGCGACGTTTCGTGTCGGCGGCGGCTGTGCGGGGGAAAGATACAAGGTGCGGGGTGAGGAAGGGTCGGAGCGAATGACGGGCCCCGAACAGCGGCAACAGCGGCTCCATCTCCTCCTCCTCCCATCCCCCGCCCGCCCTGATAAGGGCCTCTGCATGTAAATCCGCTAACCGCGCTATCAAAACAAACCCTCCTGCACGCCGAGGCAGGGAGGAGGGAGGGAGGGGGAGGCATCGGAGTGCGGGAGGGTTTGGTTTTGAAAGCGCGGTTACCGGATTTACATGCAGAGGCCCTTATCAGGGCGGGCGGGGGGCGGGAGGAGATGGAAACGCTGTCGCAGCCACTGTTCGGGACCCGTCATTCGCTCCGACCCTTCTGCAGCAGCTGCACCAAAGATCTTATAGCTATAGGATCTTTGAGCTGCACCGCTCGGCCCCGCACCTTGCTGTTGGCTGGCGCAGGAGGGAGGCGGTGGCGAGGAGTTCCCAACGGCCAAGGCAGCGGGGCGATGTTGTCCGAGGAGCGTTGCCCTTCCTTCCTCCCCACCTCGCACCCCTCTCCCTCTCTCTCTCTCTCTCTCTCTCTCTCTCTCTCTCTCTTGTACGCCCCCTCCACCCCCTTATCCTGGGACCCCTCCACTCCATCCCACACTGATCCCCATTCCCGCCTCTATTCAGTCCTCACTGACATCCCCTGTGCTCCCATCCTCATCTACCCCCCCCCCCCCCCATCTATTCATCCTGCGCTGATCACCCTATCCACCTCGCATTGATTCTCCTGCCACCCCCCCCCCCATCCATCCTACACTGGTTCCCCAATTCACCCTGTACTTACCCCTTTCCCATCCATCCTGCACCTCCCCTCCATCCATCCTGTACTGATCCCCCATCCATCCTGTACCAATCCACGCATTCATCCCATACTGACTCACCCTCCATTTACCCTGTACCTTCCCCCCTTCCCCTCATTCATCCTGTAGTGATCCCCCATTCATCCTGCACAGACTCTCCAAACCACACTGTACTGACCCCCCCTCCCATTCATCCTGCGCTGATCTCCCCCCCATCCATCCTGTACTGATCCTCCCATTCAAGAAGAATGGGGGAACAGTCTGAAGAAGGGTCTCGACCCGAAACGTTGCCTATTTCCTTCGCTCCATAGATGCTGCCTCACCCGCTGAGTTTCTCCAGCACTTTTGTCTACCCCCATCCATCCCGTACTGAACCCCCCCATTCAACTCCACTGACATCCCCGGTGCTCTCCCCTCACAATTTTACCTACTCCAACCAACACATACTAATTCACCTGCCTCAATCCATCCATTCTGCACCGACTGCCTTCTAACCCCCCCCCCCCCCCCCCACACCCGCCATCTATCCACCCCGCACTGATTCACACACACCCCCCTCCCTGACCATATTGTGCTGGAAATGTCTTCAGAGCAAACATTGACTATGTTTGATAACGGAATGCAATCAAATGTGTTTTAATTCCCAATGTTATTATTTGTTTTAATCCATAAAGATGGATTAATTAAATTGTGAACACGTGAAACATTAAAACCGCAGTGTTCGATTGTCACTGCTGCCGTTGCCACGTTATTACAGAATTCATTTTAACGAAAATCAATGCTCTTAATATGGAGTATCAGTATTGTAGTTATTTAATGAGCAACATCCACAACTATACATTGGATTTATCCAGGTTTTATTTCTACAGTCAATCATATACATCACAAATTTGGTCAGGAGATATTTCAGTTGAAATTTTAACATTAATTCTGAAGTGGGAATGATGGAAACAGCATTTATCAATATTTTTTTTAATCTGGTGCTTACAAACTGGGTATGTTCATTGCTATTCACAACACATACATCTAATCTGAATGTCTGGTAATGTGGCGTCTTGACACCTTTAAATATATTACCAAAAGAACATTTGTTGCAGTTATGTCCTTTGGCCATCTCTTGTCAGTTAGTGTAATGTTTAACCTATCAGATGGGTATAGTTGGTTTTAACACCTATTATCATAAAATGCCTATAGAAATTTCCTTGCAACCTGTATATTTTGTTGTGGATAAATTATGTGGGAAACGAGAGTGTTTCTGTACCAATAGCAATAACGACCCATGCTATGGCCATGTTATGGTCATTTTCGGTCCTTCACAGAGAACATGCTTGCATCAATCTGTAGTATGCATGGTTAAGCATATATGTTCCCATGGTCCAGGATTTATTGACACAGGTTAATCATACGCTGAATAATCCAACCACATTTTAGTTTGGAAGTGGAAAGAACTAATAGAAATTGCATTAATTGCAATGTGTAAAAAGAGTTGAGATATTGTATTATAATTTTGTTGCATGTCATTGTGGGATATATCATGTCTTGATTGGTGAATATGTTTAGTTTGTGACTTTATTTGAAGCAGAAATAATATGTGAATGCTTCATTGAGTATAATTCCGACTGGTAACTACGCACTTCGTCCGAGCACATTATCGCACGCGTCATGCAAGCCATCTTAAATGATCACCTAAACTGTCAGTTGGCAACCTAAAAAGCTGCCAAGGTTGCCCGGCTGGCAACAGGGAAAAAAAGTTAAGCGAGAGCCCTGACACCCCGTCCATATTAACGGGACGGAGGTGGAACGTGTTTCCAGCTTCAGATTTCTGGGGGTCAACATCTCTGATGACCTCTCTTGGACCCACAATACCTCAACACTGGTCAAGAAGGCTCACCAGCGTCTCTTCTTCCTGAGGAGACTAAAGAAGGTCCATCTGTCTCCTCAGATTCTGGTGAACTTCTACCGCTGCACCATCTAGAGCATCCTTACCAACTGTATCACAGTATGGTATAGCAACTGCTCTGTCTCCGACCTGAAAGCATGGCAGAGGGTGGTGAAAACTGCCCAACGCATCACCGGTTCCTCATTCCCCTCCATTGAGTCTGTTCATAGCAAGCGATGTCTGCGAAGGGCGCGCAGCATCGTCAAGAACTGCGCTCACCCCAGCCACACACTGTTTACCCTCCTCCCATCCGGGAGGCGCTACAGGTCTCTCCGTTGCCGGACCAGCAGGTTCAGGAACAGATTCTTCCCTGCGGCTGTTACACTACTTAACTCTGCACCTTGATGATTGCCAGTCACCACCACCCCCCCCGGACACTCCTTCCCCCAGTAAAAATTGCATTATTGATACTGTGTGTACATTTATATATTCTGCTGTTCCATTATTCTATGTTCGCTCTTCTGGGTGAGATGCTAACTGCATTTCGTTGTCTCTGTACTGTACACTGCACAATGACAATTAAAGATTGAATCTTGAATTCAGAGGTAGACAAAAAAGCTGGAGAAACTCAGCAGGTGAGGCAGCATCTCTGGAGTGAAGGAATAGGCGACGTTTCGGGTCGCGACCACCAGATTCAGGGACAGTTTCTTCCAAGCTCTTATCAGGCAACTGAATCATCCTACCACAACCAGAGAGCAGTGCTGATCTACTATCTATCTCTTTGATGACCCTCGGACTATCCTTGATCGGACCTTGATCCTTGATGCTGGCTTTACCTTGCACTAAACATTATTTCCTTATCATGTATCTATACACTGTAAATGGATCAATTGTAATCATGTATTGTCTTTCTGCTGATTGTCTAGCATGCAACAAAAGCTTTTCACTGTACCTCGGTACACACTAAAAACAAACTGAACTGAGATAGGATATAAATGCATTAATATGGACTATGATTATGGATAGTCAGCATGGTTTAGTACATGGGAGATCGTGTTTTACAAATTTAATTAAGTTTTTTGAAGAAGTAACCAAGAAGGTTGATGAGGGCTTGCCCATAAATGTTGTCTATATGAGCTTCAACAAGGGCGTTTATAAGATTCTTTATAGTGGGCTCTAGATTCTATATGGTGGGTTATAGGTGGTGATTTCATGTAAGTGGTTGTGGAACATTGTTTATTGGACTAGAATCCTGTGACGAGTGGTGTGCTGGGGGTTCATTGTTCTTCGTAGTTTATATCACAAATTTGGATGAAAATGTACAAAGAATTATTAGCGTTTGCTGATGACACTGAAGTTGGAGGTGTCATAGATATTTACAGCCTATCAAAAATTACAGCAGGATCTTGATCAGCTGGATAAGTGGGCTGAGGAATGGCTATTAGAGTTTAATGCAGATAAGTACAAGATGTTGCATTTTGGGAAGTCAAACCAGGGCAGGACATTCACAGAGAACGGTACGTCCCTGGGGAGTGTTGTAGAGCAGGTGCATAATTCCAGAAAAGTAGTGTAGATTGGGCGGTATTTGGGACATTGGCCTTCAGTGGACAGGTGGCACATTATGTTACAGTTGTACGAGACATTAGTGAGGCCACATTTCCAGTATTGTGTTGTGTTTGGGTCACCCTGCTAAAAGAAGAATCTCATTAATCTAGAAAAAGTGCAGAGAAGATTTACAAGAGTGTTGCCAGGACTAGAGAGACATTTGACAACATCCCATGAGGAAGGCAAGTCCAAAAGATTAAGGTGTATGGGATCCAAGGTGAGATGGCTAATTTGAAACAATGTTGCCTTGGTGGCAGGGGATAGTTGTAGAAGGGTGTTTTTCTGATTGGATGCCTGCAAATAGAAATATTCCATTTGGATCAGTGTTGTGAGTGATTATTTTGCTATTCTAAGGGCGGCACGGAGGCGCAGCGATAGAGTTGCTGCTTTACAGTGCTTGCAGTGCTGGAGACCTGTGTTCAATCCCGACTACGGGTGCTGTCTGTGCGGAGTTTGTACGTTCTCCCCGTGACCTGCGTGAGTTTTCTCCGAGATCATCAGTTTCCTCCCACACTCCAAAGACGTGCAGGTATGTAGGTTAATTGGCTTGGTAAATGTAATAATTGTCCCTCGTGGGTATAGGATAGTGTTAATGTGCGGGGATCGCTAGTCGGTGCGGACCCAGTGGGCCGAAAGGGCTTGTTTCTGCGCTGTATCTCTAAACTAAACTAAACCTGCGTGGATTTTCTCAGAGATCTTTGGTTTCCTCCCATAACTCCAAAGACGTACAGGTATGTAGGTAAACTGGCTTGGTAAGTGTAAAAAGAAATGTCCCTAGTGTGTGTAGGATAGTGTTAATATGCAGGGATCGCTGGACGGCGTCGACCCGGTGGGCCGAAGGGCCTGTTTCTGTGCTGTATCTCTAAACTAAACTATTTGTGCTATTAGTGCTATTTATGATATATGGTAATGGCTTGGATGTGAATGTACAAGGTGTGATTAACATGTTTGTGATATTTACGCCTAGGAAACTGAAGCATTCGACCATCACCATTGGTGTTTGGAGCCTGTACTCCACCTCAATTCCTTTCGTCCCATCAGTCAAGAAGATGCGATAAGGAATGGAAAATGAAATTTAACTCTGACAAGTGTGAGGTGTGCACTTTGGTGTGTCAAACCAGAGCAGGGGTTCACAGTAAATGGTAGAGCTGTGGAGAGTGTTGAAGAATCTGAGATAGATCTGTACGGTTCCCTGAAAATGGCAAGTCAGGTGGACAGGTTGGTGAAGGAGGCATTTGCCACAAGTGCCTTCATTGGGAAGGGTATTGAGTACAAAAGTTGACACATCATCATAAAGCAACTGTATAAGTCATTGGTAAAGCCAGAGTGCTGAGTGTGTTCAGGTCGCCCATTCATAGGAAATATGTCATTAGTTGGAAAGAGTGCAGCAGAGATTCACCATTATATTACCTGGACTTACCGCCTTGAATTATAGTGAGGTTGAATAGGCTAGGACTTTTTTTCTTTGGAGCATAGGAAGCTGAAGGTTGACTTTATTGAGGTGTACAAGATCATGAGGGGCATGGATACAATGAACGCCCAATACCTTTTTCTCAGGGTAGAGAATTCTATAACACAGCTTCAGTTTAAACCAGCATCTCCAGTTCCTTCCTACAGCATAGGCTTAAGATCAGAGGGGAGAGATTTAAGAGGCATGTCAGGGCAACTTTTTCATTCGGAAGGTAGACCATATTTGGAGTGAGCTGCCAGAGAAAGTTATAGAAGTGGATACAATTACAACTTTCGAAAGACATTTGGACAGATATATCGGGGCCCAGAAGGCCAACTTGGCTGGTATGGACAAAGTAGGCCAAATGGCCTGTTTCCATGTTGTATAGCTTTGTGACACTAAACTTCACCCTAAACCTCTGTCCTCAGGTTTTAGAAACTTTTGTAATAAAGAAAATTTACCAGCTACCCCTTCAGCCTCCTCTGCTCCAAGGAAAACAAATTGAGCTTGTCCAGCAGTGCTGGATTTAGATGAAGAGAGGCCCTAGGCTGTTCCACTTGTGAGGGCCCCTCCCAATATCCCACCCCCACGACTAGAGGAAGATGGAAGAGTCCACCAGATTGACACCGATTTGCAGCCGAGCGTGGCCAATGAGATAAGGGGCTGGAAAGCTGCGCTTTTTATTTATTTATTTATTGCCAGTGCTCGTGTCGAGTTATCAGCTTAAAACACTATTATTCTGAAATGGAGGGCAAGGAAAATGACTGAAGGGTTGTTTAGAGACTACAGTGCGTTGTGACAGCATATGTAAGAAAGGCCTATGACAGTGTCAAAAATATTATACACCTTGCAGGGCTCTCTCTTAACTTTTTTTCTCTGTTGTCAACCGGGCAACCTTGACAGCTTTTTAGGATGTCAAATGACAGTTTAGGTGGTCATTTAAGATGGCTTGCATGACGCGTGCAATAATGTGCTCGGACAAAGTGCGTAGTTACCAGTCAGAATTATGCTCAATGAAGCATTCATATATTATTTCTGCTTCAAATAAAGTCACAAACTAAACATATTCACCAATCAAGACATGATATATACCACAATGACATGCAGCAAAATTATAATACAGTATCTCAACTCTGTATTATCAATGAATGCACTTTCTATTATTTCTTTCCACTTCCAAACAAAAATGTGGTTGGATTATTCAGTGTATGATCAACCTCGGTGAGACCAAGCACAGGCTTGCCGATTGCTTCGCCCAACACCTCCGATCGGTTTGCAATAACCAACCTGATCTCCCGGTGGCACAGCACTTCAACTCCCCCTCCCATTCCGAATCCGACCTTTCTGTCCTGGGCCTCTTCCATGGTCAGAGTGAGGCCCACCATAAATTGGAGGAGCAGCACCTCATATTTCACTTGGATAGTTTACACACCAGCGGTATGAACATTGACTTCTCCAATTTCAGGTAGTCCCTGCTTTCTCCTCCCCTTCCCAGCTCTCCCTCAGCCCACTGTCTCCGCCTCTTACTTTCTTCTTCCCGTCCCCCTCACCCTCACATCAGTCTGAAGAAGGGTCTCGACCCGAAACCTCGCCTATTTCCTTCGCTCCATAGATGCTGCCTCACCCGCTGAGTTTCTCCAGCATTTTTGTCTACCCATTCACACAAGTTCTGTTATCCCACTTTCCTCACCGACTCCCTACACATTAGGGGAAATTTTACAGAGACAAGTTAATCTACAAAGCCAATGCGTCTTTGGGATGTGGGAGGAAACCCACACGCTTGCAGGGAGAATGTGCAAATTCAACACAAACAGTGCCCGAGGACAGGATCGAACACAGATCTCTGGCGTGTGAGGCAGCAAGTCGACCAGCTGTGCCACTATATTTTGTTTTCCGACACACAAAAAATTATACGTTGATAACTATGGTTACTAAAAAAATGAAAATATCCCCATTTTCAGTCTCAAATCTCCAAGTGACGTTATGTCCCCCTTTAAAGCTACTGTATGGTTTAATTCAGTTCATTGGCCATAACGTTGCTGCCTAAAAGTGCCAGAGACCCGGAATTGATCCTGAATATGGGTGCTGTCTGTATGGAGTTTGCTCCTTTTCCCTTTGATCGCATGGGTTTTCTCTGGGTGCTCTTGTTTCCTTTCACATTCCAAAGGTGTGCAGGAACCTATTTCAGACCCAACCCAAAACGTAATATTTTCCTTTTGTCCAGAGATTCTGTCTGACCTGTTGAGTTACTCCAGCTTTTTGTGTCTATCTTCAGTTTGAACCAGCATCTGCAGTTCCTTCCTACACACACGATACTATACGATATAACTTTATTAATCCCAGGAGGGAAATTGTGTGTGTGTGTGTGTCTGTGTGTGTGCGTGTGTGTGTGTGTGTGGGGGGGGGGTATATATATTACACACAGACACATATATTTATTTATTTATACAGTTATATATTCATATATAAATTTACACCGTTTTGTTTTTTCGTTTATAACATTGTTTACAGAGTACTATGTTTACATATTCTGTTGTGCTGCTGCAAGTAAGGATTTCATTGTTCTAACTGGGACGTGAGAATAAAATACTCTTGACTTACATCACTAATATGTGGGATAGAACTAGTGTACGGGTGATCGGTGGTCGTCGTGGACTCGGTGGGCCGAAGGGCCTGTTTCCACGCTGTATCTTTAAATTAAACTAAAAATACTAAAACCAGAGGGAGTCTAAAGAAGGGTCTCTACCCGAAACATCACACAATTTCTTCTATCCAGAGTTGCTGGCTGCTCCATGGAGTTCCCCCGCACAATTAAAGCATGGAATAGTCTTCACCCTACCATAGTTACCCAACCTCACGCAAATAAATTTAAGGTAACTCTTTTTTCCCCAAGAACCCTTTTTTGCTTGTCCAAGTCAAGAGTCAAGAGAGTTTTATTGTCATGTGTCCCAGATAGGACAATGAAATTCTTGCTTGCAGCAGCACAACAGAATATGTAAACATAATACAGAATAGGAGATAAAAAGTTCAGTGTGTTTATATACCATGGACCATATATATACACAATAAATAAAAAGATAAAATACAATAGGCTGTTATTGTTCAGAGTTTGGAGTTTGGTGATGGACCCTCTACCACCTCCAGTTTAAATTCCATTTAGAATATTTTTGGAGGACCAGGAAACCAGAAGCAAGAGTTACTCCAGGTAGTTACTCCAGCTCCAGGGAGTGATTCTGGGTTGGTTTTCAGTGGTAGCGACGAGACGGCGACCGGACAACAATGGCAGTCCGATCTCCCACAATTCAAAGCGAGGGAGTAAGTGCCCAGCGCCGACCAGTTGCCGTGACAGTGCGCATGTGCAGGGCAGCCGATGATGTGCTGGCCGTGGTTGTGCGCATGTGCAGGGGGAGGATGTGCTGGCCGTAGCAGTGCGCATTTGCAAGGCAGCCGGCCGTGCCGGAGGATGAGGAGCGAGCGGAGACCCGGCGGACACGGATACGGAGGGTGGGCGGAGACGGAGAATCCAGAGAGAGAGAGAGAGAGAGATAGAGAGGGGGGCCAGCTCAAAGTTGAACGGCAGGTGTCCCGGGTCCTTGCCAAGCCGGGCAAAATGACAAAACTGTCAGGTTGCCTGGCCCGGCGGGACGTTAGGTGGCCATTGGCACCTGGGCAACCGTTAATTTCGAGTCCTGCCTTGGCCGGAGGCCCCCTAGATTTCGAGGCCCTAGGCTTCTGCCCATGAAGTCTGATGGTAAATCCGGCTCTGTTGTCCAGTCACTCAGTACTGAAGTATTCCATCCTCGGCCACAATCTGGTGAATCTCTATTGTACCATCTCCGGTACAATCGTATCCTTTCTAAGGGTGGTGAGTAGAACTGCACTTAAAATTCTGTGGCTTAACCACTGTTTTATAAATGAATCCAAGTCCTTCGGTTCTTTTACTCTAGGTAGCAGTTAATGAAGACATCCCAAATGTCTTAATCACCATCGGCCATTTTCTCAGTTCTTTGTATTTGCATACCAAAGTCTCCTTGCTCTCATCTACTCTACAGCCCATGTCAATCATATATTCATAAGTTATAGGAGCAGAATTAGGCCATTCCACCCATCAAGCTTACTCCACCATTCAATCATGGCTGACCTATCTTTCTCTCTCAACCCCATTCTGCTGCCTTCTACCCATAACCGCTGACACCCTTGCTATTCAAGAATCTGTCAATCTGTGCCTTAAAAATACTCATTGACTTGGCCTCCACAGCCATCTGTGGCAATGGATTCCACAGATTCACCACCCTCTGACTAAAGAAATTCCTCCTCATCTCTTTTCTAAAGGCATTTCCTTTTATTCTGAGGCAATGACCTCTGTTCCTTGACACTCCCACTAGCGGAAATCCTCTCCACATCCACTCTATCCAGGCCTTTCACTATTCAGTACATTTCAATAGAGTATCCCCTCATCCTTGAGTGAGTACAGACCCAGTGCTATCAAATGCTCATCATATGTTAATCCAATCATTCCTGGGATCATTCTCGTAAACCTCCTTTGGATCCTGTCCCAACGCCAGCACATGCTTTCTTAGATATGGGGGCAGAACTGCTCCCAATACTCCAAATGCGGTCTGACCAGTGCCTCAGCATGACATCCACGTTTTTATATTCTAGTTCACTTTGTAAATACTAACATTGCATTTGCTTTCCTTATTACTGATTCAACCTGCAAATTAACATTTTGGGAATCCTGCACCAGCACTCCCTAGCCCCTTTGCACCTCTGATTTCTAAATTCTCTCCCCATTTAGAAAACAGTCTACGCCTTTATTCCTTCTCTCAAAATTCACGACTCCACACTTTGCTACGTTGTATTCCATCTGCAACTTCTTTGCCCACTCTCTCAACCTGTCAAAATCCTTTTGCAGAATCCCTGCTTCCTCTACACTACCTGCCCCACCATCTATCTTCATATCATCTACAATCTGCGCCACAAAGCCTTTAATCCCCTCATCGATCATTGATATACAACGTGAAGAGTAGCGACTCCAGCACCGACCCATGTGGAACACCGTTAATCACTGGCAGCCAATCAGAAAAAGCCTCCTTTATTGCCACTCTTTGCCTTCCGCCATGCAGCCAACATATCTATGCTAGTATCTTCCCTCTGACACCATGGACTCTCATCTTCTTTAGCATCTTCATGTGTGGCAATTTAGCAAAGGCCTGAAAATCCGGGTAAACAACAACCACTGACACTCTGTCTATCCAGCTATTTATTTCCTCAAATAATTCCAAAAGATTCATCAGGCAAGATCTCCCTTTCCCCAAATCATGCTGACTTTGGCCTATTTTATCATGTGCTTCCAAGTACTCAGAAACCTCATCCTTTATAATGAAATCTAATATCATACCAACCACTGAAGTCACGCTAACCGGCCTATTGAATTCGCTCCCTTCTTGTACAGCAGAGTAATATTTGCAATCTTCCAATAGTCTGGAACAACTCCTGATTCCAGTGATTAGAGTCATAGAGTGCCACAGTGTGGAAACAGGCCCTTCGGCCTAACTTTCCCACACCAGCCAACAATGTCCCAGTTACACTAGTCCCACCTGCCCGCGTTTGGTCCATATCCCTCCAAACCTGTCCTATCCATGTACCTGTCTAACTGTTTCTTAAACGATGGGATAGTCCCAGCCTCAATTACCTCCTCTGGCAGCTGGTTCCATACACCCACCACCCTTTGTTTGAATAGGTTACCCCTCAGATTCCTATTAAATCTTTTCCCCTTCACCTTGAACCTATGTCCTCGATTCCCCTACTCTGGGCAAGAGATTCTTGAAGGATCACTACCAAAGTCTCCACAATCTCTCAAATCACCACCTTCAGACCCATGGGGTGCAGTCCATCCGGTCCAGGTGACTTATCTACCTTCAGTCTACTCAGCTTCCCAACCACCTTCTCATTAGTAATAGCCACTCCACTAACCTCTACCCTCTGACTCACCTGAATTAAGGCATGCTGCTGGAAACTTTTGCTATCCTCATTTTATTATTGGCTAGCTTACTTTCATATTTCATCTTTTCTCCCCTTATTGCCTTTTTAGTTTCCAGCTGTTGTTTTTAAAAGCTTCCCAATCCTCTAGCTTCCCACTAATCTTGGCAATGTTATATGCCTTCTCTTTTAATTTTATGCTGTCTTTGACTTCCCTTGTCAGCCACGGTCGCCTCATTCTCCTGTTGGAATCATTCTTCCTGTTTAGAATGAAAAGATCCGGCGTGTGTCTGTAATATTCCCAGAAATTCTTGCCATTGCTGTTCCACCACCATTCCTGCTAGGATCCCTTTCCAATCAACAATCATGGTGTCTGTCCTACCCTACTTAGTCACCACAAATACATCAACCCAGACTTATCAGGATTAAATTCAATTTCCTATTGCACTGATTGGTTTACCATCTGAACCATATCATTTCCAACAAGATAGACACAAAATACTGGAGTAACTCAGGATCTCTGGAGAGAAGGAATGGGATTGTTGGAATATTTCCAGCATATTTTCTCTGTCAATATCAATACCAACAATGTAATGTTATCTGCAAATGTAATCATATTTATCCATTCACATCTAAATTGATAGTGGCTATGCCTGATTAATCCCTGCCTTTCTTGTACATCAAATTTGTTTCCAATAATTTCGTGACTGCTGATATTACATTAACTCGCCTATGATTATCTGTTTATCCTGTTAATTTTTCTTGCATTTACGTATCTGACACCACCTGCGGCCAGCAAAGTTTTCAGCATCTCTGTCATATTCTCAGCAATCCCGTCCTTTGCTTTCCAGAGCGGGCTGGGATACATCTCATCCAGGCCCAGGGAATTTATCTACCTTTGTACCTGCTAAGTATCTGATACCTCCTCATTTTTTATCTTAATATTCTTCAGAAATTCACAACGACAAATGAAATCTCCATCTACAAAGTGATTTTTTACTTAGTGAACATTTTTCATTTAAATTGTGCCCATGTCTCCTGGCCCTATGCACAAATAGTCTATTTTGTCCCAAATAGACTCCACTCTACTTATCCTCTTTCTTTTAATATACTTAAAATGCATTGTGATTTTCCTCAATCTCATTTGTCAGTGATATTTTATGGGCCCTTCTTACCCTCCAAACTTCTTTTTTAAGACCCCAGGTTCTATACCTATGATATCCTTCCTTTATTCCTTTTATTGATTCCCTTGATATGTCGATAATCTTTAAATAAGGGACATAAAGAGAAAGTTAAAGAAACAACAGGTAGAGATTTTACAGGAGGTAGACAACATGACAAAAGCAAAGGGATGTGCAGCACACGTCTGCCAGATAATTCAGACGAGAATCAAACTTTAATGTTAGAAGCAAAGAAGGAAGGTGAAAAGGAAAATAGGACAGGCAAAGAGAGAATACAAGAATAGCATGACAGTTAGCATAATGGGAACCCAAGAGCCTTCTCTAGGTATATAAATATTAAATTGGTCATGAGAGGAAAGGTCGAGCTGATGAGTGACCAAGAAGGTAAAATATGCATATTGGGCAGTTGATATCTCCAGTCTTACCAAGGAAGATGCCAAAATAACCAGAGAAAGGTAGCAGAATAAGTGGATAGAACAATAACTGATAAAGAGGGGGTCTTAAGCCTTGTACAAAGTAAGCTCATTAATAAATCCAGATGGAAGCAGCCCAGATTGCAGAAGGAAGATTTGGTGAGGTCTGAAAGTAGGTTGGTAATTCTGCAGAGATATGGTATAAGTATACATGAAATTGAATATTTTTACATGGGCATAGAGATTAAATCAATCAAGAATTTTGTGTGTACGTATGCTCTATTATACTCTGTGTCTGTAGGAGTGGAGGAAAAAGAGTCAGTGGGGACTTAGGGAATTGGTTAAGCACGTTAGTCAAAATTGGCAGAAAAGAATTGTGAGAATGGAAAAATCTCCAATACAACCAACAAGAAGTTGATGGCTCAAAAGGTAGCTTTATATTTTTATTTTTGTTTATTTTAAGCACATTTAAAAACAACCCACGTTGACCAAAGTGCTGTACAGACCAGATATGTTGTCATGTTTCCCTAATTCTCCAGAGCTGTTGATAATGGGTACTCAGGATTATGAATCTCTGGAGATATGTCAGTATGCTATGAAATACTTTGTCTTTCAAATAAAAAGGATGCCATGGAGTGTCTTTCAGAATCTTTTGCTAGTGCCTAATGCAGCTAAAGAGGTGGCAGTTTGCAGATATTGAGAGATTTGACCATCAGACCCTTAGTGGTGTTAAAGACTCGAGGGGCTGAGCTCAGGATGAGGGGGTGAGCTCCAGGGAGAGGTTGGGCAGGCTAGGATGGTAATGCAGGAGGATGACGGGTGATCGTATAGAGGTGTAAAGTTCATGAAGGGAATAGATATGACGAATGTCTTTCACCCAGAGTAGGCGAATCAAGAGCAAGAGGACATAGGTTTAAGGTGAGAAGGGAAAGATTTAATCGAAGCATGAGGGGCAACATTTTCACACAGAGGGGGTGGGAATATGGAACAAGCGCTGAGGAAATAGAGTAGAGTAGATCCCCGATTGGGTCAGCACATAAGAGTCGCCAATCTCCAGTGCTATCTTGATATCTTTCTCTTTCGGTTTAGAACAATGGCAGGTGATCGCATGAAAACATTCAAGCTCTTCACAGAGATTGATAGGATATATACAGTGGTAATCTTTTCCTAGCTCTTGATCAACTGGGCTGACCAATGGCAAATTATATTTAATGCAGATGTTGCATTTTGAGAATTCAAACCAGGGCAGGACCTTCATAGTGAATGCTGGGGATTGTTGTGGAGGCAGAGGGATCTAGGAATGCAGGTACATAGTTCCCTGAAAGTGACATCACACATAGGTACATTGGCTTTCATCAATCAGGGTGTTCAGTATAGAAGTAAGGAGAATATGTTATAGTTGTACATAGTTGGTGAAGCCACATTCAGTTTTGGTAAAACTGTTGTAGGAGGGATGTCATTAATCTGGAAAGTGTGCAAAGAAGATTTGCAAGAATCTTGGCAGGACCTGAGGGGTTGAGACATAGGGCGAGGCTAGGGAGGCTGGGACTTAATTCCTTGGAGCACAGGAGACAGAGGAGTGATCTTATGGAGGTATATAAAATCATGAGGGGAATAGACAGCGTGAATGCATAGTCTTTTACCTAGGGTAGGAGAATCAAATCACAAAGGACATAGGTTTTAGGTGAGAAGAGTAAAATTTAATATGAACCTGGGGCCATCTTTTTCACTCATAGGGTATATGGAATGAGCTGCCCGAGGAGGTAGTTGAGGCAGTACTATAACAGTATTTACAAGACACTTGCAAAAAGTACATGGATAGGAAAGATTTTGAGGGATATGGGCCAAACACAGGCAAATGGGACTAGCTTATATGGGGCACCTAGGTTGGCATGGACGAGTAGGGCCAAAGGGCCTGTTTCCGGGTTGTATATGACCCTAGCTGAAGTGTCCAGAATCAGAGAGCACAATCCCAAAATAGAGGATTGGCTACTCAAGACAGAAATGCAAGAAAATATTTCAAGAATTATCTGATCAAAGAAACTGGGGAGCCTAGGTCATTGGGTGTATTTGAGATATGTTCATATTTTTTGCATATCAATAAAAAATAAATAAAATATACAGTTAGTAGAACTAAGTGGTGCTGCGGAAAAGATTAGCTACAATCATATTGAATGACACAAAGGGTCCAGCAGCAAAATGGTATACTCTCACTTGTATTTATTATGCTCTTACAAACTCATGTAATGCTGTCTAATCTATGAAATGATTCAGTAGTCATAGTATGGAAACTAGCCGTTTGGCCCACCTTGTCCATGCTGACCAAGTTGGAATTCTGGACTAGTTCTATTTGCCTGGATATGGCCAATATTCACTCTGTCTCTGATCCATATATCTGTCCAAACGTCCTTTCAAAAAATTGTATCTGTTTCTATAGCTTCCTCTGGCAGCGCATTCCAGCGATTGATCACACTCTGAATGTGAAAGTCGCCCTAAGGTCTCACTAAAATCTTTCCTGTGTCACCTTAAGTCCAGATCTCTACTTTTACAATTCGCTCCCCTGGGAAAAAGACAGGGAGCATTCACTTTTCTAATGCCCAAAATGATCTTGTACACCTCAATATGGTCACTCCTCAGCTTCCTACACTCGAAATAAGTACTTTTAAAATTCAACTGTATTAGATCATTGAAACAGAATTTCAGAAATGGAATACAATGCAAACATAAACTACATGACACATGAAAATAAAACTGAAAATGCTGGAAGTATTGTTCTCTCTCCATGGATGCAGACCTGTTGAGATCTTCTGGCAGTCTCAGCTTTCAGATTCTCAGGCAGTTTCAGATTTTCTATATCCTCACTTTTTGAACCTGTATCATGCATTATTTGACCAAGGTCATATCTTTATTCCTCAGTCACCTTGCTTCGAAGAGTATCAATGCAGGCAGGTCCTTGAATGACGATGCTTCGTAAGCACTGTAGCAGCCATTGACTAATTGGCAAGGGTTGACTAATAAAGGAAGTTCCCCCTATTTTGTTTTTTTTAACACTTACTCTTCTTAAACTTCCCATAGTTATCAGAAAATACTTGAAATTCTCAGCAGGTTAGCAGAATTGTGAAAAGAAAAAGAGTTAACAATTGAAGGCAAAGACCCTTCTGTCATTGACTTTCCACAGCAGTTTATCTTTCCACAGCTATGTCCTAAACTGCTGAGTATTTCAATCATTTTCTATTTTCATCAGATTTCCAGCATCCTCAGAATTACATCCCAGCTACCCCCACCAGCTCTAATCGCATGACACAGACTCCAATCTTGCACCGGCACCCAATGGCCAAAAGCCCCTCATCTCTAGTCACTGCACCTGCAGACCAATATCGCAACATGGTTAGAATGTGCCCGATCAACAAAATGCTCACCAAGACTTCAACAGCTTCCCTCAATCCCACTACCCTTAGCACCAAAAAGGAATAGGTTAGCAGGCAGAGGGAACACAATGATTTGCAGGTTCCCCTCCAAGTCACACACCATCTCACTTCAAAATATATTGCCATTCCTTCATCTTCACTTGGTTTAAACCATGGAATTCTCTACCCAACAACAGCACTCTGGGAATACCTTCAGTTCGGGAAGGCACCTCACCACCAGGAATGGGCAAGCCACAGAAAATGAGAAAATAAAACATTATCTGCAGTTGTGATCCTGGCAAAACCAAAATTGGGCACTGATGAGTGGGTTCAATTTACCATTCCTTAGCCAACTTTTCTAACTAATCTCGATCTTGCTGTAAACTTAGATATCTGTCCTCACTGTTTGCTATACCACCAATCTTGGTGTCATCTGCAAATTTACTAACAATATTAACTATAATATCATCCAAAACAACAGTGGACCCAGCACCTACCCGTTTGGCACTCCATTAGTCAAAGACTTCCAATCAGAAAGACATTCCTCCATCACTATTCTCTGCCTCCTATCACCAAGCCAATTTTGAATCTAGTTTGTCCAGCTTGCCTTGATCTCTGGTTGATTATACCTGCCACATCCTTCCTTTCTTTTTCCTTTATCAGGCCCTCAATATTCCTATTCAATCAGCTTGCTATCTTTGTCTTTCACCCTTACAGGAACATGTTGGCCCTGAACCCTTAAGGGCCTGTCCCACTTACCCGATTTTTTTGGCGACTGCCGGCATCCGTCATAGTCGCAGCAGGTCGCTGAAAATGTTCAACATGTTGAAAATACAGCGGCGACCAGAAAAAGGTACGACTCTTTGGGGGACTACTCATGACCATACAGCTGTCACCCTTTACATGCATACATACCGTGACAGGCCCTTTACTACCTTGCTTTAAAAAAAATCCCACTCGTTGTATCTTGCTGCATCCACAAGTAGCCGCATCCACTCGACTTTTACTAGGTACTGCCTTACACAGGATTTTGCAGTGACAGGCTCATAACGGAAACAGTCATTGGGTCACCATGCAGTAGCACTTAAGCTTTTTGTGATGCAAATCAGTTTCTAAATGTTTCTATTATCCCTCATTGAGATTGGAAGGGCACAGGCAACTTTGTATTCCAGAGAACTTTATTAAAAGCCAACATAATATAGCATCAAATATTGTCAAGTATGTTAACGTTATGAAGAATGCAAACCACTAAATCTGCTCTCCTATTATACCATGAAATATTTCCATTTGATCTGAGATCAAAGCAAGGTAGCGCATAATCTGCATGACCTACTAATTACATAACAGTTCCAAACATCATAGACCAGCAGCTGGAAATTCTATGCACAATACTGATATTTTTTTTAATCTTGTGCATCAGAAAGTTGATTTTATCCAGAGAAACATGTTAACAAATATTTTCCTTTCTCATCATTCTTGAAATTCAACCAGGCAACTTCCTGGTGCGAGTCATCTGAATGACATAAAAACAATTTCTATACCAGAGCACATTAAGTTGGATTAATTCTCTGTGCAATTGGTCAGGCGTTGAACCATGTTATCTTGCAGGTGCTGGTCATTGGGCAATTCTATAGTAGCCGATCTTAGTCCCAAAGGCCTGCAGCTGTTAATTACTTACACCATTTGAAACAAAGTATTGCCTTGCATCATAAGAGGCTCGTTTCTACCTTCCTTCATTAAAACCACTAATCTCTTTTACAAAAGTTTGTCTTTTCCTTTCCCACCTCAATCCCGTGCCACACTCCATCCCATCCCCCAATCCACTTGCCACAAGCTGTTGCTCTGCCTAGCGGAGCCGGTACTCACCCTTAACAACTTCTCCTTCGACTCCTCCCAATTCCTCCAAATCAAAGGCGTAACTATGGGCATTCGCACGGGCCCCAGCTATGCCTGCTTCTTTGTAGCCATTGGCCAATCCCTGTTCCAAGCATACAATGGCCCTATCCCCGAACTCTATCTCCGTTACATAGACAATTTCATCGGTGCTACCTCCTGCACCCATGCAGAACTCATGGACTTCATCAACTTTACCACCAATCTCCAACTGGTACTCAAATTCACTCGGACCATCTCCGACACCTCCCTCCCCTTTTTGATCTCAATCTCCACCACACGAGATGGTCTATTACAAACCCTCTGACTCCCACAACTATCTCGATTACACTTCTTCCCACCCCGTTTCCTGCAACTACCCTATCCCCTACTCCCAATTCCTTCATCTAAGCCACATCTGCGCCCAAGATGAGGTGTTTTATACCAGGTAAGATGTCCTCATTCTTTAAGCAACGGGGGTTCCCCACTTCCATCATAGATGAGGCCCTCACTCGTGTCTCCTCGGTACCCTGCAGCAGCACCCTTGCTCCCCCTCCCCCTAGTCGCAACAGGGTCAAAGTCCCCCTAGTCCTTACCTCTCACCCCATCAGCTGTCTCATACAACACATAATCCTCCAACATTTTCGCCCCTCCAACGGGATCCCACCTCTAGTCACATCTTCCTATCACCACCCCTTTCCACCTTCCGCAGAGACCATTCCCTCCGCAACTCCTTGGTTAACTCATCCTTTTCCACTCAAACCACCTCCTCCCCAGGTACCTTCCCCTGCAACTGCAGGAGATGCAAAACCTGTCCGTATACCTCCTCCCTCGACTCCGTCCAGGGACTTTGACAGTCCTTTCAGGTTAGGCAGAGGTTCGCTTGCACCTCCTCCAACCTCATCTACTGCATCCATTGTTCAAGATGTGGATTCGTATACATCGGCGAGACCAAACGTAGACTGGGCGATCGTTTCGCTGAACACCATCGCTCAGTCCACCTGCATCTACCTGATCTCCCAGTTGCTAAACACTTTAATTCCCCTTCCCATTCCCACACTGACCTTTCTGTCCTAAACCTCCTCCATTGTCAGAGTGAGGCTATCATCTCATATTTCGCTTGGGGAACTTACAGCCCAGTGGTATGAATATTGATTTCTCTAACTTCAAGTAACCCCTGCATTCCCTCTCCCTCCCCCACTCAAGTCACACCAGCTTCTCGCTCTCACCAAACAAACAGCTAACAATGGCCTGTTTCCTTTATCATCGTTACTTTTTTTGCATATCTTTCATTCATTGTTCTATATCTCTCCACACCATCGTCTATATCTCTCGTTTCCATTTCCCGTGACTTTCAGTCCGAACAAGGGTCTTGACCCGGAACATCACCCATTCCTTCTCTCCAGAGATGCTGCCTGCCACGCTGAGTTACTCCAGCTTTTTATGCCTATGCTTTTGCCAATCTTGTGCATTTTCATTAATGCTTACGTTTCTAAGCCTAAGTTTCAGGTAATCATCTATTATGTTAAAATTCCATTATGAAGCAGAATTAAATGCAAAACATGACTGTAATTCCTTTTGTTCCATAAATGTGATTTTATTTATCATGACAGAAAACAATGTTGCTCTCAGCAGAAGCACTATCTATGCGAACTAGAGCCTATTCAAATACACTCCAAATCAGTTTACCATAGATAGACATTAGGCAACGGAGACGTTTTTTACTGCTATTTTTTACCACTGGAATGTCCTCAGCAGCTGCAATTTGAGCTCTGTGGGGAGTGCTTTTGACGCAGTATCTTGGTTGACTTCACGTAATATATTGCACAACACAGCTATGTTAGTCCAGCTGACAGTATTAATCATGCACACAACAGCTGCAAGGACGGTAAACATACAGGGCATGAGATTTACAATTTGATGCATCGTGAATAATCAGCTGGCAATGAAACAACCGTACAAATTTTACCAAGTTAACAAACAGCTTTCAAGAATTGGAATTAATTATATTGTTACTAATCAACAAGGGCTGATATTGATTTCTAATATACTAGAGAGGATCAATCCAGCTGATGTGTTTTGCTGTGGTCACTTACTCATCAATGTAAAGTACTGAAATTAAATATTAAAATAGAACAGAATGGACCACAAAATTCATGATCTAGAATAATTGTTGGGTAGAAATCAAAGTCGACTCAAATTTCAATGGTCTGACCACAGATCGAAAGTCATAGAATTATATGCCATGGAAACAGTCCCCCCCCCCCCCCCCCCCCCCCCAGCTCAACTCTCCAGGTCAAACTCAGCCATGGCAACCAAGATGTCTAACTGAGCTAGTTCTATTTGCCTGCAAACAAACAAACTGCTGGAGGAACTCAGCAGGACAGGCAGCACCTGAGGGGAGAAATGATAGAAGATGTTTCGGGTTGGGGCACTTTTTCAGATTCCAGCATCTGCAGACTTATGTCCCTATTTGACTTCACTTGGCGCACATCTATATAAACTTTAACAATGCACCTGCCAAAATTGTAATTTTGGCAGGTGCATTTAAGCATTGTAATTTTGAGCATTGTAAATTTAAGCATTGTAATTATACATACCTATAAAGTTTCCCCTGTGAAGTTGATTCTCTTTTTAAAATGGAATGCAAAATTAATCTTGTGAAATTTATAAATTTGCATCTACACATTTGAATTTGAAGATGGTGAACCCATTGGAAAACCCTTGGCATCGACGTTTATAGGTGTTGTGATGGACCAGAGAGGTGCAGAATATGGGAAAAACTCAAGATGGCAGAGACAGGGAACAGGGGTTATGGTAATTCAAGTGTTGTAGGTATATGCCTAACAGTCAGTTAAGTTTACAGTGCGGCAGGCATAGAAATAATGACAAGTAGGCTGTAGCTTTCCTTTGCGCCTCAGCAGAAAGTAATGGATTTAAGACTCCTGCTCCTGTGAGCACAGAAGAAAATGTAATAATTTTGTCTGATGGGGGAAGCCAAAAAAAACCCCACCATTGTTTGTCCAAATCCTCATGATGTCATCCAAACCAATATGCATATTTCCCCATATATACAGGTTCCCATTTTCTTATCTGCAGCTCTTTGCAATTGAAACTTGATTTTTTTTAAATATATAGAGAAACATGATTACAACCATTTATTGGTCATTTTGTTTAGTTTTGATATTTAACCAGGTCCTTTTGACAAGATTTCAATGTCATTTCCCAGAGACCAGTATAAACAATACATTTGACTACAGTACTAACTACAGCAAAATCAATCACTTGCTCTTCTGAGTTGCAACTAGAGTAAAACTCCAAAATTCCACCATCTTACAGGTCAGACATCCCGATGGTTTCACATCTGGCTCATTCAGTCCTACACTCCTCCTTCAAATGCACCAGGGCCCTGCTCAAACAATTTTAACTTCATCTAGGCCTCATTTCCAAGCTGTCATTAAACTCACAATGGGTTCCCATTACCACGATTTTGTTAAACTCACGTCAGTCCCATTACCACGATTCCTTTAAACTAAAAAGGGCTTCCTTCCACCATCCTTTCAAACTCACCAGAGTCCTTTTCACATGCTGAGAAACAAAATTGTCTCATCGATCTTAAATGGGTAACTATTAAAAAGGGTAACTTTAAAAGACAGTGATCCTTAATTCTAGGTTCTCCACAAGGGGAAGCATCTTATCCACATTCACCCAAATGAAGCCACTCTGTGTCTCCAATGTTTCAATCAAGTAACTTCTCTTTTAAACTCCAGTGGATACGTTCAGTCTATCGTTCATTTGATTACAGTAGAACATGCCCATTCCAGAAGGAAGATCTGAAGTAAACCTTCTCTGAACTGTTTCCATAACATTTATTTCCTTCCTTAAATAAGAAGCTGTTACTGTATATAGTTCAAAGGATGATATCTAACTGATGAAGAACTGAAACATAATCTCCTCACTTTTGTATTCAATTTTGTTAGCAATGAAGAATGGCATGTGGCCAGCTTTCTTAATTATTTGTTATGCCCGATAATAACCTATTTCAAATCATGCACAAGGACACTGATAACTGTTGAATATATTTCAAACTCCTGAAGCAGTAAGAATTATTTGAATAATAGTCATGGGTTTTATGAGTATGATGAGAATAATAGTCAAATATAGTCATAGAACAGCACGGAACAGACCCTTCAGGCCAACGCATCCACGCCAACCAAGATTTCTAAGCAGATCCCCAATTTCCTGCGTTTGACACATATCCCTCCAAACCTTTCCTATCCTTATAGAAATGTCTTTTTAATATGATTATAGTACCTGCCTCAGTCACTTCTGGCAACTGGTTGCATATACGTGCAGCATCTTTGTGAAAAGGAATAGGTGATGTTTTGGCTCGAGACCCTTCTTCAGACTAAGAGTCAGGGGATAGGGAAACGAGAGATAATAGACGGTGATATGGAGAGAAAAAGAACAAATGAATGCAGAGAGGGAGCAGCGAGAGAGGATGTTGCAGAATTCTCGTCGGCGAGAGGAGGAGAATTTCTTCAAAAAAGGCATACCTTGCGATTTCACAGTGGATCTCTATATCACCGTCCATATTTCTCTCGTTTCCCTTTCCCCTAACTCTCAGTTTGAAGAAGGATCTTGACCCGAAATGTCACCTATTCCTTTTCTCCAGAGATGCTGTTTGACCCATTGAGTTACTCCAGCTTTTTGTGTCTATCTTCCATATACGTACGATCTTCTGTGTGAAAATACTGACAGCTTCATGCTCTTCTGGGTTTATTTATTCATTTGTTTACAATCACAAAACAGGAAATTGATTATTACTATTACAATTGTTTTAAGTATCATAATATTGCAAAGTTATTCATGGGCGTGTTAGAAGTATCATTACATATAAGTGGAATAGGTGAACTGGTTTTTTTTAATACAAGAGCCGCTTGCTATATCATAAAAAATAATACTTACCAGGTGTTTTGTCATCTTCTTCAGATGGAGCCTGCTCTATTTCATCCTTTTTCCTCAAGTTTCTTACTTTTTCAACAAGATTTAGTAAACGCCCTTTGAGTGAAGTATCTTTTTCTTCCTCTTCCTCATCTTCTTCTATTTGAATACCTGCCAGGTAAAGGAATTTTTTCTCAGGAAGATTTGGAAATTCATTTGTAGCTTCAAATTGTTACATTTTGGGACTTTTATTATATTCACTATTTGAAAAATGTTCAGAAATAAAAAGAAACTTATTTAAACTCCTATTAAAATTAACAGCATAAGCAGAAGGACTATGGCATAATCGATTCAATTTATTCCTATCATCCATTTAATCCTGCAATAATTTCCAACTAACAAGATCTAAACTGTCTTCCATTTATCTTCAAACAAGGTCGTTAACGACATCTTCCCAATTTTCAGAACTTCTGCTCTTAACTTTAGTTCACCTAACCATTCATGTTGTACTCTCCACCCCATCCCACCTTCCTCTGGCCCTCTGCAAATAAAATGCTTTTTAAATTCACTTTTCCAGCTTTGATTCAAGATCATTAATGCCTCGAAAGATGCTGACTGACCGACTATACTCAGCTGTATTCTGATTTTACTACAAAATCCTCAAAAAACTGATGATTCCAGTTAAAAAAAATAATAATTGATCATATACAAATTGTTTTTATATAAATATACAATAATATGTATATTATCATTTTTATCACTTCATTTAAAAGCTTCTAAGAAAACTTAGATCTACCCTACATATATGGTATGACACAGATCATGTCTATTGTATTTTTAATTATAGTGACCATGAATAAACTGTGACAAATGTTTGGAATTTAGTTGAAAACACACAGGAAATTGCAAGATGTTCAAATAATACCAGAAGACATATGTGGAGAAGTTTGTTTTAGACACCATACGATGTAAAATGCATACCACAATGTGCAAGAAGTTTCGCATGGAAGTCAAGCAAGACATCTCTCACTTTATCTGGAAGAGGGCACACCTCTTCATCTGGCCCCATTTTGAAATTCATGAGCATGTTAATCTGCAATAAAAAGCATAATCCAAAATGAGATATGAATCTAAAAAAATCCAGGCTACATACGAGGTCAAACTTTACAACCAGGACATTACAACTTTACAACTAATGAAAGGGATCCCTTACAAATTCTGGAGCAGTACACAAGCGGATATCCAAAGCAGCTTGTTGGAGGATGTCAGAATTTGCCTGTGGTGAGGGCTATCGTACAGCAAGAGAATTGCTTAGAGAACATTTTGGTAACGAACACCAGATTGCTAATGCATACATGAAGAAGGCCTATGCTAGGACAGCTATCAAGCCAGAAGACGCAAAAGCATTGCGTGACTTTGCGATATTTCTTAGAAGTTGTTGTAGCTCAATGAGACATCTCAACCACATGGAAGAAATGACTGTTGTTAGTAATATGAAGATTATTATTCACAAACTGCCCTTTAGGCTTCGAGAGGTGGAGTGACAAGGCAGGCCAGTTACAGGAAGATGAGAAGCGAGAAGCCATGTTTCATGATCTGGTGAATTTCATAGAAAGGGAAGTACGATTTATGTCAAGTCTACGTCACGGAGATATTTAAGATCCTAAATCAGCAACCATCAAAGGTTCTACCTTTACTAAAACAAGAGGAAGACCAGGACCTAAGGGAAGTAGTTTTGCTACTGCTGTAATACTTGTAGAAACAAAAGGCATAAAAGAAAGTAGATACATCTACTGTTAAGCAAAAATGGTTCTGCTGGTCATGTAGTGAAGTTGGTCACACCATAAGGTGGTGTCGGAAATTCAAGAAGAAGGAATATAAAGAAAAGATGTATTTCTTAAAGTAAAAGGGAATCTGTTTTGGATGTTTGAAGAAAGGACACATGGTTAAAGACCGGTTCTGGTTGATTACTGCGCAAACACTTCATAAATGGTAATCTCGCGCAGGTCGGAGTGAGTAGAGTAGTGATTAACTTTTGAAGTGGGCCTTTTTGAGGAGATCTAGTTGCTCAATTCCCTTTTTAAATGACTTAACATCGGGAGCAGCACGTGTTGGGTGGTAACATGTTCAATTCTCTTATCGTCCTTGGGTAAAGGGAATATTGGTAGCAAAGTTTATTTAAATTTAGCGAGTTGATGATGTAGGAACCGTTATTTTGTCTTGTTTCATGGCAGTTGGTGCTCTGGGATGACGGAAGAATTGATGGCATGATTTTGTGAATCTCCTTGTAACTTGCAATGTCTTAGCCTGATTCTGTGGAGCTCTAGAGTATCCCATCCGAGAGAAGTCAGCATATTATTCACGCTGGATTTGCGCTTGCAGTCATTACATACAAAGCAGGCTGCTCGGCGTTGTACTTTCTCCAGGGTGATCTTCTTGTTGTTGTTGAAAGGATCCCATATGGCTCCACAATACTCCAATTTGGGCCTGACCAAGGACTTGTAGGCATTCTCTTTGACGGATGTACTACATGCATGAATTTTTTTTTAAGATGGACGACATTTAAAGGTGAAATTTTAAGAGTACAGAATCTTTATGTCCCTGTTCGGTTGAAAGGAAATAGTAAAAATTGGAAAGAGCCATGGTTTTCAAGGGAAATTGGACACTTAGTTCGGAAAAAGAGAGAGATCTACAATAATTATAGGCAGCATGGAGTAAATGAGGTGCTTGAGGAGTATAAAAAATGTAAAAAGTGTCTTAAGAAATAAATTAGAAAAGCTAAAAGAAGATATGAGGTTGCTTTGGCAAGTAAGGTGAAAGTAAATCCAAAGGGTTTCTACAGCTATATTAATAGCAAAAGGATAACGAGGGATAAAATTGGTCCATTAGAGAGTCAGAGTGGACAGCTATCTGCAGAGCCAAAAGAGATGGGGGAGATATTGAACAATTTCTTTTCTTCGGTATTCACCAAGGAGAAGGATATTGAATTATGTGAGGTAAGGGAAACAAGTAGAGTAGCTATGGAAACTATGAAATTCAAAGAAGAGGAAGTACTGACACTTTTGAGAAATATAAAAGTGGATAAGTCTCCAGGTCCGGACAGGATATTCCCTAGGACATTGAGGGAAGTTAGTGTAGAAATAGCAGGGGCTATGACAGAAATATTTCAAATGTCATTGGAAACGGCAATAGTGCCGGAGGATTGGCGTACTGCGCATGTTGTTCCATTGTTTAAAAAGGGGTCTAAGAGTAAACCTAGCAATTATAGACCTGTTAGTTTGACGTCAGTGGTGGGCAAATTAATGGAAAGGATACTTAGAGATAATATATATAAGCATCTGGATAAACAGGGGCTGATTAGGAACAGTCAACATGGATTTGTGCCTGGAAGGTCATGTTTGACTAATCTTCTTGAATTTTTTGAAGAGGTTACTCGGGAAATTGATGAGGGTAAAGCCGTGGATGTTGTATATATGGACTTCAGTAAGGCCTTTGACAAGGTTCCTCACGGAAGGTTGGTTAAGAAGGTTCAATGGTTGGGTATTAATGGTGGAGTAGCAAGATGGATTCAACAGTGGCTGAATGGGAGATGCCAGAGAGTAATGGTGGATGGTTGTTTGTCAGGTTGGAGGCCAGTGACTAGTGGGGTGCCACGGGGATCTGTGTTGGGTCCACTGTTGTTTGTCATGTACATCAATGATCTGGATGATGGTGTGGTAAATTGGATTAGTAAGTATGCAGATGACACTAAGATAGGTGGGGCTGTGGATAATGAAGTAGATTTTCAAAGTCTACAGAGAGATTGATGCCGGTTGGAAGAGTGGGCTGAAAGATGGCAGATGGAGTTTAATGCTGATAAGTGTGAGGTGCTACATCTTGGCAGGACAAATCAAAATAGGACGTACATGGTAAATGGTAGGGAATTGAAGAATGCAGGTGAACAGAGGGATCTTGGAATAACTGTGCACAGTTCCCTGAAAGGGGAATCTCATGTAGATAGGGTGGTAAAGAAAGCTTTTGGTGTGCTGGCTTTTATAAATCAGAGCATTGAGTATAGAAGTTGGGATGTAATGTTAAAATTGTACAAGGCATTGGTGAGGCCAATTCTGGAGTATGGTGTACAATTTTGGTCGCCTAATTATAGGAAGGATGTCAACAAAATAGAGAGAGTACAGAGGAGATTTACTAGAATGTTGCCTGGGTTTCAACAACTAAGTTACAGAGAAAGGTTGAACAAGTTAGGGCTTTATTCTTTGGAGCGCAGAAGGTTAAGGGGGGACTTGATAGAGGTCTTTAAAATGATGAGAGGGATAGACAGAGTTGACGTGGATAAGCTTTTCCCATTGAGAGTAGAGAAGATTCAAACAAGGGGACATGACTTGAGAATTAAGGGACAGAAGTTTAGGGGTAACATGAGGGGGAACTTCTTTACTCAGAGAGTGGTGGCTGTGTGGAATGAGCTTCCAGTGAAGGTGGTGGAGGCAGGTTTGTTTTTATCATTTAAAAATAAATTGGATAGTTATATGGACGGGAAAGGAATGGAGGGTTATGGTCTGAGCGCAGGTATATGGGACTAGGGGAGAATACGTGTTCGGTACGGACTAGAAGGGTCGAGATGGCCTGTTTCCGTGCTGTAATTGTTATATGGTTATATGGTTATAAGAAGGCCGAGAGTTCTATTTGCTTTGTTAGACACTTGATTAATATGCGTCGCCCAACTTAAATCTTTGCTAAAATCGACTCCTAGATATGAGTCGTATGACTTGCGATAAGTATAAATAGGATCATCCTGGATTACATCACACTGAACAGAGGAAGCCGGAGCAAATAGAACAGAAGGAGAAGCCAGCTACTAGTGATGCTGTTACCTCAGATAAATGCGCATATTGGGGCCGGGGTAGAAACCTGTATTTTCTCTATCTTACCAGTGCAAGCAAGGAAGAACAAGATGAATACAGTGTTGCAAACATATACATTTTTGGATCATGGGAGCTCAACTACCTTTTGTACAGAAAGCTTGATGAGAAGACTGGACATTACAGGAGAAAAGGTTAAGATTCTACTGCGTACCATGAATGAAGAGAAAGAGTGTGTTAGTCATCACATTACAAGTATGGAAATATCTAGCCTGGATGAAGACAATTTTATACAAATATCTGATGTGTTTACACATGAGACCATGCCTGTTTGTCATCAAAATATACTCAGACATGAGGACTTAAAACAATGGCCTTACTTGAAGGATGTCAAGATACCTAAAATAAATTCTGGTATCGACCTACTTATCGGAACGAATGCTTTGAAGACATTGGAACCTATACAGACTGTGAGGAACCAAGGGGACGGACCTACTCAGATGGGTTATCTACGGCTCCTTGAGAAGGAACAACAAAAGCAGGAACCAGAACCACCCTGCTGCTGCTATTAATCAAATATCTACTGTTAAATTAGAAGAGCTGTTAATCAGCAATACAATCATGATTTCAGTGAAATTACCGGTAAGGAATCAGAAGAAATGTCCAGAGAAGAATCCAAGTTCTTGGATATTGTGACCACAGTAAAGATGATAGAAGGACACTATGGTCTAGACTTACCTTTCAAGCAAGAAAGCGTTAGTCTGCCAAATAATCGTCGTATGGCAGAGCAACGCACCCAGAATCTGAAACGCAAGTTTGGCAAGAAAACAAAATTTCATGAAGAATATACGTATTTCCTAAAGGACATGATTGACAATGATTATGCCCAAATGGTACTAACAAACCAGCTAAATCGAAGTGACGGAGAGCTTTGGTCTATTCCGCACCATGGGGCATATCACTCAAAGAAAGGGACCCTGAGGGTGGTCTTTGACTGTGCTGCAGTCTTCAAAGGGACATCACTCAACTGTCAACTACTTCAGGGTCCGGACCTTACCAACTCATTGTTCTCATTAAATTCAGACAAGAACCAATTGCTTTGATGGATGATATTAAAGTAATGTTTCATTGTCAAAGTATCAGAAAACCACATTGACTGCTTGCGATTCCTATGATGGCCTGAAGGGGATGCACAACAAGATCTCGTTGAATACCGGATGAAGGTACATCCCTTTGGAGCAGTGTCATCAAAGTTGTGCACTTTGCATTAAGAAAGACCGCAGAGGACAATAAAGTTTACTTTCCAGAAGAAGTGACAAACACTGTGAAGAATAATTTCTACGTGGATGATTGCTTAAAATCCATGTCTACGGAGCAGGAAGCAATTCAAATGGTAACACATCTGACTTCCCTCTGCAATAAGGACGATTCACGCTTTCCAAGTGGATCAGCAACAGCCGTGTTGTATTGGAAAGCATTCCACTAGATGGCAGAGCCAAGGAGACCAGGGAGTTGGATTTGGACAAAGACTATCTGCCAAGTGAAAGAGCACTAGGATTGCACTGGTGTGTCGAATTAGATGTGATCAAGTTCAGAATCTCGATTCAGGAGCAACCATGTACAAGGGATATCCTTTCTGTGATTGGTTCTGTTTATGACCGTTTGGGATTTCTTGCACCATTTACACTGCCACCCGGGTTAATTTTGCAGGATCTCTGCAAGAAAAAATCTTCTCAGCGATCGACAGAATGGTTAATGGATCTTGACAAGATCCCGGAGTTTAAAATGAACCGGTGTATGAAGCCTACAAACTTTGGTAAGGTCAGATGTGCACAGCTGCATCATTTTTCAGATGCCAGTGAATGATGCCAGATGCCAGCTATGGTACTGTTTCATATTTAAGACTGGAAAATGATTACAATAAAGTACATGTTGCATTCTTAATGGGAAAGTTCAAGAGAGAGCTAGATAGGGCTCTTAAAAATAACGGAGTCAGGGGATATAGGGAGAAGGCAGGAACGGGGTACTGATTGGGAATGATCAGCCATGATCACATTGAATGGCGGTGCTGGCTGGAAGGCCTACTCCTGCACCTATTGTCTATTGTCTATAGAAAGCCCAGAGTGGCACCATTGAAGCAAATGACAATTCCCAGAATGGAACTCACTGCCGCAGTCAAAGCTGTTAAAATTGACATAATGCTGCAAAAAGAACTGCAGCTTCAACTGGAAGAAGCTATCTTCTGGACTGATAGTACTACGGTGCTTAAATACTTCAACAATGAGAACAAACGTTTTTTGATATTTGTAGCAAACATAATCTCTTTTGGGTGCTACAATGGAAATATATTAACACAAAGGAAAATCCTGCGGATGAAGCTTCTAGAGGACTAACAGCAGACCGCTTCTTAAGCAATAAGAGATGGATCAATGGACCCAAGTTTCTCTGTAGGGCAGACAGAGAATGGCCAAAGCTTGAGCTGGGATTTGAAATCTCTGCTAATGATCCAGAAATTAAACAAAACATCACAGAAAATGTTATTGCTAAAGATTCATCAAACACAACAAATTATTTAATTACCCACTTTTCATCATGGAAGAAGCTGGTGAATGTGGTGGTTTGGGTTCTTAAAGCAAAAACAAGGTTATTGCTGTTTGCTCGAAAAAGGAAAGAGATGGCTGAAGGTATCTTTGAAGAAGATCCTGAAATACCGAAGGAAAAGGTTGAAAAGAAGATGCATGTTTTTAAGGCATCATACGACATACAGGGTTTACATCTTGATGATCTGCTCAAAGAGGAAAACACGATTATTTCTTTCTGTCAAAGACAGAAATACAAAGAGGAAATATCGACGTTAGAAGCTGGAGTACATGGTGTCAAAAAAGACAGTCAATTGTACAAGCTTGATCCAGTATTGGAAGAAGGACTTCTGAGAGTGGGTGGTCATCTGAATAAACTGGCAAGGCATGAAGAGGCTAAGCATCCTATTATTCTCTCGAAGAACTTTCATATTTCAACATTACTGTTACGACATATCCATGAATTGATCGGACATGGAGGAAGAAATGATATGCTGTCCCAGCTTCATAATCCAGCTTCATAATCCCCAAAATATTGGATTATCAAGGCTAACTCCGCTGCAAGAAAGATACTAAAAAACTGTGTTGTGTGTAGGCGACAGCTTGGAAGATTTGGAGAACAGAAGATGGCAGACTTTACCTGGAGAGAATTCTACCTGATAAGCCTCCATTTACAGATGTGGGGGTGGATTATTTCAGTCCTATAGAGGTTAAGACAGGACGAAGTATGATAAAGAGGTATGGTGTAATCTTCACTTGCATGGCAAGCATGGCGGTGCATTTTGAAGTTGCATCTACACTCGATACAGATTCTTGTATTCTTGCATTACGGAGATTTATTTGTCGAAGATGTCCAGTTCTATCATTAAGATCAGACAATGGTACGAATTTTGTTGGAGTGGAAAGATAATTAAAATAAGCACTTAAAGGATTAAATCAGGATAAGATCCAGAATGCTATGCTTCAACAAGGGATAAGATGGAACTTTAATCCTCCAGCTGGTTCTCATCACGGCGGTGTTTGCAACCCTTCATCATCCAAAACTTTGTTCTTAAACAACAAGTTTTGGATGATGAAGGGTTGCAAACTTTATTCTGTGACGTTGAAGCAATTTTAAATGTTCGACCTATTACTAAGAGTTCTGATGATCTGAACGACCTGGAAGCGCTTACACCAAATCATATTCTTCTGTTGAAAACTAATCCAATGCTACCACCTGGACTCTTTGTGAAAGATTTGTATATGAGACACAGATGGAGACAAGTGCAATATATGGCAGATCTTGTTTGGAAGAGATGGACACAAGAATATTTGCCTCTGATCCAAGGTCAACGATGGTCAAGGGTTAGAAGAAATTTTGTTCCAGGTGATATTGTTTTGGTGGTTGATTCTACTGCATCACGAGGCTCTTGGTTGATGGGAAAGATACTGGAGATTCTGCCTAACATTAAGGGTTTGGTGCACACAGTACGACTTCAGACTAAGAATAATGTTTTAATAAGACCAATAACCAAGTTATGCTTGCTTCTAGAAAGTGAAGATGGAAGAATCGCCAAAGAAATCTGAATGCTGATATATATATACATTGTAGTGAGACCAAAATGTTCTTTATTATTGAAAGCTATCCTTGCACTACATAGAAACATAGAAAATAGGTGCAGGAGGAGGCCATTCGGCCCTTCGAGCCAGCACCGCCATTCATTGTGATCATGGCTGATCATACCCAATAAATATCCCGTGCCTGTCTTCTCCCCATATCCCTTGATTCCACTAGCCCCAAGAGCTCTATCTATCTCTCTCTTAAATCCATCCAGTGACTTGGCCTCCACTGCCCTCTGTGGCAGGGAATTCCATAAATTCACAACTCTATGGGTGAAAAAGCATTTCTCATCTCTGTCTTAAATGGCCTCCCCTTTATTCTAAGACTGTGGCCCCTGGTTCTGGACTCGCCGAACATTGGGAACATTTTTCCTGCATCTAGCTTGTCCAGTCCTTTTATAATTTTATATGATTCTATAAGATCGCCCCTCATCCTTCTAAACTCCAGTGAATACAAGCCTAGTCTTTTCAATCTTTCCTCATATGACAGTCCCACCATCCCAGGGATCAATCTCGTGAATCTACGCTGCACTGCCTCAATCACAAGGATGTCCTTCCTCAAATTAGGAGACCAAAACTGTACACAATACTCCAGATGTGGTCTTACCAGAGCCCTGTACAACTGCAGAAGAACCTCTCCTATACTGAAATCCTCTTGTTATGAAGGCCAATATTCCATTAGCTTTCTTCACTGCCTGCTGTACCTGCACGCCAGCTTTAAGTGACCGGTGTACAAGGACACCCAGGTGTCGCTGTACCTCCCCCTTACCTAACCCCATTGATATAATATTCTGCCCGCTTGTTTTTGCCGCCAAAGTGGATAACCTCACATTTATCTATATTCTACTGCATCTGCCCACTCACACAACCTGTCCAGGTCACCCTGCAACCTCTTAACATCCTCTTCACAGTTCACACTGCCACCCAGCTTTGTGTCATCCGCAAACTTGCTAGTGTTGCTCCTAATTCCCTCTTCCAAATCATTAATATATACGGTAAACAGTTGCGGCCCCAACAACGAGCCTTGAGGCACTCCACTCACCATTACCTGCCATTCTGAAAAGGACCCGTTCACTCCTACTCTTTGCTTCCTGTCTGCCAACCAATTTTCTATCCATGTCAACACCCTATCCCCAATACCATGTGCTCTAATTTTAGTCACCAGTCTCCCGTGCGGGACCTTATCAAAGGCTTTCTGAAAGTCTAGATACACTACATCCAGTGGCTCCCCTGCATCCATTTTACTTGTCACATCCTCAAGAAATTCCAGAAGATTAGACTACAATGTTCTTTATTATTGAAAGCTATACTTGCGCTACACGTGTACTTGGTCAGGAACTAACATTACAAGCTCTTGTCGTCGTGAAGAGCACTAGCTACTGAACATACTGAACAGCCCGCGAACAAACCCCCTGTCACGTGACAGTCCTGACCAATGACGAGGGTTCTGAATACACAGCATAACCACCAAGTGCCGCTACATGATCCCACCCCCCCAGAACCAGAAGAAATAAAACGAGCGGGTGTCCAAATAAGGTGAACAGACCGTGTGGATACAGGGATAACAGGTGCAATAGGCAAAGGTGGGGGCCGGAGGTCAGGTGGACAACCTCTACGATGGGGCTGGGCCACCAACACCGGGCGGTCCACATCGAGGTGAGCTGGCTTAACGCGGGCCACCGAAACGACCTCCTGTCGGCCCCCGACATTCAGAACGAAAGTCGCGACGCCGGGCTGCAACCCCCATAAGGGCGCTGTCCCTGCGAACAAAAACAAATTGACAATCTTTGAAGGCAGGCGGGACATAAGAAGGGGCAACTCCATGGTGAGAGAGGCCAGCTTGCCCAGACGAAAGGGGTTCCTGCTGCCCACGTGCCGCTGGAATGAAATGGCCAGGTACTTTGAGCGGGGAGCCATAGACCAACTCGGCGGGGACGTGCGGCAGCAAAAACCACGGCAATTCGTCCAACCAATTGGGGCCCGTGAGCCGTGCCTTCAAGGAGGATTTCAGGCGCCGGTGGAAACGCTCTACCAGGCTGTTAACCTGAGGATGGTACGCCGTAGTGTGGTGCAGCTGAGCGCCGCGCAGCTGGGCCATGGACAACCACAGCGCGGAGGTAAACTGGGCACCCCGGTCCGATGAGATGTCGGCTGGAACACCAATACGAGCCACCCAGTGGGCAGTGAGAGCACATGCACAAGTCGCGGCGGAGGCGTCAGGGAGCGGAACGGCCTCGGGCCACCACGTGAACAGGTCCACAATGGTGAGTAGGTGGGTGACACCTCGAGACGGCGGTAGGGGGCCCACAAGGTCGACGTGGATGTGGTCAAAACGCTTTTGAGAGACGACAAAATCCTGCAGAGGCGTGCGCACGTGGCACTGGGCTTTGGAAGTTTAGCAGGGGATGCAGGCCCTGGCCCAGGGACTGACCTGCTTACGGAGGCCGTGCCATATGAACTTGGCTGTCACCAATGCTGCAGTTGCCCGGATAGAAGGGTGGGCTAAGCTGTGGACTGAATCGAAAACACGCCGCCGCCAAACAGTAGGGACGATGGGTCGGGGTTGCCCCGTGGAAACATCACAGAGGACAGTAACGACCGTGAGCCCCAGTGGGACGTCCTCCAGTATCAAACCTGAGATGGCAGTGTAATAGGAAAGCATCTCGTCCCCGTCCCGTTGCGCAGCGGGCTGGCCATGTTACAACATGTTAATTTTATTTTTGATATACGTTAAGCTTTTATAGATCCTATTTTAATGTTTATTAGTAATTGCCTTGTTATATACTCAGAACAATTAGGGGCCAGTATGTAGTAGCCATTTAGCTTAACTCAGTACGTTATAATCATAAGCAGTTACCTTTAAATTTTACCTTACTGTTTGTACTACTACAATAAAGAAACTATTAATCAAGAGACTGTTTTTGGAAGATTCATCTTTTGACGTCATTGAATGTCTTGTGGAGGGCTCGTGGGTGCGTTTAGTGGCTGAGAAGGAAATCTAAACGCACCCACAAGCCCTCCACAAGACATTCAATGCCGTCATTATCGAGGACTAAATCCTTGAGACGATGTAAAAAACTGTCACTACACTAACAATATGGACTGGTCTGAAAATAGTCTGAGCCAAATGGCCCATGCAGTTAAATACTACTGGAAGGATAGTAACAGACAGGAGAATCAGCCCCAGGTTGAGGTAAAACCGGAGTATGTAATGAAGAAGGAAGGACCGAAAGCCATTCCAGATGCCAGCGTCTACCAGACCCCAGTATTGTATGCCGGGATGGGTAGAGAGACAGGAACACGGGCATACGGGTTACCCCAACAGACTAAATGCTCCCACTGACAGCCCACCCTATGGTCCCCAAGGCAGCAGTTTAGAGGAAGCAGACATTTGCTTTAATTGAGTCAAGCAAGGCCATTGGAGCAGGAGTGCCCGATACAAAGGCAAGGAGGAGCGGGTTATCAGCAAGAACAAAGGGGAGGTTGGCAAGGAAATCGTGGACAAAGGAGGTACACAACTTTTCCAAAACTACATTTTCCCAGTACTGACTAGCCAACTTAGTGGTGAATGGGTGCAACACTGATAAGGAACTGGTTCTAGTACTACAAGTTACGGGAAAATGGTGCACCTTCTTAGTGGACAAAGGGGCATCCATGTCATCCATTCAGTCCACTAACAACCTCCCCAAATCCGACAAAACCCAGAGACTGTCCGGATTCCAAGGACAGGTATGCCAATACCCCATCTCTATGCCAGTTGAAGTAACATAACGGAATGAGACAGTACAGTACCAGTTTGTAACCACCACGGGTCTACACTGTAATCTGCTAGCTTGGGACTTGTTATATACATTGAATATTGAATGTGGAGACAATGGGATGAATGTAACCCCATGGCCCCTAAAAGACCGTGTTACTTGTCGGTGACACCCCACTGGTTATCACTGGACATGGAAAATGAGCCCCCACTCCATATTACCCTAGTGTACAGCCAAAGAGGCAGAAACACGCAGTTGGAAACCTTTTTCATACCATGTGAAGGAACTAGGTGAAATCTAAACCTCCTGGCTCTAGTGACCGGACCACAGGGAACAGCAGATATGCTGAGGTACCCCAGGAATTGTGGAAACAGGCCTCTGGGGTCGCCCTGCATGTAACAAAGAAAGTGAACTTCCCACCTCATGCAAAAGACTTAGGACCCATGGTTCAGCAAGCAATCGGTTTGGCGAATCCGAACACGAGCCAAGAGCAAGAATTACTCAATGATTGTACTGTTCGATTCTACCAGACTGTTACTATGCCATCATCTTGGGAGCGAAGTACAAGAGTATGTGGACCGACGGGTATGGGCAGAAGACTCTACTCAGGTAGGAATGCGTTCAGATTAACCCCATCCAAGTCGCTCTCCAGTAAAATGTAACACTACCTTGTGTATGACAGTACCTGCTGAAGCAGCAGGCTATAATACCAAGCATTGACAAGTTAGTTTGGGGACTATTAGAACAGGGCATTTTGATGAAATGCCAATCTGCATGCAACAAGCCCATCCTCGCAGTCCCCAAGGCAGGGAAATCGAACCAGTATAGATTGGTTCTGGATTTGCGGTCCATTAATGCTACAGTAGAACCGCTTCACGCATTGGTACCTAATCCAGCCCACATTTTAGCCCAAATTCTGGCACAGGCAAAGATCTTCTCAATAGTGGACTTACAACATGCCTTCCTCTCCCTGCCCCTACATCAAGACAGTCAGTACCTCTTCGCCTTCACCTACGATGGACAACAGTATGCATGGACTCTGTTGCCCCAAAGGTTTGTGAAATCCCCATCATTTTCCAGATGTCTCCAAGGACAGCTGCAGACCGTAAGCTTTTGGCGTGGCTCCACCCTAGTCCAATACGTGGATGATCTACTTATAGCCAGCCAGGATGAACAAAGCAACTGCGAAGATACCACTCAGTTACTGATTCACCTATCAGCACTGGGATATGTTGTTTCACAATCATAAGTACAGGTAGCCCAACAGAAGCTGAAGTTCCTCCACGTGATATTATCGGCAACAGAGCGGAGTCTGGAGAACAGCCGAGTCGAACCAATCTGCGAATTCCCTGGTCCACGGGAGATGAAGCAAATGAGGCAGTGGCTCGGCATGGTAATCTATTGTCGACAGTTGATACCCAACATTGCTTTAGAAACTAAAAAATTGACGCCATACACTAATATGGAGGATGAGTTTCGACTATCCGAGGAAGCTCAAGAAGCCTTTGAAATTCTGAAAAGATCTCTGTCACAGGCACCAGCATTAGGAAGGCCACTCCATGACCGACCGTTCCAGTTGTACTGCACAATTCTCGCTGATTGCTCCACTGTGGTCCTTACTCAGAAACATGGAGACAAACATCGACCGGTTGCCTATTACTCTTCAAAATTTGATCCGGTAGCATGGGGACATCCCATATGTACACAGATCTTGACTGCGATCTCCAACAGCTGGCAATCGGCTGCCAATTTGACTTTACAACAAGACATAACAGAGTATGGTTCTCATTCAGTTGCTGCATTGCTGGGACAATTACAGACTCAACACCTCACTATGGATCGCCAGAATAAATACGAGATCTACCTGTTGAACAACCCCAAATTGCAGTTTAAGTATTGTACCACCATCAATCCAGCATCCTTTCTCGCCAAACCACCGGAGGAACAAATGGAATTAGGGCATGTCTGCCTATTTGTGATCAAAGAAGATACCTCTGCTAGGGAAGATTTAACTGATATTCCCATGACAAACCCTGACCTAGCCCTGTATGTAGATGGGAGTGCATCAATTGGACCCCTAGGGGAAAGACTTTCAGGATACGCAATTATAGATCAGGATGGCAATAGTATGGAAGCGGCGGCCTTTGAAACACCATTCTCTGCCCAACCATAGGAACTGTTTGCCTTGATAAGAGCCTGCATCTTAGGAAAGGACTTAAGAATAAATGTTTACACTGACTCTGGATATGCTTTGAGAGTGGTCTATGACTTCGCCCAGTTGTGGAAAAATAGGGGGTTCTTAACTTCAGCGGGTACACAGATATTCCACCAGAAATTGGTATCAGACCTGTTGCCTTAATGTTGCCAAAACAAATTTCCATTATAAAATGTATTGCCCATACTATAGGCCAAACCCCAGTAGATGTAGGAAATCGGCATGCCGACCAAGAAGCTAAGGAAATGTCCTGCAGGCGCAGGGTGGTTGCACCTAAAATGATGAGGCAGATTAAAAGCATAGATACAGGCAAATCTCCCTCGGAAAAGCCAATGCCAACCATCCAAGATGTCGTTAGATTACAGAAGGACGCTCCTGACCGAGATATAGAAATGTGGAAGCAACTCAGTTGTACAGTTGATTGCATGTCGGGATTATGGGCTACCCCGGCAGGACAAACATGTATGTCAGATGAACTTGCAATGTGGGTTATTGAATGGATACACTTTAAAACTCACTGTGATGCCCAAGCAACTGGTGATACACTTCTAGCTACATGGTGGCATCAAAAGTTGCAGACTCTGGCTCAGGGGATTAGTAGTAGTTGTCTGATCTGTCAGCAACATAACCCCGGGAAGGGTATACTTTGTGAAAATGGTTGAACACCCTTACCCATGGGTCCCTTTGAGACCCTCCAGATGGACTACATTGATTTGAAAAGATGTCAGTGTTATAAATATGTATTAGTTACAGTTGACGTCTTTAGTAAATGGATTGAGGCGTATCGCACCGCGGACAACAAAGCCTCTACAGTTGTTAAAATACTTATGAAAGAAATTATACCCAGGTATGGGATCCCAACTCGGATGAGCTCGGACAATGCCCTCATTTTGTGGGACATGTGAACAAAGAATTTTGCACACAGATGGGTATCCAACAGCAATTACATTGTGCCTGTCAGCCACAGGCTGCTCGACTGGTTGAACGAGCCAATCAAACACTAAAAAACAAACTCGTCAAATTACAAGCTGAAACAGGACCTAACTGATTTAAACTACTCCCTGTGGCACTGTTCCAGATGTGCACTATCCCAGCAGGGAAGGCACGATTGAGTCCAGCAGAGAATATATACGGCCGACCGTCCACTCAGAACCCTATAGAACCAGAATACCCCAAAGGCCGTTCACTACCACCACATGACAACGGAAATGACTAACTATATTTTATCATTAACCAGGGCATTGAATGACTTACATTCCAGGGTACGAGCGGCATACATTGAACTCCCACCTCTATCCACTCCGTCTAAAATTGAAGCTGATGCTTATGTAATGGTTAAAAATTGGACGACGAAGGGACTGGACGGGTGGTGGGAAGGACCTTACCAGGTCCACCTCACAACCCCAACCGCAGCTAAGGTGGAAGGGAGAAATGCGTGGATCCACCTTCACCACTGTAAGATTGTCAGTATTGAGCCTAAAACCTAAACTGCTAACCTCTTCTTTGAGAAATCTCTTCCCAGTACAGATAAGTTGATTCACCATGGACACACTGCTGCTGCTCGTATACCTTGGGATACTGATAACCATTAGATTCACATAAAATAGAGTATGCTTACATGATGACACCAAGAGAATCCATCACCTGCAATGTGATGACGACAGCGAGGAAGAATTCAGGAAATGGAGACTTACTCGACTGATCGGATGCCTTGCACTCCTGGCACAACCTCACCAATCATCATTGTTAATCATAATTATGATTACATGTTGCCATGTTACAATAGACAACAGGTGCAGGAGTAGGCCATTCGGCCCGTCAAGCTAACACCGCCATTCAATGTGATCATGGCTGATCATCCCCAATCAGTACCCTGTTCCTCCCTTCTCCCCATATCCCCTGACTCCGCTATCTTTAAGAGCCCTATCTAGCTCTCTCTTGAAAGTATCCAGAGAACCTGCCTCCACCGCCCTCTGTCAGAGAATTCCACAGACTCGCAATTCTCTGTGAGAAAAAGTGTTTCCTCGTCAACGTTCTAAATGGCTTACCCCTTATTCTTATACTATGGCCCCTGGTTCTGGATTCCCCCAACATTGGGAAGATGTTTCCTGCCTCTAGCGTGTCCAAACCCTTAACAATCTTAAATGTTTCAATAAGATCCCCTCTCATTCTTCTAAATTCCAGAGTATACAAGCCCAGCCACTCCATTCTCTCAGCATATGACAGTCCCGCCATCCCGGGAATTAACCTTTTAAACCTATGCTGCACTCCCTCAATAGCAAGAATGTCTTACCTCAAATTAGGGGACCAAAACTGCACACAATACTCCAGGTGTGATCTCACTAGGGCCCTATACAACTGCAGAAGGACCTCTTTGCTCCTATACTCAACTACTCTTGTTATGAAGAACAACATGCATTCGCTTTCTTCACTGCCTGCTGTACCTGCATGCTTACTTTCATTGACTAATGAACAAGGACCCCGAGATCCCGTTGCACTTCCCCTTTTCCCAATTCGACACCATTTACATAGCAATCTGCCTTCCTGTTTTTGCTACCAAAGTGGATAACCTCACATTTATCCACATTAAACTGCATCTGCCATGCATCTGCCCACTCACCGAACCTGTCCAAGTCACCCTGCATTCTCATAGCATCCTCCTCACAGTTCATCACAGCTTTGTGTCATCTGCAAATTTGCTAATGTTACTTTGAATCCCTTTGTATATTGTAAATAGCTGCGTTCCCAGCACCGAGCCTTGCGGTACCCCACTAGTCACTGCCTGCCATTCTGAAAGGGACCCGTTAATCCCTACTCTTTGTTTCCTGTCTGCCAACCAATTTTCTATCCATGTCAGCACTCTACCCCCAATACCATGTGCCCAAATTTTGCCCACTAATCTCCTATGTGCGACCTTATCAAATGCTTTCTGAAAGTCCAGGTACACTACATCCACTGGCTCTCCCTTGTCCATTTTCCTAGTTACATCCTCAAAAAATTCCAGAAGATTAGTCAAGCATGATTTCCCCTTCGTAAATCCATGCTGACTCGGACCGACCCTGTTATTGCTATCCAAATGTGCTGCTATTTCATCTTATATAAATGACTCCAGCATCTTCCCCACCACCGATGTCAAGCTAACTGGTCTATAATTCTCTGTTTTCTCTCTCCCGCCTTTCTTAAAAAGTGGGAAAACATTTGCTACCCTCCAATCCACAGGAACTGATCCTGAGTCTATAGAACATTGGAAAATTATCACCAATGATTTCTAGAGCCACTTCCTTAAACACCCTGGGATGCAGACCATAAGGGCGTGGGGATTTATCAGCCTTCAGTCCCATCAGTCTACCCAACACCATTTCCTGCCTAATGTGGATTTCTTTCAGTTCCTCCATCACCCCAGATCCTCTGGCCACTAGTCTATCGGGAAGATTGTTTGTGTCCTCCTTAGTGTAGACGGATCCAAAGTACCTGTTCAACTCATCTGCCATTTCCTTGTTCCCCATAATAAATTCACCTTTTTCAGTCTTCAAGGTCCAACTTTGGTCTTGACTATTTTTTTCAACCTTCACATATCTAAAGAAGCTTTTACTATCCTCCTTTATATTCTTGGCTAGCTTACCTTCGTACCTCATCTATTTTCCATATATTGCCTTTTTAGTTATCTTCTGTTGCTCTTTAAACATTACCCAATCCTCTTGCTTCCCACTCATCTTTGCTACGTTGTACTTCTTCTCTTTTATTTTTATACTGTCCCTGACGTCCCTTGTCAGCCAAGGTCACCCCCTTAATCCCCTTGGAATCTTTCTTCCACTTTGGAATGAACTTATCCTGCACCTTCTGTATTATTCCCAGAAATACCTGCCATTGTTGTTCCACTATAATCCCTGCTAGGGTATCTTTCCAGTCAACTTCGGCCAGCTCCTCCCTCATGGCTCCATTGTCCCCTTTATTCAACTGTAACACTGACACCTCCGATTTACCCTTCTCCCTCTTCAATTGTAGATTAAACTTGACCATATTATGGTCACTACCCCCTAATGGCTCCTTAACCTCAAGTTCCTTTATCAAATCTGGTTCATTACATAACACTAAATCAAGCTGCTCTGAGAATCCATCATGGAGGCACTCCACAAACTCCCTTTCTTGGGGTCCAGTACCAACCTGATTTTCCCAGTCTACCTACATGTTGAAATCTCCCATAACAACTGTAGCATTACCTTTACTACATGCCAATTTTAACTCCTGATTCAACTTGCACCCTATATCCAGGCTACTGTTTGGGGGCCTGTAGATAAGTCCCATTAGGGTCTTTTTACCCTTAAAATTCCCTAGTTTTATCCATACTGACTCCACATCTCCTGTTTCAATGTCACCCCTTGCAAGAGACTGAATTTCATTCCTCACCAACAGAGCTACCCCACCCCCTCTGCCCACCTGTCTGCCTTTTCGATAGGAGGTATACCCTTGAATATTCAGTTCCCAGCCCTGACCCTCTTGCAGCCATGTCTCTGTAATTCCCACAACATCATATTTGCCAATTTCTAACTGAGCCTCAAGCTCATCCACTTCATTTCTTATACTTCGCGCATTGATATACGACACTTGGACCTCGGTATTCACCTCCCCTCCCGCACCGCTCGCAATTGACCCTGACCTTACTCTCTTATCCCTTCTCGGATTTTCCTTCCCATTAATTCGGGAGTCTTTTGTAACTTTTCCTGTACTCACTTCCCCTTCAACTCCAAATTTATACTCCCAATTTGTCAATCCCTGCCCCCCACTATTTATTTTAAACCCACATGTGTAGCCCTAGCAAACCTGCCTGCCAGAACATCAGTCCCCCTCCAGTTAAGGTGTAACCCGTCCCTTTTGTACAGGTCACCCCTACCCCAGGAGAGATCCCAGTGGTCTATAAATCTTAATCCTTGCTCCCTGCACCAGCCCCTCAGCCACACATTCAGATCCCCTATCTCCGTTCCTGTCCTCACTAGCACGACATCTTGAACCCTGGCACCAGGGAGGCAACAGACCATCCTCGTGTCTCGTTTGCCGCCACAGAATCTCCAGTGCGCTCCTCAGACAATGGAGTCGTCCACCACTATGGCTCTGCCCGACGTCGGTCTCGCCGGTCGAGTTCCATCTCTAGGATTGAAGCCACCGACGCGTCCGCCGCTCGGACTGGAAGCTTCGACTCCCCCGACAGCTCCTAAGAGGGTGTACCTGTTTTCATTAGGCACAGCCACCTGGGTCTCCTGCACTCCACAGTTATTACCCTTTCTCTCAGTCACACACCTGCGTTCTTCCCGGATGGCCCTGAGGTCATCCAGCTGCTTCTCCAGTGCCCCAACACGGTCCTTCAGGAGCTGAACCTGGACACACTTGCCACAGTTGTAGCAGCCAGAGGCTCTATCCGTGTACCTGGCCTCCCACATCCTGCAAGCATCACACTCTCATCTTACCCGTCATATGTTCACCGCGTCCCGTCCTCTCCAGGTTTTTGCGTAATCTCCTCTCCTCAGCCTCCTCGCCGAACACTCTTGAGCCAAAGATTCACATTTTTCTCCCAAGGCACTTCCCTCACAAGGCAGCTCCCACACCCCCGCTCCCCTAGAGCAGCCTTGCTTATATTGGCTGATAAATTGTCTAATTTGCCAATTTACAAATCAAATTCCTCAGTTTAAAACTGTTTTTCCCCTCTGACTCACCTTTCCCACGGGTTTCAGCCTTTACCATGTTCGTGTAAATTTCATTATGTATGTTAAAACCAGGGAGCAAATGTCCCTATGCCAAGTAAATCCTTTAAGGGTCAATATACTGCTCTCAGCAGATTAGATTAGAAGGAACATGAAGAGTTATCATGGAATGCTAAGGAGGGAATGATAATATGCAGGAGTGGGGGTGCTCTGGGAATGGAAGATAAGTGTTTAGAATTAGCTTCACTGGTGATGACATCACGGAGTTGAGGCCCATTTCCCTGTATCCATGTGACCCATTCCCCTGGGCCAGGTAATGACCCCTGATAAGTTTCAGTTTTGTTTCCCTGTAAATATGTGATGCTTACTGATGATTGTTATGTGTTTGTGATTGGGCTAAAGGGTTACCACCCACTGTAAATTGTCGCCCACTGTATCGATCTATATAAATAGGTGATCAGTTCATTTGCGTTTGCTTGCTTTTCTGTTGTGCCTGCGCGAGGCTACTGAGGACTCGAGTGAGTGGATCAGAAATCGGTCCCGCGATGAATAAAGTGTTTGGACTGCAGTATTCGACTCAGTGGTTTTACTGAACCAGACTGGGGGGGGTGGGGGGTGCAAGAACCGGAATAGACAATGGTATTGGGGGTAGGGTATTAACATGGATAGAGAACTGGTTATTTACAATATATATTAACGATTTAGGCGAGGGATTTAAATGTGACATCTCCAAGTTTGTGGATGACACAAAACTGGGTGACAGTGTGAGCTGGGTGAGGAGGATGCTATGAGGCTGCAGGGTGACTTGGATAGGTTGGGTGAGTGGGCAGATGCATGGCAGGTGCAGTTTAATGTGGATAAATGTGAAGTTATCCACTTTGGTGGCAAGAACAAGAAGGCAGATTATTATCTGAATGGTGTCAGATTAGGAAAAGGGGAGGTTCAACGAGACCTGGGTGTGCTTGTACATCAGTCACTGAAAGTAAGCATGCAGGTACAGCAGGCAGTGAAGAATGCTCATGGCATGTTGGCCTACATTGCGAGAGGATTTGAATTTAGGAGCAAGGAGGTCCTACTGCAGTTGCACAGGGCCCTGGTGGGACCACACCTGGGGTATTGTGCGCAGGTTTGTTCTCCTAAATTGAGGAAGGACATTATTGCTATTGAGGGAGTGCAGCAAAGGTTCACCAGGTTAATTCCCGGTATGGCGGGACTGATATATGATGAAAGAATGGGTCGAGTGGGCTTGTATTCACTGGAATTCAGAAGGATGAGAGGAGATCATATACAAACATATAAAATTCTTAAAGGATTGGACAAGCTAAATGCAGGAAAGATTTTCCCCATGTTAGGGGAGACCAGTACCAAGTGTCACAGTTTAAGAATAAGGGGTAGGCCATTTATGACTGAGATGAGGAAAAGCTTTTTCACCCAGAGAGTTGTGAATCTGCAGAATTCTCTACCACTGGAGGCAGTGGATGCTAATTCACTGGATGTTTTCAACAGAGTGTTAGATTTAGTTCTTAGGGCTAAAGGAATCAAGGGATATGGGGAAAAAGCAGGAATAGGGTACTGATTTTAGATGATCAGCAATGATCATATTTAATGGCGGAGCTGGCTCGAAAGGGTCGAATGACCTACTCCTGCAACTATTTTTCTATGTTTCTATGATATTTCACCTTATATCAAGAGGACTGGAATACAAAAACAGAGATGTAATGCTGAGGCGCTATAAGGCACTGGTTAGGCCGCATTTGGAGTACTGTGAGCAAATGTGGGCCCCATATCCGAGGAAGGATGTGCTGGAGAGGGTCCAGGGGATGTTTACAAGAATGATTCCAGGAATGAGTGGGTTTACATATAATGAGCGTTTGACAGCACTGGGCCTCTACTTGTTGGAGTTTAGAAGGTTGACGAGGGACCTCATTGAAACTTACAGAATAATGAAATGTATTGGGAGGATGTGGAAAGAATGTTTCCACTGGTGGGAGAGTTCAGGACCAGAGGGCATAGCCTTAGAATTGAAGGACGCTCTTTTGGAATGGTGAGGAGGAACTGCTGTAGTCAGAGGATAGTTAATATGTGGAAATTAATTGCCACAGAGGGCTGTGGAGGCCAAGTCAGTGGATATTTTTAAGGCAAATAATAAACAAATTATTGACAAATTATTGATTAAAAATAGACAAATTATTGATTAAAACAGTTGTCAAGAGTTATGGGCAGGAAAATGGGATTACGAGGCAGAGAGCAGCCATGATTGAATAGCGGAGTAGACGCAATGGGTCGAATGGCCTAATTCTACTATAACTTGGGAATTTGTCCACAAAACCTTGAATCCCCTCATCAAAATCATTAATACACAACGTGAAGAGTAGCGGCCCCAGCATCGATCCCTGCGGAACTCCGCTAGGCACTGGCAGCCAACCAGAAAACAAAACTTTAATTGCCACTTTTGCCTTCTGCCATTCAACCTGCTGCTGAAATTGTCTGTATTAAGGTCCTGATATGCCCAACCATGACCACCGCCAATCATGGGTCCAGTGTAAATGTGACTGTTGGCCATGCCGATCCACGCTTTAAAGGTCCTGAAAATGTACCCGTGAATTGTCGATGGAGGACCAATGACTAATATAAACTTGGTGCCCAGCTGCCTGGGTCATCCATGGAATCCATCAGCGCACACTAGCAGTACCGGGTAACCAAAAATAAAATGTTTCCATATTGTATTTGTCCTAATCATCAACACTTTAATTTCAAGTAATATCTCATGAGTTACCTGTTCTTGTGGTGGTGAGCGGAATTCTCGTGTTTTTCTGGCAGTCTCAGCTGCACTCATGTTGAAGCACAGCATGAGCTCACGGTAACGCTCCCTCTGATCTGTTTGCATTCTATTAACAAATCGATCTGCAAGCGATGCAATCGATTCAACCCTATGTCGCAATTCACAGTCGCAGAAGAACTGTAAAAGTTTGCACATCTGCAATGAAAAAGATAATTGGTAATAATCATAAATTACATTTAAATTTTATTTGCTTAAATGAAAAAAAATCCTATTTTGGATTCATGGCCTTGCACCACAGGGTTTTAAAATAAAAAATCAATCTGTCAAGAATGTTTATAAAGTACATTCCCCCTTTAAAATGTACTTTTCTGCCCTTGATTTACATGACATCCTCAGCAACCATGTCCCTTCCTCTCCTACCAATCATCATCCCACATCCCCTCCAATATCACCCCCTCCCACCTTCTCTGCAAAGTGATCATCATTAGATACCAGCTGGACCTTGGGCATCCTGACCAGGGTGAAAATGGTCCGAGCTTCTGTTGGCTGTTTTCTCGGGCACACTTGAAGTGTAGTTGCATATGTAGTTGAAGTCGTAGTTGCATGTTTAGTAGAATAAGTCGTCTAGTTGGAGCAGCTAGAGAAGCTAGAGTAAACTGTAGCACATATTGCAGCTGACATTCATTGTAGTCACCGTGATGAAGTGAACAAATGTTTAGATTGTTTATGTTGTAGCATTTAAGCAGGCAGTTTTGTTGTGGTTGCTGTCAATGAGTATTGTTGGAGCTGCAATCCAAGCAAGTGGAGGGTATTGGATCACATGCCTGCCTTGTTGCAGGTTACCCGATCTCTGAACTATTCCTGTAATCACAATATTTATATGGCTGGTCCATTTGAGATTCTGGTAATTGGCAACATTAACACCAGTCCCAGAATACTTATAATATGGGATAATGTAATAAATAGGAACTGCAGATCCTAGTTTATACAAAATGCTGGTGTAACTCAGCGGGTCGGGCAGCATATTATGGGACTCACCGATGATAATGTCTATGGAAGGCAAGGATAGATGATTGAACCTTCTTGAGCGAGGTGGTAATCGCCTGGTGCAAGCATCTGTTGAATGAATGTTCGTTACACTTCTCATCCTATCCGTGAATGTTGTCGACCTTTACTATATGAGTTTCATGCCACTTGCCTATTTTCCACTACTGGGCTGCAAAAAAATGTCATACTCACGCGATAGATGGTGTGGTGGTGTGTGCAAAGGGACTTAAGTGGCAGAATACCCAATGATGGTTTCTCCCATGATATTACAGGTGTCTTGGGCAACAATACTTAAGAAAGCAGCTAAGGAATTTAAATTTACATTATCATCACCAGACATCTTCACTTCTGACTTTATGATAGGAAGGTCATTAATAAAGCAAATTAACTTTGTTGGGCCTGAAACACAAGGTCATGAGCAAGTCACATCTCCAGGCCCTACATATATTGTAGGCCCTACATCCAGGTCATACATATATTGAATTTATTTGTCATGCAAAAAACATTTTGAACGAGATATCGTTACTGTACACTTATAACAATAAAAGGCAAACAAAACACACAATTACATAAATTTAACATAAACACCCATCACAGTGATTCTCCTCCAGGCACCTCCTCACTGTGTTGAAAGGTAAAAAAAAGTCTTATCTCTTCCTTGCTTCTTCTCCCGTGGTTAGGCAGTCAAACTACTGCATCGAGGCGATCGAGGCTCCCGATATTGAAGGCCCCGCTCCAGAAAATAAACTAATACTGAATAGTACCACATTTCAGATCATAATCTCATCACCTTAAAGTTAGTGAATCATCAGCACACAAGCATTGAATAGACAGGTTGCAGAAACCAAATAGGTTGAGCATATCCATGCACCCCGACAGTCTTTTCAGGTGAGGCAGAGGTTCACTTGCACCTCCTCCAACCTCATCTACTGTATCCGCTGTTCCAGGTGTCAACTTCTGTACATCGGCGAGACCAAGTGCAGGCTCGGCGATCGTTTCGCTGAACACCTTCGCTCAGTCTGCCTTAACCTACCTGATCTCCTGGTTGCTCAACACTTTAACTCCCCCTCCCTTACCCAATCTGACCTTTCTGTCCTGGGCCTCCTCCGTTGTCAGAGTGTCGTCCAGCGTAAATTGGAGGAACAACACCTCATATTTCGCTTGGGTGACATACCCCAGCGGTATGGACATTGACTTCTCTAACTTCAAATAGCCCTAGCTTTCCCTCTCTCTCCATCCCCTCCCCCAGTTCACCCACCAGTCTTAAAGGGCTGTGCCAATGCGGCGACCTAATTGGCGAGTTTAGAAGAGTTTAGGAGAGTTTGAAAAAGTGTCATGTTGAAGACCTCCTTCGACCTCCTTCGACTATGAAGACTAGCTTCGACTAGCTTCGGGAAAATTGGACACCGAATAGTGGAGAATGAAGACGACCTCCTTCGATCTCCTTCGACCTCCCTTCGACTATGTTTCAGACTATCTACGACTACCTTTGATTATCTTCGATTACCCTCGATTACCTATGAAGAACATGACGACCTACTACGACCTACTTCGACTAAACCTACGAGTAAAAAAAATATTGATTTTTTTTCCATGTCGACCTTTTTTTACTCGCGGACATTTTTCAGCATGTTAAAAAATACGCCGCGACCTAGCTGAGGCCTCGAGTACGCGGGGACTACTCTCGAGCATGAAGGAGAGTTACAAAGAACTCCTAGGACCTCGTGTCGACCATGCTGCGAATACGAGTCGAGGGCAAACTCTTCTAAACTTGCCAATTAGGTCGCTGCAGTGGGACAGCCCCTTAACTGTCTCCGACTACATTCTATTTTTGTCCCGCCTATTCCCCTGACATCAGTCTGAAGAAGGGTCTCGACCCGAAACATCACCCATTCCTTCTCTCCAGAGATGCTACCTGCCGCACTCAGTTCCTCCAGCATTTTGTGTCTACCTAGGTTGAGCAGTAATTGGATCTGTCAATCACAAATTCAAAGATGTTGTAAGACATAAGGATCTCATATAACCATTACAGCACGGAAACAGGCCATCGGCCCTTCAAGTCCGTGCCGAACATTTTAATAAAGACCTAACTTGTTCAACCTTTCTCTGTAACTTAGTTGCTGAAACCCAGGCAACATTCTAGTAAATCTCCTCTGTACTCTCTCTATTTTGTTGACATCCTTCCTATAATTAGGAAATTGTACTCCATACTCCAGAATTGGCCTCACCAATGCCTTGTACAATTTTAACATTACTCTGATTTATAAAGGCCAGCACACCAAAACCTTTATTTACCACCCTATCTACATGAGATTCCACCTTCAGGGAACTATGCACAGTTATTCCTAGATCCCTCTGTTCAACTGCATTCCTCAATTCTCTACCATTTACCATGTACGTCCTATTTTGATTTGTCCTGCCGAGATGTAGTACCTCACATTTATCAGCATTAAACTCCATCTGCCATTTTTCAGCCCACTCTTCCAAATGGCCTAAATCTCTCTGTAGACTTTGAAAATCTACTTCATTATCCACACCACCTATCTTAGTATCATCTGCATACTTACTAATCCAATTTTCCACACCATCATCCAGATCATTGATGTACATGACAAACAACAGTGGACCCAACACAGACCCCTGAGGCACCCCACTAGTCACCGGCCTCCAACTGACAAACAGCCATCCACCATTACTCTCTGGCATCTCCCATTCAGCCACTGTTGAATCCATCTTGCTACTCCACCATTAATACCCAACAATTTAATCTTCTTAACCTTCCATGAGGAACCTTGTCAAAGGCCTTACTGAAGTCCATATAGACAACATCCACTGCTTTACCCTCATCAATTTCCCTAGTAACCTCTTCGAAAAATTCTAGAAGATTAGTCAAACATGACCTTCCAGGCACAAATCCATGTTGACTGTTCCTAATCAGACCCTGCTTATCCAGATGCTTATAGATATTATCTCTAAGTATCCTTTCCATTAATTTGCCCACAACTGACGTCAAACTAACAGGTCTATAATTGCTATGAGATCCTCTTCTTTGAATCTCATAGTTCCCATTGCTACTCTGCTTGTTTCCCTTACCTCACATAATTCCATATCCTTCTCCTTGGTGAATACCGAAGAAAAGAAATTGTTCAATATGTCCCCCATCTCTTTTGGCTCTGCAGATAGCTGTCCACTCTGACTCTCTAATGGACCAATTTTATTCCTTGTTATCCTTTTGCTATTAATATAGCTGTAGAAACCCTTTGGATTTACTTTCACCTTACTTGCCAAAGCAACCTCATATCTTCTTTTAGCTTTTCTAATTTCTTTCTTAATATTCTTTTTACATTCTTGATACTCCTCAAGCACCTCATTTACTCCATGCTGCCTATAATTATTGTAGATCTCTCTCTTTTTCCGAACCAAGTGTCCAATTTCCCTTGAAAACCATGGCTCTTTCCAATTTTTACTATTTCCTTTCAACAGAACAGGGACATAAAGATTCTGTACTCTTAAAATTTCACCTTTAAATGTCCTCCATTTCTCTTCTACATCTTTCCCATAAAACAACATGTCCCAATTCACTCCTTTTAAATCCTTTCGCATCTCCTCAAAGTTAGCCTTTCTCCAATCAAAAATCTCAACCCTAGGTCCAGTTCTGACCCTCTCCATAATTATATTGAAACTAATGGTATTGTGATCACTGGACCCGAAGTGCTCCCCAACGCTTACCTCCGCCACCTGCCCTGTCTCATTTCCTAACAGGAGGTCCAGCACTGCCCCTTCTCTAGTAGGTACCTCTATGTATTGCTGCAAAAAACTATCCTGCACACATTTTACAAACTCCAAACTCCAATCTCAGCCAACAGATTCTCCAAAATAATTATTGTGGAGAAAATGTCGACAACAGTTGTGCTCACAATGCATATGAAGGCAGGCTACAGTTTTAGGAATGATTAACTGATCTCTGAAGTGAATAACTCATTTTCCAATGCACATTCTACATTGGTTTGACCACTGGATGAATAGTACTCCAGTACAATGTGGGAATGTCAACCAAAATGTATACATTGTAAAATTCTACCATCTGTGGACTAGTACACCATCTTATAGGAGGTTTGCCATCTTAATAATTATGATTTAGACCAAACCAGTATGAAGAAAGGACAGTGGAATAAGAAAGGATGTGGAAGCCAAAATCGTGGGTAACCTCTTGAAATAATCTGGGACATGGATGATGTAAACACAGTGGTGTATAATCACAATCAATGAGATTGAAGATTTCTTGCTGAATCTTAGAGTTAGAGAGATATACAGTACAGAACCAGGCCCTTTGGCCCAACTCATCTGCGTCAACCACGATATTTATCAGAGCTACTTCCACTGACTGTACCTGGCCAATATGCCTCAACGTTTTTTTCTATTCGTTTACATGTACAAATTGTAATTGCCACTGTAACTTCCTCTGGCAGCTCCTGTCATATAACCACCACCTTTGTATTAAAAAGCTCCCCACAGGATCCCTTTAAATGTTTCCCCTGTCACCTTAAATCTATGCGTTATAGTTTTACCTACCCTCGGAAAAGACTATCACCATCCATCTTATCCACGCCACCTCGTGATTTTAAATACTTCTACCTCTCAACCTCTTCTGCTCCAGGGAAAGAAGTCCCAAACTATGCAGCCTCTCCTTATAACTCAAGCTCTCCAGTTCCGGTAACAACCTCATAAATCTTTTCTGCATCCTTTCCAGCTTAATGACATCGTTCATATAGCTGAGAGACCAGAATTACGCATAATATTCTGTGTGCTCTCACCAACATCTTGGACAGTTGCAATATTATGCCCCAACTTCTGTACTCAAAGCTTGACGGATGAAGACAAGCGTGGCAAATGCATTCTTTACTACCCTATTTACCTCTGTCACCACTTTCATGAAACTTGGTCTCTTTATTATACCATACGCTCTAAGGCCCTACCGTTTACTGTGTAAGCCATGCCCTGGTTTAACTTAGCAAAATGCAACACCTCACACTTCTCAAGAGTTAAATACTTGGAAGTTACATTGGGAAGTTAACATTAATCGAAAATAATGCAAACATAAACAATGAAAATAAAACTGGGACTGTGAGAGATGATGGAGACGAACAGAAATGTTTATATTTATAAATGATATTTTTCATTTCTAAAACTCAACATTCTGTGTCTGAAAAGACTGTTTGGCAAAGATGGTGTGAAAATGTATAATCATAAACATTTAAAATATATTAATGGTTATCCAGTGGTTGCATACTCAGCTCAGCATTTTATAATGTGATTGGCAAGCTGCTTGGTGAGCTACCTACGGGATATGGAAAAGTAGGATAATTTAGACTGCAGCTACCCAAAATTCATTGCACAAATGAAGTCACCAGAATCTGTCACTGTATTTACTCCTTTACATTGGCAAACACTAAAGCTTCCTCCTTATTCTCAGCACAATATCCAGGTTAATAAAGCTGTGTCCAGAGAATTAAGTAAAAATAATATTAAAAACTCTAATAAATATATTCATACCTGTAATTTGACTGATTCGGGCAATTTCATCTGCAGCAGTCCTTCCTCTAGTTCCTCCTCCTTAGCACTTTCTTCAACAATATCTTCTTTTGTCTCATCTATCTCTTGCTCATCTTTCTCTTCTTCTTTCTCTTCTGCTTCTTCTCCTTCACCTTCCCCCTCTCCATTGACTGTTGGCACTGCTTCTTCCTTCATATTTTCATTTTCAATTTTTTCAACTTTTTCTTTGACATCAACAAACACATTAGGTTCAATCATCTTAAGTATGTGTTTAACATCTTCATCATCAAAGACTCCCATGATAAGGAGAGTGCTCGCAAGTTTTAGTACTGGGACAAATTGGAATTCCACACTTCCGCCCACAGGATCTCTTGTATGTTGTCCACCGTCTTGAACAGCCTCAGTCAGCATGTTAATTGCTTTTGTTTTAAGAATGTCTAATGGAATCTCAGGGCTGAACTGGTAACGATCATCACTAGTGCCAACAAATGATAGAGATGCAAAATGGAGTGGGGGTCGCAAACATGTGGAAACTCCCACACCAGGTAGGCCATGAACTCTGTACCCATTTGGGAACAATGTGATTTGTTTGGTTTCTTCAGTCATAGGGACAATGAACTCATTATTCATCATGAGTCGAGATCGTTTAGCTGATTCCAGATGCACACTAATAAGTAGATCATAATAGCCGCTACGTAGAAGACCTGATATGTACATGTTCTCAATAGTGTAGAGTAACTGAAATTCGTCAACATGGCTACAAATGGCATGGGCAACCCGGTTGTTGCCTAATGCACAGACAGCACAGTAGAGTAGCAATGTGTGGTAGTGAAATTTTAAAAGGTCTTTGCGTTCAGACAACTCCAAGATGTCAATACATCTGCAAGAAAATATTTAAAGATTTGTACATTAAAGCTTGTTTTGGAAGGAGGTGCAAAATTACAACTCATAACTGAAATTAGTTAAGCAAACTTGATTGAAATGTCACTTTATTTAAAACAGCATGATTCAATTTTACTTGTTAAGAAAATGACTTTCTGTTAAACTGGGTTATTTTATACACCATAAACAATCAATATATCACCTGTTTTCCTCAGGAATATGTAGTGCCATCATGATAATTGGGTCAATGCATTCGACCATCCATCCATGCCGTTCACTGATACGTCCAGTGTCTACAATCAAAAAGTCATTTGGCATGCGACTCCACACTACTGGTGTGATCATTTGGACGTCAAGTCTGGGAGGACATTGAGGTGTGGTATTCTTCCGTTCACTCTTAAACATTGCTGCTGAAATGGGCATAATATTCTGCAAAATGCAAAAGGAAAACATAGTTATTGACTTACTATTGCTTTTACACAAGAAACAGAAATAGGTCAAAGCCACTGGTGACTGTTACTGTGAGAAGTATGTCCAGCTGCAGCTCCTATCTGACTGTAAAAACAGTTGCAGATATGGTTGGACGCACAATAGAACATCCAGGATGCAGAAAATGAGGTAGATAGTACGCTGAGCTGGTTGGTCATGTCAAATGTACAGGAAGGAGGTGGGTGACACCACCAGAAGGACAGTAGGCACAGGCAAGTAGGGCAAGAGACCTTTTTGTCATTGGAACTACCAAGTACCTATATTGAAATAGTAAGACAAGACAACTGAATGTGTGGCTAAATAGCTGGTGCAGGAGGGTGGGCTTCAGATTTATGGATCATTCGGATCTCTTCATGGGCAAGGTTCATTTGAACAAGGAGAATAGGCTTCACTCGAACTGGAGGAGGACCAACATCCTTGATCATGTTACTCAGGAGAGTTTAAACCAGAGAGGCTGGGTTTGGTACCAAGAGTGGCAGTGTACCAGGTGGGGAAGCTGACAAGCATGTAGAAAGTAGAATTGACAAGTCCAGTGGGAAGAGTAGACAGAGCCAGAAAGCATAAGAGGGCGATATACTTAAATGCATTTATTTTAAAGCAAGGATTCTCATAGGTTAGTCAGAAAAATTAACAGCATAGATCTGCACTTGAAATATGATGTTCTTGCAATTATGGAAACTTTGTTGAGATAAATGCAGGACTGGTGGCATAATATTGCAGGGTGTCGACATTTCAGATGTGACATGGGGAAATGCAAAAAAGGAGGCAACGTCACTTTACTGATTAGGAAAACACAACGGCAGTACTTAAAGATCATATCCTGGAGGGATTGTCCAGTGAGGTCATATGGATATAACCTAACAATAGGAGAGGGATAGACACAAAGTGATGGAGCATCTCAGCGGGTCAGGCAGCATCTCTGGAGAAAAGGAACAGGTGACTTTTCGGGTTGGAAACCTTCTTCGGCTCAGAGTCTGAGGATTCTGACCCGAAACGTCACTTTTTCCTTTTCTCCGGAGATGCTGCCTGATCCGCTGAGTTGCTCCAGCACTTTACGTCTATCTTCGGCATAAACCAGCATCTGCAGTTCCTTGGTAGACAAAAATGCTGGAGAAACTCAGCGAGTGAGGCAGCATCTATGGAGCGAAGGAAATAGGCAACGTTTCGGGTCGAAATCCCTCTTCAGTTCCTTCCTACACAATAGGAGAGGGATGATCACTTTGCTAGGCTACTACTACAGGCCTCAATAATCAGTGGAAGTTAAGGGAACAGATGGGTAAGCTAATCGTAGAAAGTTATTTTGCAATAGAGTTGTACGAGTGGGGCATCTTAACTTACCTAATATTTACCAAGATTGCCTTGGTTCAAGATTAGATGGAGCAGGATTTGTTAAGTGCATTGAATGACGATTTTTGGGACAATATATAGAAATATCTACCTGAGACTTGATCTTAACTTAGGAAATCAAACTGGGCAGGTAGTAGAAGTATTGGTGGCTTTTCTGACTGGAACTCCATGTCTGGCGTTGTACTATAGGGATTGGTGCCCTTTTTGGATCCATTGTGAACATAGTAGTCGAACGTAGGAAATATAATTAGTAAATTTGAGGATGTAACATTGTAAATAACAAGGAAAGTTGGAAGTAGATCAGTTGGAAAATTGGGTGGAGTATTGGCAAATGGTATTAAATCCCAACAACTGCAAGGTGATGCATTTTAGGAAATCAAGTGGGTAATAAACATGCAGTAAATCGTAGGGTGCTAAGGAATGTTGAGGAATAGAGGGAACTTGGGTTTTAAGTCCATGGTCTCCGAAAGTAGCAATGCAATGCACCCCATCCCCTTTTACCCCATCCCCCGCCCTATCCACTCATGCATAGCCCCCAACTCGCAGGCGTTGCTTGAGGGAGGAGGGTAAAGAGAGGGGGCAGAGACAGAGAGGGCAGAGACAGAGAGGAGAGAGGGCAGAGACAGAGGCAGAGAGAGGGCAGAGACAGAGGCAAAGAGAAGGCAGCGACAGATGCAGAGAGAGGGCAGTGACAGGGGCAGAGAGAGGGCGGTGACAGAGGCAGAGAGAGAGCAGCGACAGAGGCACAGAGAGAGAGCAGCGACAGAGGCATAGAGGGCAGCGACAAAAGCAGAGAGAGGGCAGTGACAGAGGCAGAGAGAGGACAGCGACAAAGGGCAGTCGTTTTTAAATTCAAAGTTTTATCATATTTTTAAACATTTTCAGTGATGTCGAGAAATAAATCATGGAATTTTCAGATAAGTAGATTTTGGACACGGGAAAAATGTCAACCAGAATATGTAAAAAATGTATCGTTACCGCGTAGATTTTTCACGAATACGTAATAACACACAAACAAATAAACACACACACATTACGTACAAGATCAGACTTTTAATAGTTAATAGACCAAGTGGGACACGTTGGGTCCCGTCCCCTCAACACGCGGTTGCGAGGGGGGGGCGGCCTGCGGCGTCACACACACACTAACCCCCCCCCCCCCCACACACACACTAACCACCCCCTTGATATTATATTAATATTAATAATTTGCTCCTTTTACCCAATCCCCCACCCTACCCACTCACGCATAGCCCCCAACTCGCAGGCGCGGCTAGAGAGGGAGGGGGCAGGGGCAGAGAGAGGGCAGGGGCAGAGAGAGGGCAGGGGCAGAGGCAGAGAGAGGGCAGGGGCAGAGGCAGAGAGTGGGCAGGGGCAGGGTCAGAGGCAGAGAGGAGGCAGAGGCAGAGTGGGCAGGGGCAGATGCAGAGAGAGGGCAGGGGCAGGTGCAGGGAGAGAACAGGGGCAGGGGGAGGGCAGGGGCAGAGGGAGGGCAGAGACTGAGGGAAAAGGGGGCGGGGGAGCAGAGAGGGAGCGGGGAGTGGGGCAGAGAGGGAGCAGGGTGGGGCAGAGAGGGAGCAGGGGGGGGGGCGGAGATGGAGCAGGGGGGTGCAGAGAGGGAGCGGGGGGGGCAGAGAGGGAGGGGGTAGAGTTTGAGGGGTGGGGGGGCGCGTGGCGTCACAGATGAGGGCTGGTTCCCAAATGCAATACTCCCTCACTCCAGCTCCAGGCTCTGCTCCAGCCCAGGTCCAGCCGCCAGGCTTGGCCTGCGGCAGCAACCTCCCCACCATGCGCCGACCTGAGGACCCCGAGTGAGGGGGCGAGTACAGGCCCTGACTTGCTTGTTCTATCTGTGTCTTTTGAATAATTGGGGGGGGAGGTGTCGGGGGTGAGGGATTGGGGGGGTGACATCACTCGCAGCGCGTGGAAGAACGGCGCGGAGCAGACTGCGACGTCATCAGCGAAAGGCAGTCATTTTTTAATTGAAAGTTTTGTCACATTTTTAAACATTTTCAGTAATGTCGAGAAATAAAGCATGACATTTTCAGATAAGTAGTTTTTGACCTCCGGCGTCACACACACACACACTAACCACCCCCCCCTGATATTACATGAATATTAATCATTCGCTCCTTTTACCCCATCCCCCGCCCTATCCACACACGCATAGCCCGCAACTCGTAGGCGCGGCTAGAGAGGGAGGGCGCAGGGGCAGAGAGAGGGCAGGGGCTGAGGGAGGGCAGGGGCAGAGGGAGGGCAGGGGCGGAGGGAGGGTAGGGGCAGAGGGAGGGCGAAGGCACTGGGCAGAGACAGCAGGCAGAGACAGCGGGCAGAGACAGAGGTGGGCAGAGTCAGAGAGCAGAGGGTGGCAGAGGGCAGAGACAATGGGCAGAGACAAAGGGCAGAGACAGAGGGGGCGGGGGAGCATAGCGGGAGCGGGGGGTGGGGCAGAGAGAGGCCGGGGGGCAGAGAGGGAGGGGGGTGACAGAGAGTGAGGAGGTAGAGTTTGAGCGGTGGGGGGTGGGGGGAGGGGCGCGGCGTCACAGGAGATGGCTGGTTCCCGACGCAATACTCCCTCACTCCAGCTCCAGGCTCTGCTCCAGCCCAGGTCCAGTCGCCAGGCTCGGCCTGCGGCAGCAACCTCCCCACCATGCACCGACCCGAGGACCCCGAGCGAGGGGGCAAGTACAGGACCCGACTTGCTCGTTCTTTCTGCGTCTTTTGAAGAATCGGAGGGGGGTAGGGGTCGGGGGTTGACTTGCAGCGCGTGGAACAACGGCGCAGAGCAGACCCATTGTGACGTCATCAGCCAATCAGTAATGTCGAGAAATAAAGCATGACATTTTCAGATAAGTAGCTTCGGACTCCATGGGAAAAATGTCAACCGGAATATGTAAAAAATTTATCGTTACCGTGTAGATATTTCGCAAATATGTATTACAAAGGACATTTATTGTCACATACACCAATTGGTGCAGTGAAATTAGAGTTACCATGCAGCACACAAATAAGATAAACACAACACTATAGAATTTAACCACAAAAAAAAGAAACATCCCCCCACAGCGGAATCAACATTTCCCACTGTGAGGGAAAGCAACAAAGTTCAGTCCTCTTCCTCTTCTTCACCCATGGTCGGGGCCTATTGAGGCCTCCGCAGTCGCCGCAATGGCGGCCCGATGTTTCAGGCCCTCTCGCCGGGATGATGGAGATGCGGCGTCGGAACGGATGAACATTCTCAGTGGCATGGAGTTTCCGAAACGGCCGCTTCCTACCGGAGACCACGGCTCCCGAAGTCAACAGGCCGAGCTGGGAGAAGATTCAACGCTGGCGACCCTAGTAAGGATCCCAGGCCTTCGCGATGTTGAAGTCAGAGCCGCCCGCGGCTGGAAGCTCCGCAGACCACAGCTCCACGGTGTTAAAGTCGGCAGGCCCCCGGAGCTCCAACAGGGCGATCCCGGTAAGGCATCGCCCACTCCACGATGGTAATTCAGTGCTGCGCCGTTGCTGAAGCTGAAGCTCTGGCCGATCTCCGGCAGGAAAGGCCGCGCCAATCCAGATGGTAGGCCGCAAGGAGGGTGCGAAGATGCGGCTCGGAGGAAAGACGCAACCTCGACCAGGTAGTGACTGAGAAAAACGATTTACCCCTTCCCCCCCACCCCCCACATAAAAAAGACTAAAAGACCTCCAAAAACAAGCATTTAGACAGACTAAAAAAACAAAAAGGATGAAAGGACAGACAGCTGCTGGCGAGGCTGCCACACTCAATGGCGCCACCACACAGCACACATAACACACAAACAAATAAACACACACACAAATAAGATCAGACTTTTTTTAAATACTAGACCAAGTGGGCCTGTCCTCTCAACGCGCGGTTCCAGTGTGGGGGGGGGGGGCGGCCTGCAGCATTACACACACACTAACCACACCTCACACACACACACTAACCACACCCCTTGTTATTATATTAATATTATTAATTTGCTCCTTTTACCCCATCCCCCACCCTATCCACTCACGCATAGCCCCCAACTTCCAGGCTCGGCTAGAGAGGGAGATGGAGGGGGGCAGGGGCAGAGAGAGGGCAGGTGCAGAGAGAGGGCAGGGGCAGAGAGAGGGCAGGGACAGAGAGAGGGCAGGGGCAGGGGCAGAGGCAGAGAGAGGGCAGGGGCTGAGGCAGAGAGAGGGCAGGGACAGGCAGAGAGAGGGCAGGGGCAAAGGGAGGACAGGGACAGTGGGAGGGCAGTGGCAGAGGGAGGGCAGAGGCAGAGGGAGGGCAGAGACAGAGGGAGGCAGGGGCAGACGCAGAGAGAGAGCAGGGGCAGAGGGAGGGCAGGGGCAGAGGCAGAGAGAGGGCAGGGGCAGAGGCAGAGAGAGGGCAGTGGCAGAGGGAGGGCAGGGGCAGAAGCAGAGAGGGCAGAGGCAGAGGGAGGGCAGAGACAGAGGGCAGAGACAGAGGGCAGAGACAGAGGGCAGAGACAGAGGGCAGAGACAGAGGGCAGAGACAAAGGGCGGAGACAGAGGGCAGAGACAGAGGGCAGAAACAGAGGGCAGAGACAGAGGGCAGAAACAGAGGGGGCAGAGAGAGAGTTTTGGGGGGGCCGAGATGGAGCGGGGGGGGCAGAGATGAAGCGAGGGGAGCAGAGAGAGAGCGGTGGGCGACCAAAGGACTGCGAGTTTGGCGGCTTCAGTCCAAGGCCCGACTTCATCTCCAGCTGCATCTTTAAAATAACGGGGGAGAGGGGAGGGGGAGGGTGAGGGGAAGAGGGAGGGGTGGTGGGGTGATGGCACGCAGACCCATTGTGACATCATCAGCGAAAGACAGTCTTTTTTTAATTTAAAGTTTTATCCGATTTTTGAACATTTTCAATAATGACTCGAGAAATAAAGGATGACATTTTCAGATAAGTAGTTTTGGACTCCACGGGAAAAATGTCTACCGGAATATGTAAAAATGTTCCCGTTACCGCGTCATTTTTACGCGAAAATGTGAGTATACACAAACACACACCCACACACAAATACACACACATGCAAGATAAGACTTTTAATAGTTACTAGACCACGTGGGACACGTTGTGGGGGGGTGGGGGGTGGGGCGGCCTGCGGCGTCGCACACACACACTAACCACCCCCCCCCCAACACACACACACACACACACACACTAACCACCCCACTTGATATTATATTAACATCACTCGCATCGTGAGGAAGACGGCACGCAGACCCATTGTGACATCATCAGCGAAAGACAGTCGTTTTTAAATTCAAAGTTTTGTCAGATTTTTGAACATTTTCAGTGATAACTCGAGAAATAATGCATTAAATTGTCAGATAAGGCGATTTTGGACTCCACGGGAAAAATGTCTACCGGAATATGTACAAATGTTACCGTTACCCTGTCGTTTTTTCGAGAAGATGTGATTATACACACGCATACAAATCCACATATAAGATCAGATTTTAATACGTATCTCATATGATAATATATGATATAGATATATAGATTTTGCAAATTTACAAAAGACTTGAAGTATTGTGTGCATTTTCGTTACAAATATAGAGACACGATACTTCAAGAGATTGCAGAGGAGATGTCGCTGAATTGGAGGATTTTAGTTATGGGGACAAATTGAAAGGCTGGGTTTGTTTTTCTTGGAGTAATGGATGCTGAGCAATGACTGATAGTGATATGTAGAATTCTAAGTATCAATAGGATATATAGTAATAATCTATTTTCCATGGTACAGATATTAAAAACAAGAAGGCCTAGGTCTCAGGAGACAGGAAGGAGTTTTAAAGGAGATATAAGAGGAATTTATTTTTTACAGAGTGGTTGATATCTCTAAAGAAGAGGAGCTGGTGGTGTCTGATAGAATCAATTATGCTTAAGAGATATTTAGACAGGCACCTAGATAGGCAAGGCACGGACCTAGTATGGGTGAATGGGATTAATATAGCTGGGGAAAAATGTTAGCATGGATGTTGAAAGCCACAGGAAACGTTTCTATGCTGTACAATTCTATAATAGAAGGGGAAGTGGTAGAGGTAGATACAATTATAACATTTAAATGGCAATGTTTAGAGAGATACGTGCCAAATGCAGATAAACGGGACCAGGTCAGGAAGACACGTTGGTCGGCGTGGACGGGTTTGGCCGAAGAGCCTTTTTCCGTGGTCAATAATTCTATAAGCCAGACATCAGCCATTTTGATTTAATTTGCGTGATCTCAAGAAATGGCGACTGCAATGGATATAGCAAAAGCTTTAGAGCCGACAACTAAGGACTTAGACTGCAGAAGTAGCCATGTCTCTAACCAAGCTGTTCCAGTATTGTTGCAACAATAGGTGCGGGAGGAAGGCCGTGATGCGCAGGGGGCAATGAGGATTCAATGGGCAATGAAGATATTCAGATGGGATCACAGTCTAGTTATCCAGGAAAGTTTTTGTCTTTAGAGATACAGCATGGAAACAGGACCTTCAGCCCACCGGATCCGTGCCGACCAGTGATCCCCGCACATTAACACTATCCTACACCCACTAGGGACAATTTTTACATTTACCAAGCCAATTAACCAACAGACATGTACGTCTTTGGAATATGGGAGGAAACCCAAGATCTCGGAGAAAACCCACGCAGGTCACAGGAAGAACGTACAAACTCCGTACAGACAGCACCCGTAATCGGGATCGAACCCAGGTCTCTGGCTCTGCATTCGCTGTAAAGCAGTAACTCTACCGCTGCGCCACCGTGACTGCCCGTGAGTTGTTATTCATCAACACACAAATGTGGTTTAAAATATATTCTTCTGAGCTAGTCTGGCTCCTCAGCACTATAAATTGTATGTAATAAGGAAAATCGATCTTAGATGTTTTAAAACTGTTCACTATTAAAGTTACTATAATTTCTACAAAAGAAACCAAGATGAAAACATTCCTGGAACATGAATGCATCCTATCGAATACTAATATATATGTTTGTTATATTTTTCTTTTGCATAATTTACGTATCCTTGCAATAAAACATTTGAGAGATTCAATTGCAATCCCATTTTCTTTGCTGAACTTTGTAAAAGTTGAGTGAGGAAATGAGATGCACCAAAATCTTTGCTCTCAACGGTTCATTTTAAAGTTTAACTGGAAGGCCACTCACTTATTATATCTTTGCATTCTAAGGTACAGGCATAGTATTATTCTATCACAATTTGTTTACATAGCAGATTAACATTATTAAACATTTAAAAAAAATGAATGTTAACATTAAGCACAAGACACTAAAATAGGATTTATTGAATATCAATTTTAAAAATTGCATTAAGAATTCAATGCACAGTTTCCAAACATGACCCATATCACAATGTGGGATTTACCTTCAGCTTTCCAAGTTCAAACTGGCACATATTCTGACTAGAAGGCTGCACAAAGACGGCAGGGAATAACTTCTTATTTGGTTCAACCTTAAAAATAAAATGTAAAGAAGGGCAAATGACTTTAAAAGTTAATGCAACTGATGTCTGACAAATCAGAATAAATCTTTCAACATTAAGTTTCTAACTTTTATGTAGATAGGTTATGATGTAATGCAAATGTGCTTGGATTAAGCAGTGTATGGAATTATCCTAGGAGACTGTGACAAATAATATTAAAATTCAATCATAATCTGCCCAGGAGTGTTGATTCTTCAAAAAGAGTACAACTCCTATAGCATATCATTGAATACTCCGATGCAGTCGAAAGAATCCTATATGAGTACAGCAATTCCAACTCACAGGAATGCAGGAAGCGACAGAGAGTGGTCCACCCAGTACTCCCTGGCACCCAAAGCATCTATATCAGGCGCTATCTCGAAAAGGTGGTTTCTATCACCAAGGATCTCCACTATTCAGGCCATGTTATCTAGCCTCTACTGCCATCGGGCAGAAGGTCAACAAGTATGAAGTCTCACACTGTCAGGAACAGCTACTTTCCTACAACCATCAATTACTGACAACGGAACAATGAAATTCTTACTCGCTGCAGCATAACAGGCCTGTAAACATAATGCACATAGATAATAAACAAAAATGCAATAAATTCAACTGTAGATGTCCAAAGCAATGCACTGACTGATGAACATGACTGAAATGTTGTTCGACATACAAACAAAGAGCACAAATTAATAAGAACATGCAGTGGAAATGTTGATATATCTACACGCACCCCAGGTAGACCAATTATGGAACATTGTGAAGCTCTGGACCTCCACTTTAGAAAGAATATACTGATTGTAGGGATTAGCAGAGAATTGATGGGGCTAGTTCATTAAAAAAAATGTTAACTGCTTGAAAACAAGTCTGCTGAACACAGTGACAAAGAACAGCTTGTGAACTCAAGGTTACAACTGACAAAAGCTTGGATAGAATGAACAATAATCCCTTCATGGTACAATTATCCCTTCATGATTGTACCATGATTGCATGATTAGATGATTGATGATTCTAATCATCCTATATGTATATCTATCTATATACTATTAAAACTCTGTGTGTGTTTGTGTCAGATTTGCGCCTTTGATTCCTTGCTCCGCCAAAACCACACTCGAAAACTCCGCGATTTTTTCCATTTCGCTAGACATTACACTTTTACATACCCTAACACACTGGAAACTAAATATTCCAGGATTTCGTTGCTTCAGGTGTGATAGAATTGGAGGGGCAAGAGGTGGAGGTGTTGCATTGCTTATCAGGGAAGATATTACAGCAGTGCTTTGGCAGGATAGATTAGAGGGCTCTTCTAGGGAGGCTATTTGGGTGGAACTGAGAAATGGGAAAGGGGTAGCAACACTTATAGGGGTGTATTATAGACCGCCAAATGGGGAGCGAGAATTGGAGGAGAAAATATGTAAGGAGATTGCAGATATTAGTAGTAAGCACAAGGTAGTGATTGTGGGAGATTTCAATTTTCCAAACATAGACTGGGAAACACATTCTGTAAATGGGCTGGATGGGTTGGAGTTTGTAAAATGTGTGCAGGATAGTTTTTTGCAGCAATACATAGAAGTACCTACTAGAGAAGGGGCGGTGCTGGACCTCCTGTTAGGAAATGAGACGGGTCAGGTGGCAGAGGTATGCGTTGGGGAACAGTTCGGGACCAGTGATCACAATACCATTAGTTTCAATATAATTATGGAGAGGGTCAGAACTGGACCTAGGGTTGAGATTTTTGATTGGAGAAAGGCTAACTTTGAGGAGATGCGAAAGGATTTAAAAGGAGTAAATTGGGACAGTTTGTTTTATGGGAAAGATGTGGAAGAGAAATGGAGGACATTTAAAGGTGAAATTTTAAGAGTACAGAATCTTTATGTCCCTGTTCGGTTGAAAGGAAATAGTAAAAATTGGAAAGAGCCATGGTTTTCAAGGGAAATTGGACACTTAGTTCGGAAAAAGAGAGAGATCTACAATAATTATAGGCAGCATGGAGTAAATGAGGTGCTTGAGGAGTATAAAAAATGTAAAAAGTGTCTTAAGAAAGAAATTAGAAAAGCTAAAAGAAGATATGAGGTTGCTTTGGCAAGTAAGGTGAAAGTAAATCCAAAGGGTTTCTACAGCTATATTAATAGCAAAAGGATAACGAGGGATAAAATTGGTCCATTAGAGAGTCAGAGTGGACAGCTATCTGCAGAGCCAAAAGAGATGGGGGAGATATTGAACAATTTCTTTTCTTCGGTATTCACCAACGAGAAGGATATTGAATTATGTGAGGTAAGGGAAACAAGTAGAGTAGCTATGGAAACTATGAGATTCAAAGAAGAGGAAGTACTGACACTTTTGAGAAATATAAAAGTGGATAAGTCTCCAGGTCCAGACAGGATATTCCCTAGGACATTGAGGGAAGTTAGTGTAGAAATAGCAGGGGCTATGACAGAAATATTTCAAATGTCATTGGAAACAGCAATAGTGCCGGAGGATTGGCGTACTGCGCATGTTGTTCCATTGTTTAAAAAGGGGTCTAAGAGTAAACCTAGCAATTATAGACCTGTTAGTTTGACGTCAGTGGTGGGCAAATTAATGGAAAGGATACTTAGAGATAATATATATAAGCATCTGCATAAACAGGGGCTGATTAGGAACAGTCAACATGGATTTGTGCCTGGAAGGTCATGTTTGACTAATCTTCTTGAATTTTTTGAAGAGGTTACTCGGGAAATTGATGAGGGTAAAGCTGTGGATGTTGTATATATGGACTTCAGTAAGGCCTTTGACAAGGTTCCTCACGGAAGGTTGGTTAAGAAGGTTCAATGGTTGGGTATTAATGGTGGAGTAGCAAGATGGATTCAACAGTGGCTGAATGGGAGATGCCAGAGAGTAATGGTGGATGGTTGTTTGTCAGGTTGGAGGCCAGTGACTAGTGGGGTGCCACAGGGATCTGTGTTGGGTCCACTGTTGTTTGTCATGTACATCAATGATCTGGATGATGGTGTGGTAAATTGGATTAGTAAGTATGCAGATGATACTAAGATAGGTGGGGCTGTGGATAATGAAGTAGATTTTCAAAGTCTACAGAGAGATTTATGCCGGTTGGAAGAGTGGGCTGAAAGATGGCAGATGGAGTTTAATGCTGATAAGTGTGAGGTGCTACATCTTGGCAGGACAAATCAAAACAGGACGTACATGGTAAATGGTAGGGAATTGAAGAATGCAGGTGAACAGAGGGATCTTGGAATAACTGTGCACAGTTCCCTGAAAGTGGAATCTCATGTAGATAGGGTGGTAAAGAAAGCTTTTGGTGTGCTGGCTTTTATAAATCAGAGCATTGAGTATAGAAGTTGGGATGTAATGTTAAAATTGTATAAGGCATTGGTGAGGCCAATTCTGGAGTATGGTGTACAATTTTGGTCGCCTAATTATAGGAAGGATGTCAACAAATTAGAGAGAGTACAGAGGAGATTTAATAGAATGTTGCCTGGGTTTCAACAACTAAGTTACAGAGAAAGGTTGAACAAGTTAGGGCTTTATTCTTTGAAGCGCAGAAGGTTAAGGGGGGACTTGATAGAGGTCTTTAAAATGATGAGAGGGATAGACAAAGTTGACGTGGATAAGCTTTTCCCATTGAGAGTAGGGAAGATTCAAACAAGGGGACATGACTTGAGAATTAAGGAACAGAAGTTTAGGGGTAACATGAGGGGGAACTTCTTTACTCAGAGAGTGGTGGCTGTGTGGAATGAGCTTCCAGTGAAGGTGGTGGAGGCAGGTTCGTTTTTATCATTTAAAAATAAATTGGATAGTTATATGGACGGGAAAGGAATGGAGGGTTATGGTCTGAGCGCAGGTATATGGGACTAGGGGAGAATACGTGTTCGGCACGGACTAGAAGGGTCGAGATGGCCTGTTTCCGTGCTGTAATTGTTATATGGTTATATGGTTATTAGATTTAGACTTTTTTATGTACACATTTTAAAATAAAATCCATCCCCCTCCCCCCCCCCCACTCTGCTCCAAAAACGGCGCCATTTTTTTTTCTTGTCGCTGGCGATTTTCCCAGAGATGGGCGGAACAACCCATCTTTGCCTTCAGCCAGCAAGACAGAGCCGGCGCGTCAACAGCCTGTCAGCCCGCAGCCCCATTGAGGGCGTACGCAGCATCTCGACGTCGTACGCAGCGTCATGACGGCGTATGCCGCCTACGCCATCAACACGCTGCATACGCCGTCAAGACGCTGCGTACGACGTCAATAATGCTGCGTACAACGTCGAGACGCTGCGTACGGCCGTCCAGAAGCACGTTCGGGAACCAGACCCCGGGGTCTGAAGCACGTTCGGGGTCCAGACCCAACGGGTCTGCTCTTGGTCTAGTATATAATATATATGTATATGTGTGTGTATATATATATATATATATGTCTGTAAGTTCTGTTCATTCTTCAGTGTTTTAGTTGTAATTCCATAGTTTTATGTTTTGTTCATTATAATATATTAATTTTCTAGTTAAGGTCGGTTAAGATCTTTTAATGCTTTGCTCTGATACCGTATAACAATTGCGCCCAAATAAAAATGTTTAAATGCTACAACTGCACTCGACAAATCATTGAGAATTTAGTGATCCTACAGTGGTCTCGAAAGGAAGTGCAGTGCAGACTGTCCAGAATGTTAACAAGGGGACGAACAATTCAAAAACTTGATATAAATAGAAACCGTGGAATACAAAAGATGATTTGAATACTTTTTTAGTTTAGCGATACAGCATGGAAACAGGCCCTTCAGGCCGGCCCACCAAGTCCGCACTGATCCCTGAATACACTACCATACACACACTAGGGACAATTTTACATTTATACCAAGCCATTTAACCTGCAAACCTGTATGTTTTTGGAGTGTGGGAGACAATAGACAATAGGTGCAGGAGTAGGCCATTCAATGTGATCATGGCTGATCATCCCCAATCAGTACCCCGTTCCTGCCTTCTCCCCATATACCCTGACTCCGCTATTTTTAAGAGCCCAATCTAGCTCTCTCTTGAAAGCATCCAGAGAACCAGCCTCCAACGCCCTCTGAGGCAGAGAATTCCGCAGACTCACCACTCTCTGTGAGAAAAAGTGTTTCCTCGTCTCCGTTCTAAGGAAGGAAACCGAAGATCTGGAGAAAACCCACGTAGGTAACAGGGAGAACGTACAAACTCCGTACAGATAGCACCCATAGTTAGGATTGAACCCGGGTCTCTGGCACGCCTCCGTGTAATATAATGTAATTATAAAATTGAAAGCAATTGATAGGGCATACAGAAATAAATAATTCTAATCATGCGGGACACTAAGGCAAAGGAAAGGAAATGAGAAATTATAATTATGCCATTCAAAAGACAAGACTTGCTTAAAAAGGATTAAAAACTGCAGTACTCTTCCCATAAAAACTAACAATTTTATGTTACAGATAAATAAATTTTAGCTAAAGGCAAGAGACTGTAGACATGATAATCTGGTGCAAAACACAAACTGATTGAGGAACAGTGGGTCAGGGAGCATCTGAAGAGGCAGTGGGATGGTCGACTTTTCAGGTCACAACCTGCATCAGCTCACGTTTTAGACAGACAAAGGCATAAAACAAAAGGGCCTGTCCCACTTGGCCGTCATTTGCGCCTCATTTACGAGTCATATGTAAAATAGGTCAAAGTGACGTTGCGCGCAAATCAGGTGTCATCATGCCATCTGGTGCGCGTGACGTCATCAGAATACCTTGCGGCCAGCGGCGACCCATGGTTACGCACGGTGACGCGATACACGTGAGACGTCGGGACGCCAGTGTGCGACGCCAATGTGTCAGCGTGCGTACCCAATGCGTCAGCGTGCGTACGCGATACGCCACGCAGGTGGCGAGCAAGGATTTCGTACAGCACGGAATCCTGGAGTGCCGCGAGATACAGCGCGCAACTCCACACTCCTCCACGCCTCTCCATGCGCCCGTTCCGCGCTACCCACACGCTACCCGTGCGTCACAACGCGGCAACCACATTTTTGGAGGTCGCGAAAATGGCGCGCAAATGACGGCCAAGTGGGACACGCCCTAAAGGCATTGCAGGAAAGGTGGATATATGTGCAAGCCGAATAGTCAGTGACCTCCACTTACCTGCTTCTGCCCCAATGTTTCCATTCATGCATTTCCTGCTCTGAGTAAAATACTGAAATTAATTTTCTTATTTATTGTTAACAAGTTATGGAAAGTACCTGGTAGTAGGTGTTAATGTCTTTTCCATTTGCTGAGAAAGTCATGAGGCCAGTCGCCAAATCAACAAGACACCCAATCTCCAGGTCGACATTACTCCGGCTCGGTTGTGAGCTGTTACTAAATTCACCTCCCCAGACCAAGTAACAATTACTGCGCTTCATACTGTAGGTACAGCAAAAGATTTTAACAGTACACAGCACCTTGAACTTGTCAAAAATTAGAATAGCGTCTTACACTATATGCAAATTCTATACTTAATTAGAAACAAGCCTATTCATTTATTGTTATAATACGTAGGCAGTAAGTACCAAATACTCCTCATAAGTGAGGACCAATACCATTCACAACTTGTCTTACCAAATGTTTTAAAGTACAATGACATAAAATGAAAAAAAACTGCATGATTGGGAAATGTTTTAAAATGATGCACACTGTGATAAGAAAATATGAACAATCCTACATAAAATCAGTCAAAAACAAAATGAGGGATAGTCACCATGGCTTTGTAGATGGGAAATCATGTCTCACATTTGGCAGGCTTCTGAAGAGGTGATCAAGATGATTGAAGAGGGCAGTGCAATATAACATGTCTACATAGAAGTTGAGATGTTATGGTATAGTTGTACAAGATGTTGCTAGCACCAAATTTGGAGTATTGTGCTCAGTTTTGGTCACCCTGTTATAGGAAAGATGTTGATAAGCTTGAAAGAGTGCAGAGAATATTTACATGGGTGTTTCCAGGACTTGAGGGCCTGAGCTATAGGGAAAGTTAATAGGAACCTAAGGGGTAACAAGGGTGGCTGGTGTATGGAACAAGCTGCCAGAAGAGGTAGTGAAGGTAGGTGTAGCACAACATTTAAAAGATATTCTGACAGGTACATGGATAGGAAAGGTTAGGATATGGGCCAAACGCAGGCCGGTTGCACTAATGTAGATGGGACATCTTGGTCGGCATGGGCAAATTGGGCCAAAGGGCCTGTTTCCATGCTGTATGACTATGAGTTTGGCAGGCTGGGAATTTATTCCTTGGAGTGCAAAACTATGAGGGTGATCTTAGTTGAGAAGGTAGTCGAGGTAGGTACTGTAACAACAATTCAAAATATACTTGGATAGGTACATGGATAGGAAAGGTTTAGTGGGAAATGGGACAAATGCATGCATGTGGGACTAGTGTTGATGGGGCATCTTGGTTGACATGGGCAAGTTAAGGTGATGTGCCTGTTTCCATGCTTTATGACTAAACAGTTAGTTTGAAGAAGACACCCAACCGGAAACATCGCCTACCCATCTTCTCCAGAGATCTTGTCGACATGCTGAGATACGCCAACCAGCATTTTTTTGTCAACCAGTATTTACAGTTCCTCGTGTCTAACTAACGGCTTATAGTTGACAAGACAGTTAGCAAAGAAATGGCCAGATCTGCATATATTATACAAAAAATGTCAACGGAATTCATCAATTTTGAACTGTAGATTTACAAAGTTGCTGAATAGTTTTTTTTAAAACAGTGAAAAATAAGCAAATTCTACACACCATTCAGATATTATTTTTGAATCTTTTAGTTGATTAAATTTCATCGGAATTGTTATGTCGTTTTTGTTACTAATCAAAGTTAATGTAAAAAGGCCTATGCCATCTGATATAAAATTTGCAAATAGAGCAATGAGAATAGAAAAAACAATTCCAGATTTAATTCGTAAAATATTTCTCCATATTAGTAAAATAAAGTGATAATGAAAATTCATAATTTACATTTGTTTACAAAAAAGAAACAGTGTATTGGTCATTTGTAGTCAGCGGATGTAAAATCTCAACTGTATTAGCTCTGATACCTGTCATGGACTTTTCCTTGGTCATTTCCGACAGAAACTGTGACAGTGCGAACTTTGGATAAATCGAAGTTGCCATCATATTGGTGAAAATCTGGGGTCACCCAGCCAACCCACACACCACTTGGTTCTTGCCCAGCATATATCCTTACAGAATAGTAATACTGTCAAAATAAAACACCAAATTACTAACCACTTGGATAATAAGAATACATATGTCAAGCTGTTGATCAATGACTCCAATGTGGCGTCCAACACCAAATTGTTACCAACCTCAGAGAACTGTCTCTGTCCAACCCTTTGTAACTGGATCCTCAACTTCCTCATCAATAGACCAGTCAGTACAAAAATGGTTACACACTTCCTCTTCGATAACCATCAGCACAAGGCAGTGTGCTCAGTCCCCTGCTCTACTCCCTCTATACCCATAATTGTTTAGCCAGAGATAGTTGCACATCAATCTCTAGATTCGCAGACAGATTTCACCATGGTTGGACAAATTACAGATAACCATGAGTCAGAGTATAGGAGGGAACAATAACCTTGCTGTCAATGTCAGTAACAATAAGGAGCAGATTGTTGATTTTAGAAGAGGAAGGCCAAGGATCCATGAACCTGTCTTCATCGTAGGGTCAGTAGTGGAGAGACTCAACAACTTCAAGTTCCTGGATGTGCATATCTCTGAACACCTGCCATGAGCCCCAACACATTTAATTATTCATAAAGTAAGCCCATCAATGCCTCTACGTCCTTAGATGTACAAGGAGATTCAACTTGACTCTTGACATCCTGGTGAATCTACCGTGCCCTGCTCCAGCACAATCGCATTCCTTCTAGAACATGGCTAACAGAACTGTGCACAGTATTCCAATTGTGGCTTAACCAACATTTTATAAAGTTGTGCACGATGACCTCCCTACTTTTATATTCCATGTGCCGATTCATGAAGGCATATACATAAAGCACAGATTCTTCATCAGAAACAAGAGATTGCAGATGCTGGCATCTCGAGCAAATTACAAAGTGCTGGAGGTACTCAGTGAGTGAGGCAGCATCAATCAATCATTCTGTGAAGGGAATGGACAGACAACGTAGCAGGTCAGGACCTTTCGGGTCAATCGGAAGAAGGGTCCTGACTCAAAACGTTGTCTATCCATTCCCTCCACAGATGCCGTCTGACCCGCAGAGTAACCTGCTTTTTGCTTATCTTCTTCAACACCGTATCTATCAGTGCTGCCATCTCCTGGGATCCATAGATGTGTACACCAAGGTTACTCAATATTCCTAAGGCCCTACTTTCATTATGTATGGCTTACTCTTGGAATGTTCCAGGAAGTTCTTAGGCTACTGAGCTGACTAACCTGTTTTTGTGCTATACACATCTGAATTCATAACTTTGGAATGTAGAGTAGGTACATAGAACGGTACAGCACAGGAACTGCCTATTCGGCCCACAATATTTGTGCCCCTCTATTCCCTGCACTTCCATGTGCCTATCTAAAAGCCTCTTAAACGCCACTATCATATATGCCTGCACCATCACCCTTGGCAATGCGTTCCAGGCCTTCACCACTCTCTGTGTAAAAAGACTTACCCCGAACATCTCTATAATTTGTTTTTTTGTTTGTTTTTGTGTGTGTGGTGTGTGTGTGTGTGTGTGTGTGTGTGTGTGTGTGTGTGTGTGTGTGTGTGTGTGTGTGTGTGTGTGTGTGTGTGTGTGTGTGTGTGTGTGTGTGTGTGTGTGTGTGTGTGTGTGTGTGTGTGTGTGTGTGTGTGTGTGTGTGTGTGTGTGTGTGTGTGTGTGTGTGTGTGCGTGCGTGCGTGTGTGTGTGTTTTAATATTCCTATTTCCCTATGTTCTTCAAAACGTTAGGCCACAGCCTTTCCATTTTCACACATCCTACTCACATTTTCCCCGTCGAGGCGATAAACATCTTCCCATCGTATTCCCCCCTATATTTCCGGACTTTTCAATCGTTTAAAGTTTTTTAAATAGCTAGAAAACTCACCCATTTCGGAAAAACCCGAAAAAACCCGAATGGATTCGCAATGGATTCGCAAGGCAGCTCGGCAAACTCCAGGAGCGAGGGGCACTGCACCGACGGGGAGGGTGGTGCTGGAGATGGAATGAGAGCCGAGCCCCGGACTTGGGACGGGGCCGTGACCGGAGCCGATAAAGAAGCCGCCGCTGGAACCAAGGACGAGCCTGGGTCAGGGACGAGGCCACTGGAGTCCAGGCGGCTGCCGAACTGACGACTGGAGTCTACAACCAGGGCCGGGCAGAGTACAAAAACCAGGCCCTGGGTAGGTCCTGGGGCAGGGAATGGGAGTGAGGGAAGAATAAAATTGACTTTGACTTTGGGAGGAGGATGAGGGAAATGAGGAGGTAGGGGAGGTTAGAGAGGGAGGGGAGGTTAGAGTGGGGTGGTGGAAGGAGATGGGGGGTGGAGGAGGGAGATACCCCCTCCCTATCTACCCTCAATCCCACAGTTTCTACCCCGCTCCCTCTCTACCATCCCTCCCCCTCTCTCCCCCTCCCTATCTACCCTCACTCCCACCTTCTCTACCCCCTCCCTCTCTACCCTCCCCCTCCCTATCTACCCTCACTCCCACCCTCACTACCCCCTCCCTCTCTACCCCCATCCCTCCCTCCTACCCTGCCCCCTCCCTCTCTGCCCCTCTACCTCACCCCCTCCTTCTCTACCCCCTCCCTCTCCACCCCCATCCCCCTCCCCTCCCTCTCTACCCCCCTCCCTCTCTACCCCCCCACCCTCTCTAACCCCCCCTCCCTCTCTAACATCCCCTCCCTCTCTAACCTCCCCTCCCTCTCTAACCTCCTCCCTCTAGGGATTGAAGAGGGAGGGTGAAAAGGAGGAAGGAAGGCTGGGGATGAGGAGAAATGAGCCGCGCCTGCGCAGTTGGCGGCTATGCGTAAGTGGTGCAATATTGCGTTGGGGGAACGGGTGAGTGATGGAATGTTGCGTTGGGGGAGCAGACCCTACGGGTTTGCACTTGCTCTAGTCTCCATTAAACCTTTCCCCTCTCACCTTATAGCTATAGATGTCTAACCTATTTATGCCTCTCATAATTTTATATACTCAATTAAGTCTCCCCTCAACCTCTGACATCCAAGAAAAAGCAATCCAAGGTTATCCAACCTCTCCCTCTAGCTGTAGCCTCTAATCAAGACGGCATTCTGGTAATCTTCACCACACCCTCTCCAAACCCTCCATATATTTCATGTAATAGGGTGACCAGAACAGCATGCCAGACTCCAAATGTAACTATTCAAAGTCCTATAGAGCTGCATCATAACTTCCTGACTCTTATATCCAATGTCCCTCGCAATAAAGGCAAGCATAGCACATCTTATTTATCACCCTATCTACTTGTGCTGCTACCTTCAGTGAGCTATGAACTTGGATTCCAAGATCCCTCTGTACATCAATGTGGTTAAAGGTCTTGCTATTAACTGTATTCTTACCCCTTATATCCAATCTCCCAAAGGGCAACACCTTACACTTGCTTGGGTTGAAATCCATCTGCCATTACTCTGCCCATTTTAGCAGCTGACCTATATTCCGCTGTGTCTTCTGACAGCCTTCCTCACTGTATGCAACTCCAATTTTGATGTTGTCAACAAGCTTATTCATCAACCCATCTATATTTATGTATATCACAAACAACAGAGGTCCCAGCACAGATCCCTGCAGAACTCCAGTGGTCACAGACCTCCAGGCATAAGGCCCTGCAATCTCATTTCTTGCTTCCCTCAATATCCTGGAATAGATCCCATCAGGTCTCAGGGACTTAATGATCTCCAATAGCCTCTGCAGCACCTCCTTCCTGATTTTAAATTGCCCTAACATATTTGTATTTACCACAGTGATCTCACTTCCCTCCGTCCACCTCCTTGGTGAATACTGATGCAAAGTACTGGTTTAGTACCTCTCCTACATCCGCCGATTCCAAGCATAGATTTATCCTTGAGCGGTTCTACCTTCTCCCTGGTCACAATCTTGTTTTTAACAAATGTCTAAAAAGCCTTAGGATTTTCTTAATACAACTCGCCGATGACATTTCATGGCCTCTTTTAGTCCCTCTAATCTCCCGCTTGAGTTCTTTCCTGCTCGATTCATATTCCTCATAAGGTCTGTCTAATGCCGCCTTCCTAAACTTGACATACACTTTATTTCTCTTCCTGACCAAATTTACAACCTCCTTGGTCATCCAGTTTCTTTACTCGCCATTCTTATACCGTCTCCTTACTGTAACATACTGATCCTACACTTTAATCAGCTGGCCTTTAAATTACTCCCACATGTCATCTGTGGACCTACCCAATAAGAACTGCAGGTGGTTAAGAATGTGTGGTGAAGTCCCAAATGCTGTCAAACTAAAGAACATTTTTCTTAGATTATTGGATCTCAAAGTACAACTTGGAACTTTTTGCAATTCTGTTAATTTAGGAACAGTAAACCCTCATTATAACAGATCATATGGGAGGAATGGTCTCCATTATTTCAGATTGTCCATTTTAAGCAAATAAGGTATGGTCATTGTATGTAATTGAAACAAAAAACTTCAGATAATAGTTAATACACAAAAAGACAAAGTGCTGGAGTAACTCAGGACCCTTCCTCAGACTGATTCAATCTGCCGAGTTACTCCAACACTTTGTGTTGTTTCAATTTAACACTAGACGTCGACACTGCTAGTCTGCACCAGTGAGCCCTCTTCACCAGTTCTCGTGACTGTTGTAGCGGCACACATTGTAGCCCCGAGGGACAGCGCTTTCTTCAGGCCGCTGTCAAGGACAAGACCCACTCGGTCACCATGGGGCTCCCTCCCTCCCCTCTACAGCTGCCGCTTCCAAGGTGGAGTATGTTGCCGATTCCAGGGGGAAAAGGAGGAGAAGGCGACGATGGGGGGAGGGGCGGGTCAAGAGGTCGAGTGGACAGATCAATGGGAGGTAGAAGTGGTTGAGTGAGGAGTAGGCAAAGCCACTGCTGACAGCAAGAAGCAGCAGCAGGTGAGGGGGAGTGAGCCCCATGGTGACCAAGCGTGGCATGCTGGTGGTGGCGGCCTGAAGAAAGCGCTGCTCCCAGGGGCTACAATGTGAGGTGCAAAAACGACCATATCACTGGATCGTGAAGTGGGTGACGAAGGGGTCGTTGGTGAACCTTGCGAGTCGAGGGTGGGGTGGGAAAGTATTGCGAGTTGGAGGTGGATCAGCAAGTACGTCCGCTATATCCAAAATGTGTCATAAAGGGATCTCTTAAAACGAGGGTTTACTGTATTCATAAATCAGTGATATTCATAAATAACCAAATAATAACTCTCTAAAGTTACTTTGTGATTTTAAGAAAGCTCCACATTCTTAACAGCATAAAACAGAATGAAAATGTAGTTGATCTATCATTGTTACTGATTCCAGTTAATGATTTACCGTGGTTGTGTTCAAAATAATTTCTGGATCATCTCTGTCATCCGGCACAACATCATGTATTAAGCGGGGAACAGTTGGTGTAACTGGTGTTGGAGTAATAAAGGCAGGCCTTTTTTTAAATAAGAACCTAAAATGCAGAAAAAACAATTAAATTATATATAAATGCAGAACATGCTACAATTATCCTCAGTGTCAGGCAGCTTGTGTGGATCTAGAAAGTTCAGAATTAGGACTTCCAACAGTACTGTAAGCAGGTAAAGATGAGGCAAAGCAGGGTTTATGCATGAAAAGCAAGGAAGACAATCGAGCCAGCACTGCCATTCACTGTGATCATGGCTATTATTAGACAGAAGGAATCCTCAGAATGCTGTCCTTATACTTGATCTAATGTGGCATCAAAGATCCTTGGTAAACCTAAAATCAATGACCATCGAGGGGAAAATACTACAATGGTTGAAGTCATCCATGGTGCATAGGTAGATAACCGTAAGGTAAATCATCACAAGCCCAGGATATCATTGCAGAGGTACCTCAGGAAAATGTCTCAAACACAACCACCTTCATCAACAACCGCATTTGCAGATGATTACTCAATGTTCATTCCAATTCACACATGCATAGACAACACTCATATTTGGCGCCGTAAAATTGTCAGATAATACTTTTTCTCCAATAAACGAGAGTGAATGCATCCTTTCCATTTAATGGCATAATCATTGCCAAGTCCTACAGCGTCAACATTTTAGGGTCATCCTTTAGCCAAAGGTCAACTAGAACAGCAACCGAAGCGACAGTAAGAGTGTCTGAGGTTATGGGGAGAAGGCAGGAGAAAGGCGTTAGGAGGGAGAGATAGATCAGCCATGATAAAATGGCGGAGTAGACTTGATGGGCCGAATGGCCTAATTCTACTCCTATCACTTATGATCTTATGACAGTCGGTCAGAAGTTGGGTGACGTGCAGAAGTGGCCACGTTTAGACTATTGTGTTCAGTTTTGGTCACCCTGCTTGCTATGGGAAAAATGTTGTGAAGCTGGAAAGAATGGACAGAAGATTTACGAGGATGTTGCCAGAATTTGAGGGCCTGATATAGGGAGAGATTGCACAGACTACGACTTTATTCCTTAGAGCACAGGAGGCTGAGGGGTAACCATAAATAGGTGTATAAGTTCATGAGGGGAATAGTTAGTGAATGCTCTATTCCTTTATCCAGAGTAGAGGAATCAAGAACCAGAAGACAGGTTTAAGCTGAGCGGAAAGATTTAGTCGGCACCTGAGGGGCTTTCAGAAGATGGTGTATATGGAACGAGCTGCCAGAGAAGGTAGTTAGAAACATAGACATAGAAACATAGAAAATAGGTGCAGGAGTAGGCCATTCGGACCTTCGAGCCTGCACCGCCATTCAATATGATCATGGCTGATCATCCCACTCAGTATCCTGTACCTGCCTTCTCTCCATACCCCCTGATCCCTTTAGCCACAAGGGCCACATCTAACTCCCTCTTAAATATAGCCAATGAACTGGCCTCAACTACCTTCTGTGGCAGAGAATTCCACAGATTCACCACTCTCTGTGTAAAAAATGATTTTCTCATCTCGGTCCTAAAAGACTTCCCCCTTATCCTTAAACTGTGACCCCTTGTTCTGGACTTCCCCAACATCGGGAATAATCTTCCAGTATCTAGCCTGTCTAACCCCTTAAGAATTTTGTAAGTTTCTATTAGATCCCCCCTCAATCTTCTAAATTCTAGCGAGTACAAGCCGAGTCTATCCAGTCTTTCTTCATATGAAAGTCCTACCATCCCAGGAATCAGTCTGGTGAACCTTCTCTGTACTCCCTCTATGGCAAGAATGTCTTTCCTCAGATTAGGAGACCAAAACTGCACGTAATACTCCAGGTGTGGTCTCAGCAAGACCCTGTACAACTGCAGTAGAATCTCCCTGCTCTTATACTCAAATCCTTTTGCTATGAATGCTAACATACCATTCGCTTTCTTCACTGCCTGCTGCACCTGCATGCCTACTTTCAATGACTGGTGTACCATGACACCCAGGTCTCGTTGCATCTCCCCTTTTCCTAATCGGCCACCATTCAGGTAATAGTCTACTTTCCTGTTTTTGCCACCAAAGTGGATAACCTCACATTTATCCACATTATACTGGATCTGCCATGCATTTGCCACTCACCCAACCTATCCAAGTCACCTTGCAGCCTCCTAGCATCCTCCTCACAGCTAACACTGTTCCCCAGCTTCGTGTCATCCGCGAACTTGAAGATGTTGCATTCAATTCCCTCATCCAGTTCATTAATATATATTGTAAATAGCTGGGGTCCCAGCACTGAGCCTTGCGGTACCCCACTAGTCACTGCCTGCCATTCTGAAAAGGATCCGTTTACTCCTACTCTTTGCTTCCTGTCTGCCAGCCAGTTCTCTATCCACATCAATACTGAACCCCCAATACCGTGTGCTTTAAGTTTGCATACTAATCTCTTATGTGGGACCTTGTCGAAAGCCTTCTGAAAGTCCAGATATAATACATCCACTGGTTCTCCTTTATCCACTCTACTGGTTACATCCTCGAAATATTCTATAAGATTCGTCAGACATGATTTACCTTTCATAAATCCATGCTGACTTTGTCCAATGAATTCACCACTTTACAAATGTGCTGCTATCCCATCTTTAATAACTGACTCTAGCATTTTCCCCACTACCGATGTTAGACTAACTGGTCTATAAATCCCCGTTTTCTCTCTCCCTCCCTTTTTAAAAAGTGGGGTTACATTAGCTACCCTCCAATCCTCAGGAACTACTCCAGAATCTAAAGAGTTTGAAAAATTATCACTAATGCATCCACTATTTCTGGGGCTACTTCCTTAAGTACTCTGGGATGCAACTTATCTGGCCATGGGGATTTATCGGCCTTTAATCCATTCAATTTACCTAACACCACTTCCCGGCTAACCTGGATTTCACTCAGTTCCTCCATCTCATTTGATCCCCCGGTCCCCTGCTATTTCCGGCAGATTATTTATGTCTTCCTTAGTGAAGACAGAACCAAAGTAGTTATTCAATTGGTCTGCCATGTCCTTGTTCCCCATGATCAATTTGCCTGTTTCTGACTGCAAGGAACCTACATTTGTTTTAACTACTCTTTTTTTCTTCACATATCTATAAAAAATGTTGCAGTCAGTTTTTATGTTCCCTGCCAGTTTTCTTTCATAATCTATTTTTCCTATCCTAATTAAGCCCTTTGTCCTCCTCTGCTGGACTCTGAATTTCTCCCAGTCCCCTGATAGGCTGCTTTTTCTGGCTAATTTGTATGCTTCATCTTTTGTTTTGATACTATCCCTGATTACCCTTGTTATCCACGGGTGCACTACCTTCCCTGATTTATTCTTTTGCCAAACTGGGATGAATAATTGTTGTAGTTCATCCATGCAGTCTTTAAATGCCTTCCATTGCATATCCACCGTCAACCCTTTAAGAATCAATTGCCAGTCTATCTTGGCCAATTCACGTCTCATACCCTCAAAGTTACCTTTCTTTAAGTTCAGGACCCTTGTTTCTGGATTAACAATGTCACTCTCCATCCTAATGAAGAACTCAACCATATTATGGTCACTCTTGCCCAAGGGGCCACGCACAACAAGACTGCTAACTAACCCTTCCTCATTGCTCAATACCCAGTCGAGAATAGCCTGCTCTCTCGTTGGTTCCTCTACATGTTGGTTTAGAAAACTATCCCGCATACATTCCAAGAAATCCTCTTCCTCAGCATCCCTGCCAATTTGATTCACCCAATCTATATGTAGATTGAAGTCACCCATTATAACTGTTTTACCTATGTTGCACGCATTTCTAATTTCCTGTTTGATGCCATCCCCAACTCCACTACTACTGTTAGGTGGCCTGTACACAACTCCCACTAGCGTTTTCTGTCCCTTAGTGTTTCGCAGCTCTACCCATATCGATTCCACATCCTCCAAGCTAATGTCCTTCCTTTCTATTGCGTTAATCTCCTCTCTAACCAGCAACGCTACCCCACCTCCTTTTCCTTTCTGTCTATCCCTCCTGAATATTGAATATCTCTGGATGTTCAGCTCCCAGCCTTGGTCACCCTGGAGCCATGTCTCCGTGATCCTAACTATATCATATTCATTAATAACTATCTGCATATTCAACTCATCCACCTTATTACGAATGCTCCTTGCATTAAGATACAAAGCCTTCAGGCTTGTCTTTACAACACTCTTACCCCTTATACAATTATGTTGAAAAGTGGCCCTTTTTGATTTTTGCCCTGGTTTTGTCTGCATGCCACTTTTACTATTCACCTTGCTACCTATTGCTTCTACCCTCATTTTACACCCCCCTGCCTCTCTGCTCTTGCACCCATCCCCCTGCCACATTAGTTTAAATCCTCCCCGACAGCACTAGCAAACACTCCCCCAAGGACATTGGTTCCATTCCAGCCCAGGTGCAGACCGTCCTGTTTGTACTGGTCCCACCTCCCCCAGAACTGGTTCCAATGCCCATGAAATTTGAATCCCTCCCCCTTGCACCATTTTTCAAGCCACGTTGAGGCAGGTACAATACAATTAGAAGACATTTGGACAGGTCCATGGATAGGAAAGGTTTAGAGGGATATGGGCCAAACGTGGGCAGGTGAAACTAGTGTAGACGGGGCATCTTGGTCATTAAAGGTAAGTAAGGCTGAAGGGCTTGTTTTCACGCTGTATGAATCTGTTATTCCCCTTACCAGTAAGGTTCACAGCAGGAGATAATTAGTCCCTTGTTATTTGTACCCTATATAAATGATTTCTGCTCAAATGTAGGAAGCATGACAAAGAAGTTTGCAAATGGTACTAAAACTGGCCATGTGTTTGAAGTTGAGTAGGAAAGTTTTCAACTGATATAAACAAGTCTAATCAACTGCAAAGTGCCAAGTGGAATTTAAGCCACAGAAGTATGAGGTACTCCATTTGGTGAAGTGTAACAAGGCAGTTGAATATACGAGATAATGAATGATGTGGGAAACAAAGAAAGTTTAGAGTAGAACTCCACATATTCTTAAAAGGTAACATGACAGGTCAATGAGGTAGTTACAGGGATAAAGACACAGAACATGGGGCCCAAGATGAGGCTTTCCAGATAAGAACATTGTTTAGCAACAATTATTTCCTCTGGGCTGTCATAGATGGATTTCTCACCCACGTCTCTTCTGTGTCCTAGAGTCCTGCTCTCGCTCCGTCTCCCCAGACAAAACAAAGACGGAGTTTCCCTGGACCTCATCTTTCACACCACCAGCTTCCACATCGAACACATCCTCCTCCAATATTTCCATGACCTCCAACGTGATTCCACCACTAATCACATCTTCCCATCTCCACCACTTTTTGCCTCCGCAGAGACAGTTCCCTCCACAACTCCTTGGTTCACTCATCCCTTCCACCCAAACCACCCCCTCTGCAAGTACTTTTCCCTGCAACCACAGGAGATGTAACACCTACCCTTATACCTCCTCCCTCGTCTCCATCTAGGGACCCCAACAGTCCTTCCAGTTGAGACAGAGGTTCACATGCACGTCCTCTAGCCTCATCTACTGCATCCAATATTCCCCTGTACGTTAGCGAGACAAAGCTTCGACTTGGCAACTATTCTGCTGATTATTTACGCTCGGTCTGCCAAGGCCGACTGGATCTGGATCCTCCCGCCCCACCATTACAATCAGTCTGGTAGAAGGGTCCCCGACCTGAAATGTCACCTATCCGTTTTCGCAGATGTTTCCTGACCTGCTGAATTACTTCAGCATTTTGTGTCAATCATTTCTATAGTTAATATCATGACTAATGAAGGCTAATATACCAAAGCCTTCTTGACCACCGTAACAATCTGCGACGACACTTCCAAGATAGTATGCACCTGCACTCCTCAATCTCTCTGCCTCACAACACTACCCATTATCTCTCTGCTAACTGAATTTCTGTGCTTTTGCCAAACATAATTATCAAACAAAATGTCAAGGAATACCTCATGGGTAGCAATGAAAAAAAAGAAACAAATTATCTATTTGGCAAGGCAAAAATGTATACATTTTTTCAGTGTTTTTAATACATTTTGCAAAGTCGGAGGGAAACTAAAATCAGGATGCACTTGTTCTAAACAGTGCTATATTTTGAACACAAGATCTGTAATTAATAGAATTAGTGGGAAGATGAGATAAAACGCATTCATAGTGAACGTGGAATGGGTCTGGAATTCATACCAGAAGCCTCATCATATGTTTTTAAAAAGGTATTTGAAGAACTGTGACCAGCTGAACTCTGAATGTAATGCTGGGATTTGAGCCACACATATCAATAGAGTCAATAGCCTCCTGCATTGTAATTTTTCAATCATTCTAATCATCCATAATGGTCTAAAGATAATATAGAATATTTCCTTTGACAATAGAACCCATTATAAAAATAAATGCTGCTGATAACTATAACTGGACCTCTTGTTTATCTCGGCAACCCTTTTGGAATATTCAAAGATCTTCTAAAACACCAACCTGGTTTTGGATTTACTTTTCTCAGAGGAGGAATCTTTCTCATTCTCTGTTTTGGCCAGTTCCTTAGCCGCATCCTTCAAGCCCTCCTTCTCATTGGCAGGGGTTTCGGTTTGAGTTCGACTGGCTGATTTTTTAAGAACTTCAAACTCCGAATCCATATCAATATCTTCAACTTCCTCTTCTGGGATTGTCATTCTGGTCAATGGTGTTGTTCCTGGGGTACATTTGAATGTGTCATGAAACTCAACAGGCATGCTGAGTCGAAAGAACAGCATATCGCTGTTGCTGTTCTGAGACCCAAAAGTTTTATGGGAAACCTTCAAGCAAGGAGGGCTGTCAACTGTTCCATCAATTCTTGTAATCTAAGAAAACATGAGCATTTAAATGATTTTACAAGTTATATTGCACGTCAAAACAATACTATCTAAATTTTCCTTTGATTTATGTAGTTCTAAGTGCGTGCTGGGGACTATTTTTAAAATTAAACAAGAGTTTCATAAAAAATCCTTTGCTATTAATTGTTGTTGCCACTCAGAACTGAGCTGATCCATTTACTACAATTGCACTGACTAGTCACTATCATGACTTTACATACACATGTCATACTATTTGCACAAATGGATGTAGAATAATGGGGGGGTTTTCAATAATAAAAATATATATATATATACTGTTCTTAATCAAACTTAATCAAATCCTTTGGACTCAATCTTTCTCTAATTTTTATCCCTCTTTCACCTATTGATTTAATCTATTCCAAACCCAAAACAAGAAATGTAGAAAGTACTCAGCAAATCAAACATCATAGGTGGGGAGACGAAGAGTCAAAACCCCCAGTCAAGAATCATTCATTTGAACTGTAAATGTGAAAAAAAACTATAAATTGGTAGAGATGGGCAAGAATAGAGAGAAGGAATATCTGCAAAAGAATGCTGATAAATGTAGTTAAGCTAACATTTACTTTAAATATCGTTGGGCCAGATGCACAATCTCTACATTGAGCCACTTAGCATGAAAACAGGCCCTTCAGCCCTTCAAATCTACAACTACCCCAAACCAAGTTGTCTAAGAGGTTTTCATTGCTTTCTAGAACAGATTTCGAACCAATACCTTCCACCATCATTCTCCTTTACCAAGCTAATCTTTCTTTATTTTGGAGAATTCAAATCTTCTTCACCTCTCCTCACTTTTCGCACGTCAAAGGTTTGCAATGGGGGCACACATGGGCACCGGCTATTTTACTTCGGAGTCACGTGAGTGACTATGTGAAGAAGAGCCCGTCCATCCGCACACGCGTCATAACGTCAGATGCATAGCGCAGCGACCGTGTGTTTGGAGGAGCAGAGCTCCTCCAAACCGGTAAGTAAAAAGCCTGAAGGTAAGTGATTACTTGCGTTTTTCAGGTCGCTTTCTTCAGAGAACTTGTAGTTGGAACAACACAAGTCAGAATGGAGAAAAGATGTAGAGGCGTACCGCAGGTAAACTCGAGAAAGACCGCGGGTCTGCGAGTAGCGGGCGCCCTTTTGAGGAGCCGGTGGCAGCAAGGCCATCGACATTTATATGCGGTTAAAAATATACCGTTGTAGCGCCATTAGGGCGCAAGACAGACAAAAGGCTGGGTGGCCAGCAGACTCTGAGGAGTCAGACCGGAGGATCCCCGCCTCAGGCAGACATTGTTTATTCGGGTCCGCGTGGAGAGCCAGCGTGAGCAATGCCTGGATAAGGGCATTTTATGCGTTGGCCTAGAGGAGAGCCAGCGCCAACTATGTCTGGAGGAAGACAGTTTAAGCGTTGTCCTACAAGAGAGCCAGCGCCAACAGCACCTGAAAGAGGGCTGCCTATGCGTGGGCCTACAGGAGAGCCCGCGCGGCGAGCACCTGGAAAAGGGTTTACTATGCGTAGGCCTATGGAAGAGCCAGCGCTAGAAACACCTGAAGCCGGATGCCAGTTCGCCCCCTCCATGAGGAGGATTATTTTACGCAGCAAAGATTCAGATGACGAATCATATGAGGACCAGAGCCCAATAACAGCCTAAAGGACCAGGTTTGGCACAATATATAAAATGTTGTGGTTCCAATACTATCAGGGGAACCATTGGGAGATAAATTAGCAATGTCAAAAAATTACTTGCTCTCTCAGCAGCTCCATGAGCTGTCAAATAAAATGAAACCGCAGAATTGAGTACTGCAAGCAGTCTCAGCGGTGAAAAAATGACAGAGGGTGTTGAAATTGCTGGTTCAGGCATTACGGCTTTGGCCAGAGGTTTGGATGGAGAGCACGTGACTGTATCACAACAAGGTTGACTTAGCACTCATGTGTAGTGCGCACTTTGAAATAAACTGTATTTATAAAAGTGCTATAAGACCTAACATATACCCTAAGTTTGCGGGGCTCTGTAAACCATCTAATATTCAATTGCCTAAATCTGTTTTTTGTTTAAATAAATAAATAAATAAAAAAACTAGCCAAAAAAAGGTAAAAGACCTCGATGAAGTTGTCGGTGATTGGCAGATCAAATCGAAGGCAGTTTTCCCTACCGACGTGTGGTGACTGGAGACAGTGAAGGATCAAATCGGTCTTTCCCATATTTACGTTATTGGCGCACTGCTCCTGAGGTACGTGGAGGTACAATATTCCCACTAAGATCAGGGGATAACAATTGCCATTGGCAAACCCTGAGGTAGGTGGGTCTGGTGCTGTAAGAGACATATTAATGTTTTACACTTACAAGTTGGGGAAGATTACAATTCTTCCTAAAAAAATGGCAATCTGATGTATTTATACTGTACAGTATTGTGGGGTTTAGAATTGAATTCTACCCATATTTGGATTTGCCTACTCAGCATATTTCAAACCGGACACATATTTTCTCAAAAGAAGAGAATATGCAGATTCAGGCAGAACTTGAAATATTGTGTAAAAAGGGATAATTAAGAAGTCAGTTCACCATCACCACCAATTTGTGCCGAGTATTTTTATTAGAGCTAATAAGGATGGTGGGTGTAGAATTATTCTAGATCTGACAAGTCTTAACCCTTTTTTGTACAGTATAAAAAACAGTTTTTGGAGACATTTGCCAATGCTATACAGCTAAACTCAAGAAAATGCATTATGGCTAGCATAGATCTTAAAGATGCATATTACTGTGTGGCTGTACATGGTAATAATCATAGATAATTAAAATTTATCTGGATAAGTCAATTATGGCAATTTAAAGCATTGTATTAGGGTTTAACCTCAGCTCTGAGACTATTTACCAAATTGTTAAAACCAATCTTAGCACTACTAAGAGCTCAGGGCCATTTGGTAATGGCCTATTTGGATATATTCTGATTGAAGGAAACACTCGGGCTACAACAGAACCATCACTGTTAAGAATCAAGCTCACTTTGGTGAGGCTGGGATTTATTATCCATCCAGGTAAATCCAAACTATTACCAAGCACAGTAATTGATTACTTGGGGTTCATTATTAAATCAGAACACATGGTAGTGATTCTGCCCAAGGATAGAAACATAGAAACATAGAAACATAGAAAATAGGTGCAGGAGTAGGCCATTTGGCCCTTCGAGCCTGCACCGCCATTTGATATGATCATGGCTGATCATCCAACTCAGTATCCCATCCCTGCCTTCTCTCCATACCCCCTGATCCCTTTAGCCACAAGGGCCACATCTAACTCCCTCTTAAATATAGCCAATGAACTGGCCTCAACTACCTTCTGTGGCAGAGAATTCCACAGATTCACCACCCTCTGTGTAAAAAATGATTTCCTCATCTCGGTCCTAAAGGTCTTCCCTCTTATCCTTAAACTGTGACCCCTAGTTCTGGACTTCCCCAACATCGGGAATAATCTTCCTGCATCTAGCCTGTCCAACCCCTTAAGAATTTTGTAAGTTTCTATAAGATCCCCCCTCAGTCTTCTGAATTCCAACGTGTACAAGCCGAGTCTATCCAGTCTTTCCTCATATGAAAGTCCTGCCATCCCAGGAATCAGTCTGGTGAACCTTCTCTGTACTCCCTCTATGGCAAGAATGTCTTTCCTCAGATTAGGAGACCAAAACTGTACACAATACTCCAGGTGTGGTCTCACCAAGACCCTGTACAACTGCATAAAGGCTGCATTTAATTGGTTGGTGCTCATTACAGAGCACCAACCCTCAATTAGGCAGGTAGCAAGCCTGCTTTGCAAACTAATTGCTCATTTCCAGCTGTACAATTTAGTTCGCTGCATTATCAGCATTTACAGCAAGTAAAGGTACAGGCATTGAGGATACAATCAGGGCATTTTGCCAGGCCCATGTAATTGCCAGTTGCAGTTATTACTGGAATACTATGGTTGATCATGAATGTCTCAAATGTTTCCAGAGAGATCCTGGTTGAAACACCTTCCATTATTCTACAGACTAATTTTAGTGCTCTAGGTTGGGGTGCTACTTATACTATTTACAGCTGCGGAGGTGGATGGAATGTGGAGAAAGTACCTTTGATCCAATAACAAGGGAACATTTTATGAGAGTTTTTAGGAACATTTTATGGGCCTAAAGCTTATTGCTATAATAAGCAAAGTTTGCATGTTTAGGTACATATTGACAACACTATGGAATAGAAACGTATGTTAATCATTTGAGTGGTAGTAAGTCAGAATCTTGTGAATAGATTGGCTAACGTTATCTGGACCTGGTGTTTTACCAGAAATATTTGGTTTCGGCAATCTACCTACTAGGTAGATTCAAAATAGTTCAAGGTCACGTAAATTCAATGACAATACAGAATGGATGTTGGATCGTGACAAATTTAATAATATTGTTGCACGGTTGGGGATGCCAGAGATTGACTTGTTTGCATCCAGACTTAACCACCAATTACCTAAATATGTGTCATGGGAACCTAATCCTGGGGCAGTAGCGGTGGATGTTTCTCGCTGCATTGGGGTAAAATGTTTTTGTATGCATTGTCTCCATTTTGCCTCATTTAGTCAGTGTATACAGAAGATCAAACAGGACTCCGCTTCGGGAGTATTGGTGGTACCAGATTGGTCTACACAACCATGGTACCCTCTGGTGTTAAAAATGATCTCAAAGCCCCTTATGATTTTCCCAAACAGAATTAACCTGTTTGTGCACCCTATAACTGGTGATTCACATCCTTTACATAATCGTATTGGTTTGTTGGTTTGCAGATTCTAAGGAGTGCCATATCTTGGAAGAGGACTATCAGATCGTACTGTGGATGTTATTGCAGCAACCTGGACGGATAGTACCCAGAAGCAGTACATTTCTTACATAAGGAAATGGGAGGTGTTTTGCTTAAGGCAGAATATTACATATCACACTGCAGACATCTCAGACGTGTTAGAGTTTCTGTCAACTCTTTATTTTGATTGGCAGTTAAGCTATAGTGCTATCAATACTGCAAGGAGTGCCCTCTCTGCATATCTATGGAGGGAATCAGAACAAAATCCTGTAGGGTCACACCCTTTGGTCTGTAGATTTATGAAGGGAATTTTCAATTCTAAGCCTCCCAGACACAGGTATACAGAAATCTGGAATGTAAGAGAGGTGCTAATGCTCTTTCGTCAATGGACTCCTATTGCAGCGCTGTCCTTGTCCAAAATTACCATGAAGGTAGTCATGCTCAGGGCACTGGTTTCAGCACAGAGAGTGCAAACATTGCAGAAACTACGAATAGACATGATGGAAATAGCAACAGATGCTATTACGTTCTATGTCTATGATTTGCTTAAACAAAGTAGACCTGGAGTCACAGGATGTAAGTTGGCATTTTCAGCATATCCTACGGATCCACGTCTATGTGTAATATCACATTTACGATGTTACATTAAAGCCACCAGAACCTTAAGAGGTGCAGTATCAGCATTCTTTATCAGCCATAAATAACCACATAAGAAAGTGTCGGTTCAGACTATTTCAAGATGGCTGAAGCAGGTGTTGCTTGATGCAGGTATTGATACTGATAAATTTAAATCTCCTTCCACCAGGGCGGAATCAACATCGGCGGCCAAGGATTTAGATGTTTCCAAAAGACCATATCCTCACGGCCGCAGGACAAGTGAAAGGATGTTTCACAAGTATACCAAAAGGAGATTACAGTACCTGTGGTTATTTGGTGGTGCTGTTTTGGATTCAGTATTAAGTTTCCCCTTGTGATAAAGGGGTTACTATTGTGGTGATAAGTTAACCATTAACTGGTTGCATCCATGTTGTGGTTATGATTGCTTTACTTATTTAGAGTCAATCAATGCAGTGAGACGCCTGGATTTGAATCTACGGCGTGAAATCACAGAGCTTTGAAATCTTCACGTAGTCACTCACGTGACTCCGAAGTAAAATAGTAAGATTAAATAAGAACTTACCAGTTTGAAGTTTGATCTTTATTTTATGAGGAGTTATGATGAGGGACTACGTGCCCTCCGCTCCCAACCCTCATAAAGGTCAAGCTGGTAGTTCTAGTCTTCACGTATCTTACTAACATACTTCAGTAATTATTATCTGTGATTTCACACCGCTGCTTTGAAGATTGACGCGTGTGCGGCTGGACGGGCTCTTCTTCACGTAATCCCTCATCGTAACTCCTCATAAAATAAAGATCAAACTTCAAACTGGTAAGTTCTCGTTCAATCTTACTATTCATGCATCTTCATTGGCTACATGGAACAGTCCTTGTTTCAGTTTTTACTCAAACCATCTCCTCAGCTCTTTTCACAGTACACTGATGACTACTGACACGGCTTCCTGCACACTTACAGAACCAAAATATTCATTATTTTTACTACTAATTTCCATCTTGGTTTCGCTTTCATATGCTGCACATCTGACTCTTTCCTTCACTTTCTTGACATCTCTATTTCCATCTCAAGATATAAATTAGCAACCAATGTATTATCAGGATAGGAACTTCCACAGCTATCTGGTGGACTAGACTCTCCCAATCTGAATCCTGCAAAGACGCCATTCCCCTCTCACACTTTCTCTGATTCTGTTACATCCAATGACAGGACTTTCCACATGAGTGCCTTGAGGATGCTTTCCTCTTTCTGAACTCTGGCTTTCCCTCTACCATTTGAGAGCTTACAATTCTGTTCTCATCTCTTTCTAGGCAGAAGAAAACAAATAGCACTCCCCATCTTCACCCACATAATTTCCACCAGCTCCAAAAGGATTCCACTGCCAAATAAATGTATTCCTCCTTACCTCTTCCAGTTTCCTGAAGAGGCTATCCTCTCTGCACTCCATTTCACTCTTGCATCTCCATGATCCACTTTCTCATGGAACCACATGATATGTAACACCTATCATTTTAACCATCCAAAGCAGCTTTTCCAAATGAATCAGCCGTTCACTTGCACTTCCAAATTTATATGCCGCATACAGCACTCAAACGCAGATTTGCTGTTATGCAGAATACTTGCACTCAAGAGTGACACAATCTTCCATTTTGATTTTCTATTCCACTCTGACCTCTTATTTGGTGAAGGAAGAGCATATTATCTTGCATGTAGATATGTTGAAACCCTTGGGACATTATACCAAATTGAACAATTTCAGGGTAACCAGGTTTCTTTATTTCTTTGCATACAGGTGGCTGAACTATAGTTTTGTTTGATTTTCATTTCCTGTCTCTTTCTGCTTGGTTTCAACAATTGTTAAATTGACAACTTTGGACTGCAACCCATCACAGATATTTCTTGTTTGCTCCACCTCTTCCCCTTTACAATTTAACATACTTATTTTGTCACTCCTGAGATCTCTGACCCAAAGTTCTAATTCTATTTCTCCTTGACCTGCTGTGTTTCCAGTGTATTTTGTTTTTATTTCAGGTTTCCAGCATCTGCAGTTTTACTCCAATAACCTATCCAAATGTTAGCATCCCTGCTTCAGTCACCAGAAATAGCAATGGCTCATAACACTCCAAGTGAAAAGGTTGCCCCTGCATCTGTTCAGAACTATTCAGAACTTTTTAATTCATGTGAAAATGCTATTTACTATCTTTTTCTCATCCCTTATGATTTTAAATATTCATGCTAAAAAGAAACATGCACTCTGGATAAAAAAAAACTTTTCCCAATCCAGGCAACTTTGCAGAAAATTATGGAAAGACATTTGTAATCAGGAAAATATCATCAGATGCTAATTTAATACACTTTGATTAGCAGAAAATTGTTGTGAGGTGTGGAATGATCGATTTATGCACAATAAATGTTGACCATCGCATATGATCTCATCAGTTTCTTAACTGGTACATTGAACCAACATAACTCCCATACTTTTCAGATGCACAATCTTTCACTGGTTCTGATAAAAGCTCATCAAGCTAACATAGATACATAGATACATAGAAAATAGATGCAGGAGTAGGCCATTCGGCCCTTCGAGCCTGCACCGCCATTCAATATGATCATGGCTGATCATCCAAATCAGTATCCCGTACCTGCCTTCTCTCCATACCCCCTGATCCCCTTAGCCACAAGGGCCACATCTAACTCCCTCTTAAATATAGCCAATGAACTGGCCTCAACTACCCTCTGTGGCAGAGAGTTCCAGAGATTCACCACTCTCTGTGTGAAAAAGTTTTTCCTCATCTCGGTCTTAAAGGATTTCCCCCTTATCTTTAAGCTGTGACCCCTTGTCCTGGACTTCCCCAACATCGGGAACAATCTTCCTGCATCTAGCCTGTCCAACCCCATAAGAATTTTGTACGTTTCTATAAGATCCCCTCTCAATCTCCTAAATTCTAGCGAGTATAAGCCAAGTCTATCCAGTCTTTCTTCATATGAAAGTCCTGACATCCCAGGAATCAGTCTGGTGAACCTTCTCTGCACTCCCTCTATGGCTATAATGTCCTTCCTCAGATTTGGAGACCAAAACTGTACGCAATACTCCAGGTGTACCATGACACCCAGGTCTCGCTGCATCTCCCCATTTCCTAATCGGCCACCATTTAGATAATAGTCTGCCTTCCCGTTTTTGCCACCAAAGTGGATAACCTCACATTTATCCACATTATACTGCATCTGCCAAACATTTGCCCACTCACCCAGCCTATCCAAGTCACCTTGCAGTCTCCTAGCATCCTCCTCACAGCTAACACTGCCCCCCAGCTTAGTGTCATCCGCAAACTTGGAGATGTTGCTTTCAATTCCCTCATCCAGTTCATTAATATAAATTGTAAATAGCTGGGGTCCCAGCACTGAGCCTTGTGGTACCCCACTAGTCACTGCCTGCCATTGTGAAAAGGACCCGTTTACTCCTACTCTTTGCTTCCTGTTTGCCAGCCAGTTCTGCTATTTCTGGCAGATTATTTATGTCTTCCTTAGTGAAGACGGAACCAAAGTAGTTATTCAATTGGTCCGCCATATCCTTGTTCCCCATGATCAATTCACCTGTTTCTGACTGCAAGGGACCTACATTTGTTTTAACTAATCTCTTTCTCTTCACATATCTATAAAAACTTTTGCAGTCAGTTTTTATGTTCCCTGCCAGTTTCCTTTCATAATCTATTTTCCCTTTCCTAATTAAGACCTTTGTCCTCCTCTGCTGGTCTCTGAATTTCTCCCAGTCATCTGGTATGCTGCTTTTTCTGGCTAATTTGTACGCATCATCTTTTGCTTTGATACTATCCCTGATTTCCCTTGTTATCCACGGATGCACTACCTTCCCTGATTTATTCTTTTGCCAAACTGGGATGAACAATTTTTGTAGTTCATCCATGCAGTCTTTAAATGCCTTCCATTGCATATCCACCGTCAACCCTTTTAGAACTAATTGCAAAGAAACATAATAATTGTTTCTTTGTACACAAAAATGCTGGAGAAACTCAACGGGTGAGGCAGCATCTATGGAGAAAAGGAGTAGGCGACATTTCGTGTCGAGACCCTTCGGTCCATACTAACCAACCTGATCTCCCGGTCTCCCAGCATTTCAACTCCCCCTCCCATTCTGAATCTGACCTTTCTGTCCTGGGCCTCCTCCATTGCCAAAGTGAGGCCCAGTGCAAATTGGAGGAGCAGCACCTCATATTTCGCTTGGGTAGTTTACACCCCAGCGGTATGAACATTGACTTCTCAAATTTCAGGTAGTCCTTGCTTTCTCCCTCTTTCCTCTCCCCCTTCCCAGCTCTCCCACATAGCCTTCTGTCTCCGCCTCTTCCTTTCTTCCCTCCCCCCCCCGACATCAGTCTGGAGAAGGGTCTCAACCCGAAAGGTTGCCTACTCCTTTTCTCCATAATGCTGCTTCACCCGCTGAGTTTCTCCAGCATTTTTAGTCTACTTCCGATTTTTTCCAGCATTCTTCTTAAACAATTGTTTCTTTGTCCTTAGATGAGGCCGGATCGGTTGAGGATTGCCAGCATTTCATTTTTTACTTTGGATTTCCAATATATTTTTACCTTCATAATAATGGATCTGTACAATATTTTTTGTGTTGTAAAACGTGAAGCACAAATCTGCTGTGTTTCAATTGAAGAAGGGTCTCGACCCGAAACCATTCTTTCTCTCCAGAGATGCTACCCGAGTTACTCCAGCTTTGTGTCTATCTTCGTGTTTTAATTGTGTTTTGTATAGCTTCAAAATAATATACCAGATTACAATGGGAACAGTGCTTGATCTGAATTGATAATAGATGACACCACTTTAACACAAGTATGATTTTATTCAAACTTACCTCAACGTGGCCATGGTCAGCAGGAACAGGAACAAACTGAGGCAAACTTTTGCTGAACCACATTGTGATATCCCGTTTCATATTTACAGCAAAGGGCTCAAAGCCTTCCTGTAAACCACAGATGGGGAAGTATCTCAGGCTGCTAACATCTTGGCCTAGGTTAATGCGCCCAATCTGAGAAAGTCCCAGGCTACACACAGGAATGAACCCTGAAAAAAAACTTAGCGTCAGACTGGGAAGCCACGTGATATGCCAAAAGTGAGAAAAATGCCTGTAAACCTTTGGCAACCAGTAAATTCGGCAGAGTAATTCAGTATGACAGTAGAAGTACACAATAAATGGTAGTGACAAGGGAGTATTGAGAAACAGCGGTATCTTGAGGTATGTGCAAAGATTTTTTAAGATGGCAATACAGGTAGATAGGGCAATAAGAAGGCCTATGGGATGCTAGGCTTCATTACCAACTGAAGAAATTATCAAGAGCAAAATTGTTATTGTTCAGCTTTGATTGTCACAAGTACAGAAAGTTTAAAAAAACATTTCACACTCACATTCCTTTCTGTGACTTCACAATTTGCAACTCTTCAATCCTTCAGTCTCACACCTTTGGTTTTAATCTCTGGCCTTTGTTCCAACCATCTGCCATTTTAAAAAAATCCCCTCGCCTGCCTCTACCTATCACGCTTTGTCCTGCCCCTCCTCTCACCCAATTTTCTTTTTCTTTTTCCACCTCCCTTTAATCAGAGTAAAGAGGGGTCCTAACCTGAAACCTCACCTATCCATGTCCTCCAGAGATGCTGCGAGCCACTAAGTTACTCGAGCACTTTGTGTCCTTTTTTGTAAAACAACATCTACAGTTCCTTGGTACACAAAAATGCTGGAGAAACTCAGCGGGTGCAGCAGCATCTATGGAGCGAAGGAAATAGGTAACGTTTCGGGCCGAAACCTTCCTGCCCATCCACACCCAACTCGCTAACTGCCCCATCTCTGTGATCCCCCCTGCCCATCCACACCCAACTCGCTAACTGCCCCATCTCTGTGATCCCCCCTGCCCTTCCACACCCAACTCGCTAACTGCCCCATCTCTGTGATCCCCCCTGCCCTTCCACACCCAACTCGCTAACTGCCCCATCTCTGTGATCCCCCCTGCCCTCCAACTCTACGTCCACACCCATCTACAGTTCCTTGTTTCTACGGAAATAGCATGATTGCTCTGTAAAGGGTGCAGAAGAGATTCACCAAAATGTTGTCTGCGATCGAGTATTTCAGTTATGAGAAGAGTTTAAATAGGCTAGATTTATTTTCCTTGCAGTGCAGCAAATAAAGAGGAATCAGACAGAGCTGAATTATAAACATAACCTGAATCCCATATGCTCTAACTTTCCAGACTGGCCTTCCGTGAAGAACATTGTCAAAGGCATGCAAAGTCAAATGTAAACAGTGTCTTCAGCCTTGCACTAATCAATTATTTTGGTCACCTCTTCAAGAACCTCAAGCAAATACAGGAGACTCGATTCCTCATGCATAAAGCTATGCTGACTATTCCTAATTGCTCCTTGCCTTTCCAAATGTAAATAAATCCCTCCTCTCAGAACTCTCTCCAGTAAGTTTCCTGCCACTAATTTAAGGCTCACAGGTCTGCATTCACCTGCTCTTCAGAAACGCAGAACATTAACCATCTCCAATCTTTCAGTCCCTCACCCATGGCTAAAGATGGTACAAAAATCTCTGCCATGCTCCAGCATTTTTTTCCTTGCATCCAACAATGTACTAGGCTACCCTTTGTCAAATCCCAGGGATTTATCCATCTTTATGCATTTCACGATCACTGACACCTACTCATTAGTAATGTTACAGGACATCACTGGCATTTTCAAAGGCCTCCTACTTGCCAGATGGCCCTTTACCTGCTGATTACCTCTCCTGGTTCCTGTCTAATGCCATCAAATCAGCCTAGCCCAATTTTAGGAATGCGAACCAGTCCTATCTTTTTCCATAACAATTTTATGTTTCCCGTCGACATTTTAGCCATTTTCCAGCATCCTTTCCTGAGAGGAGTTTGAGTCTAGCCTCTTCTCTAGCAGGGCTACACATTGCTTGAGAAAACCTTCCTGGACACATTTTACAAATTCTGCCTCATTTATTCCCTTAGCACTATGGCAATGCCAGTCAATATTAGGGAATTTAAAATAATCTACTATTACAACCTGTTGTTTCTCCATCTGTCTGTGATTTCTCTACATATTTGCTCCTATAATTCACACTAAATAATGGGAGACCTATAGTATAATCACATCAAAGTGATCACAAACATTTTCTAAGTTCTTCCCATATAGCCTCACGAGTCAAGCAACATTCTCTCTAACTACTTTGTGAAAGTCATAGAGTTTTGCAGCATGGAAACTTGCCTTCCAGTACAACTTGTCCATGCCAATCAAGGTGTCTCCTCAGCTGGCTCTATTTGCCTGTGTTTGGCCAAATCCCTCTAAAACTTACCTATCCATGAACTTCGAATGTCTTTAAAATGTGGTAACTGTACCTACCTCTAGCACTGGCAGCTGGTTCTCTCTAAATAATATCACTACCTCATCTCACAGCTCCACTTCTATCTCGCCGTAGGCATCTGTACCCTGGAACACTGAACTACCAGTTCTACCCATCCCTCAGCAAGGTTTTTGTAATAGCTATAATATCACAATCCCATGTGCAAATCCATGCCCCGAGCTAATTTGCCTTACCCATAAGGCTTCTTGCATTAAAATAAATGTAGTTTAGTCTACGACCTTCCTTGCTCCATGCCCTACCCCTGCCTGGCCTTCCTACTGGACGCCCAGTTTAATCCTACATTTGCTTCAATTTTCTGATTAATTCACTCCTATTTGGTCCCATTACCCCGTTAGACTAGTATAAACCCTCATGAATAGGTCAAGCAAATCTTCTGGCGAAGGTATTGGACCCCTCCAGTTCAGATGCAATCTGTCCTCTTGTAAAGGTCACATCTGCCCAACAAAGATCCCAACGTTGCAAGAAACGGAATCCTTTCTGCCTGCACCAATTCACCAACCATATATTCATATATGCTGTCCTCCTATTCCTACTCACGCACGTGCACAGGGAGTACTCCAGAGGCACTGCCTTTTAACCTTTTGCCTTTAATCACTCTACAGGATCTACCACTTTATTCCATGTACGTCGTCAGTATCATTGCATCCAGTGACCTCTGGCTGCTCGCTTTCCCCCTGAGAATGTTCTACAACTGCTCAGAGTCATCCTTAACACTGGCAGCAGGGAGGAAACATTATTATAGTCATGCTCACGACCACAGAATCTATTTGTTCTCCTTAATATCAACTTTCCTATAACAAGAACTCTCCTTGACAACACCTTTCCGCTGCTATGTGTCAGAGCCATTTGTGCCACCGTGCCACACCATTTGTGCCGCTTCTATTGACACTTGTGCAATGATACTTTATTACACAATGTGATAGACATCTTTTAACATTCTTAGCATGCAGTAACAAAAATAAATTTATATCTATTAAAATTCTTTAATTTTAAAGATCCTACGAGAAAAAATATATTATTGAGACTAACACTCCATTCCCAGTTTTAATTATGTGGTTATGTACCGTGCCCTCCATAATGTTTGGGACAAAGACCCACCATTTATTTATTTGCATCTGTACTCCACAATTTGAGATATGTAATTGAAAAAAAACACATGTGGTTAAAGTGCACATTGTCAGATTTTAATAAAGGCCATTTTTATACATTTTGGTTTCACCATGTAGAAATTACAGCAGTGTTTATACATAGTCTCCCCAGTTCAGGGCACCATAATGTTTGGGACACAGCAATGTCATGTAAATGAAATGTTTAGTATTTTGTTGCATATCTTTTGCATGCAATGACTGCTTGAAGTTGCTGGGTGTCTTCTCTGGTGCTGTTCTGCCAGGCCTGTATTGCAGCCATTTTGTTTTGCTTGTTTTGGGGGCTAGTCCCTTTCAGTTTTCTCTTCAGCATACAAAAGGCATGCTTACTTGGGTTCAGATCAGGTAATTGACTTGGTCACTCAAGAATTGACCATTTTCTAGCTATGAAAAACTCCTTTCTTGCTTTAGCAGTATGTTTGGGATCATTGTCTTACTGTAGAATGAACCGCCGGCCAATGTTATGAAGCATTTGTTTGAACTTGAGCAGATAGGATGTGTCTATACACTTCAGAATTCATTATGCTACTACCATCAGCACTTGTATCATCAATGAAAATATGTGAGCCAGCACCTTCAGCAGCCATATATGCCCAGGCCATAGCACCCCCACCACCGTGTTTCACAGATGAGGTGGTATGCTTTGGATCTTGGGTAGTTCCTTCTCTCCTCCATACTTTGCTCTTGCCATCACTCTGATACAAGTTCATCTTTGTCTCATCTGTCCACAAGACCATTTTCCAGAACTGAGGTTGTTCTTTTATTTACTTGTTGACAAACTGTAACCTGGCCATCCTATTTTTTCGGCTAACCAGTGGTTTGTATCTTGCAGTGTAGCCTCTTTATTTCTGTTCATGATGTCTTATGCGGACAGTGGTCATTGACAAATCCACACCTGCCTCCTGAAGAGTGTTTCTGATCTGTCAAACAAGTGTTTGTGGATTTTTCTTTATTATAGAGAAAATTCTTCTGTCATCAGCTGTGGAGGTCTTCCTTGGCCTGCCAGTCCCTTTGTGATTAGTAAGCTCACCAGTGCTCTTTCTTCTTAATGATGTTCCAAATAGTTGATTTTGGTACGCCTAAGGTTTGGCTCATGTCTAACAGTTTTATTCTAGTTTCTCACTCTCATAATGGCTTATTTGACTTTCATTGGCACAATGTTGGTCCTCATGTTGATAAACAGCAATAAAAGATTCCAAAAGTGATGGAAAGACTTGAGGAAAGACTAGGTGCTGAGAGCTCTCTTATACCTGCATTAAAGAGGTAATTATTATGCACCTGAGCAATTACAAACAACTGTGAAGCCATGTGTCCCAAACATTATGGTGCCCTGAAATGGAGGAACTATGTATAAACACTGCTGCACTTTCTACATGGTGAAACCAAAATGTATAAAAATGGCCTTTATTAAAATCTGACAATGTGCACTTTAACCACATGTGATTTTTCCTATTACAAATCTCAAATTGTGGAGTACAGAGGCAAATAAATAAATGATGGGTCTTTGTCCCAAACATTATGGAGGGCACTGTATAATATGAGGTTTCATAGAAACAGAATCATCACCTTCTAACTGAACCACCTCTATATTGGGACATATTAATGCTTTTCCTAATGTTATTAGGAAAAGCTAAACTGAAGGAATAAACACTTCCACCAGGGGGCGCCGGGGGAGATGGCCGCCCTGCCGGCAGTCTTTTCGTTTTTTCATCAGCAGTCTTTTGTTTTTTCATCTTTTTTTTAATTTTTAGCGTTTGTTGAAAGTGTGTTTTAATGTTGCTCGGTTTGTTTTGTAAGGGGGAGGGGGGAGGGGATCGGGGGAATTTTTTTTCAGGTTCCTACCTTCCCGGAGATGTGATCATTTTTCGGATCACATTCTCCGGGCTCTGCGGCCTTCGATCGATGGAGCTGGAGGCCTCCTCGGACTGTCGTGAGCCCCACCGCAGGGTGCGGACTTACCATCGGAGCAGATCCCTTGCCTGGGATCGCTCCCACCGCGGAATCAACACCAAGGGCTCGCAGTTTCGGGTGAGGCTAGTCGGGAGCTCCAACGCCGCAGAAGGTTCATCCAGCCCCGACGCGAGGTTCGATCGCCCGGCGCGGGGGAGCTGCTCTCCCCCCCGATGCAGGAGCTGATCGCCTCGACACGGAGGGCCCGAACGCCGCCGGCTACGGGAGTCAAGATCATCCCGTCAACGGGAGGCACGAGGCCCACGACCGAGGCAGGACTTCCATCACAGTGAGGAATGTGTAGGAGTCACTGTGGTGGATGTTCATGTTAAAATGTGTTTTGGGTGATCTGTTGCTTTTAATTGTATGACTGACCTGGCCAGTGAAATTCCTCGTATGTTGTAAAACATACTTGGCGAATAAAATCTGATTCTGATTTCATGCATCTTTTAAAATGGCAAGAACTTACCATCGCCTATTTCAATGTCCGTAAAAGCCAATTCGGAACCAGAATCTCTGATAAGCATCTCTCCATTGAGCGTGAACATGATGTTCATATCGTCCAGGTCAATCATACAGCCAACCACATCACCTGATTGCCACGTACGGCCAAACGGTTCACTCCCTACATGCCAGCGCTGACCCTGGGGGACCAAGGAAAGAGATACTTAGGGGCTTACAGCCAGTATGAATCACATTGGTTAAGTAGCTGTGGCAAACTAGCAAATGCTGGTAGCCTCAAAATTACATTAAAACAATTTTTTTTTGGTATAATGCAAATTTAAAGTATTCTTAAATTTACAATACAGAAATAAGGCAATCAGCACTACTAACATGTGAAGTTTTAGTCTATGCATATGTCACTCCTCCCAACATACCTTTTTTAAACAATCCCTATCAACATATCCATCTCGTCCCCATTCCTCAATTTATTGCTTTTAAATGCATCTATTCTATTCAACTCAACTAATTGTGAAAATGTGTTCCAGATTTTCAGCACAATCTGGGTGAAGGAGTGAAGGGGGGAGTGGGGATGAGAGCAATCTAAAACCAGTGTAGAACCAGGTAAGTAAAGTACTTCAGGTGAACGCCATTCCAACCTCTGACGTAACCTGTTCAGGAAAATCTCCTTTATTTCGCTCCAATACATGTATTCAATGTGCCTTTGACGGAAAAGCCTCTGCCTCTGGAATAAAATGCAATGTCTTTCTGACATGGCAAATTTTTAATTTTCCTTCACAATTTGTTTTTCAATGATATTGGATGGTGTAGAACAAAGAGACATGATGCAGATGATCGAATTGTAATGCAATCTTCTTTACATGTAATTAAGAGCTTCCATAATCATAAAATATATGTCACCCTTTAATCAGATAAAAACCTTCTGCTTTTACAACCTATCCTAACAGGCATAACCCATTGATTAAAGTATCATATTGGTAAAGCTTCCTTTGAATCATCCCTAGCACTTCCAAAAGTGATTTCTATAGACAGAGCAATTGTGTTCAATGTTTAACATAAGCTTGCTTCTTCCAATTTATATCCCTTTGGAAATTAATTCCAGTCCTTTTGCTTTCCTTTCATATGGGTTTTCTTAACTTGTGTTTTGTAACAACATTTTGTGATTAATATACTTGTCTCCTGGGTTATTCTGTCCCTCTTTGAGATACATTTTCCATGGAGTAGATGCCTGCAATGTCTGGACCTGCACACAAAATCACACTTAAAACATTTTTTAACAAGACGCAAAGTGGTGGAGTAAAAGAGCACGTTAGGTAGCAGCTCTGGAAGGCATGAATGGGCAAAATTGTAGTTGGGACCCTTCTTCAGACTGATTGTAGTAGAGAGAGAAAGCTAGAAGAGAGGTGAGTGAGGGCAGGACAAAGACAGGCAAGTGATAGGTGTTTACAGGTGAGGGAGGGTTTGATTGGCAGTTAGATGGACAAAGGCCAAAGTTGAAAGACAAAAGATAATGAGATAAGGATAAAAGGCATGAAATATAAAGCCAGAGATAGGTAGAAAGAGATGGGGGAAGGGGAAAGTTAAATTGCAGGAGTGCCCATCCAAGCGGGCCAAAGGGAAGAGAGGGGGGGTGGAGGTGGTTATTGGTTAGTCAACTAAAATTTGAAAGCTACCCAAACGGTATATGATGTGCTGTTCCTCCCTTTGCCTCATGGCCTCACTTCAGCAATGAAAGCAGCCCAGGACAGAAAATATTGAGATTCATTCATCAATTACAATACTTCCAATTTATTAGCTCCCTGTATTTTGCCATTAGTCATCTTTGTATTGTTTCCATCGTTCAATCCTTTTTGAATATGTCACAATGTTGCAGTCAAAATTTTTTTTTAAATGGTGACCTCTGCCACTTTTCATTTTGCAGGTATGTCATTGATTTTATAAATTACTAATTATAAAACACTGCAGTTCAAATCCAGGCAGGATATATTAGGAATAACAGGACAGGGAAATGGGAGAAAGAATGTATGTGAAACTAACCAGGGTTTGTACTATCCAGTGATTCTTGTTGGAGAATGCGATCCCTGAATTCATATCACCTGACCTTACTTAATGCATCTGAAAGTTTACTTTTACTCTCCACATACAGCAATTGCAAGATTAAAGTTATTTTCCCTTTTTTGGAAATTGCACAATATTATTCATTGTTGATTTTAAGAGAAAAAAATACAACAAACCTTAAATCCATTAAAGACAAAAGCAAGGTCATCAGCACCCAATGGTATATCAGGCCTGCAGTCGGGCCGTGCCCATCCCACTCTCATTTCTCCCACAGTCACAGCTTCAAATTCAAAATACCACTTTCCACTCTTCACTGCATATGACTTCTCAGCACGAAACAACCGCACCTTGTCACCGCGGCCTTTACCTGTGGTATGGGCAACTAGCACAAGAAAACAAAAAATGTGTATTATTAAAATGAGATGTTAAGTACCTTAAACATAGAGGAATTGTAACTATTTAATTCCCTCACCTCTGGCCTCTCACCCTCAATTTCCAAGAACATTTACAATCCCCCTCTAACACCCGAACTCCATTATCTACACTCTGCACATTGGTGGAGATTGAGGCCTTTGTTTAAATGTTTCTCATGCAAGCCTATATCAAGCACATTACCTCGGCCACATGCATTAAACCAGCGGATTTTTGCATTCAACAGGCACAGACCATGTAGAGTACCATATTAACAAGCATTACACTCTATCATTCATCTGAGTATTGATCCTTGATGCAATCCACAAGAGCAACATCAATCTGAATATGGCCCATCAATATCTATGCAGCATACCATCTCCCATAGCTCTGTCAGCTCTCAACTTGAGGCACAGAGTTATCAAGAGTCAAGAGAGTTTTATTGTCATGTGTCCCAGATAGGACAATGAAATTCTTACTTGCTGCAACACAACAGAATATGTAAACATAATACAAAACGGAAGATAAAAGTTTAGTGTGTCTATAGACCATAGACCACATACACAATAAATAAACAGATATAGTGCAATAATAATAGACTGTTATTGTTCACAGCTTATTTGATGTTGTGTTTAATATCCTGATGGTTGTGGGGAAGAAGCTGTTCCTGAACCTGGATGTTACAGATTTCAGGCTCCTGTACCTTTTTTCCCGATGGCAACGGTGAAATGAGTGTGTGACCAGCATAGTGTGGGTCCTTGATGATGTTGGCTGCCTTTTTGAGGCAGCGACTGCGATAGATCCTTTTGATGGTAGGGCAGTCAGAGCCGGTGATGGACTGGGCAGTGGTCACAACTTTCTGCAGTCTTTTCCGCTCCTTGCCGTTCAAGTTGCTGAACCAGGCCACGATGCAGCCAGTCAGTATGCTCTCTACTGTGCACCTGTAGAAGTTCGAGAGAATCCTCCTTGACATACCGACTCTCCGTAATCTCCTCAGGAAGTAGAAGCGCTGATGTGCCTTCTTTATAATTGCATCAATGTGCTGGGACCAGGAAAGATCTTCTGAAATATGCCCACCCAGGAATTTGATTTTTTTTACCCTTTCCACCGTTGATATAAACGGGATTGTGGGTCCCTATCCTTCCCCTTCCAAAGTCCACAATCAGTTCCTTGGTTTTGCTGGTGTTGAGAGACAGGTTGTTGTGCTGACACCATTTGGTCAATCGGTCGATCTCACTTCTACACTCTGACTCATCACCATCTGTGATTCGTCCCACAACAGTGGTGTCGTCGGCGAAGGTGATGATGGAGTTCGCACTATTATTATTATTATTATTATTATTAACATTAACATTATACTTATGGGCGCCTTTCAAAGACTCTCAAGGACGCCTTACAAAATTTAATAATCAGATTACAAAACATATAAGCAGAATAAAACAAGAAACCAAAAATAGTAGGGATAACACACAATTCAAAGAGAGAGCAGCCGCAGCTAAACACGCCAGCGTTCACTCTCCCTTCCGGCAGCCATCTTGGAGACAAAACAATCAAAACACCTTTTAACATTGAAAATCCACCACAGTGACTCCTACACACTTCTCAATGTGGTGGAAGGCAAAATATAGTTCAAGTCCTTCCCCTTGCTCTTCCGTGGTCGTGGGCCTCGAGCCCCCGTTGACGGGACGATCTTGACTCCTGTAGCCGGTGTGCGGGCCCTCCGCATCGAGGCGCTCCACTCCACCATCGGGTGGATGTCAGCTCCCCCGCGCCGGGCGAATGAACCTCGCGTCGGGGCTGGTCGAGCCTTCCGCGGCGTTGGAGCACCCGACTATCCTCGCCCCGAGTGCAAGCCCTTGATGATAAAGTCCGCGGTGGTCACGGTGGGAGCGATCCCAGGCAAGGGATCCGCTCCGATGTAAGTCCACGCCCCGCAGTGGGGCCACGACAGTCCGAAGAGGCTTCCAGCTCCAGTGATGGTAGGCCGCAGATTGTAAAGGTGAATAAAACCCTTTCATCTGCCATCACAACCAATGTCGGGCCCCCCAGGGTTGTGTGAGTTCAGCTATGCTTTTTACCTTTTACACTGATGATTGTCGTGCAGATACACCAAATCAATATATTCTAAAGTACTCAGATGATACAGTTCTATTATCTTTGTTAAATAACTCAGACAACCCTGGGCTGCACCAACTCGCCGTGAACAAACTGGTCGAGTGCACTGATAATAATGCTCTCGAGATTAACACAAAGAAAACGGAAGAGATTGTATTTGGCTCACCATCTGACTCTCATAAAGTTTCACTTGTTACCAATAATGAAAAAAATCAGGCAGGTATCTTCATTTAAATACTTGGGGGTAATGATAGACCATCAGTTATCATGGGTACACAAAAATGCTGGAGAAACTCAGCGGGTGCAGCAGCATCTATGGAGCGAAGGAAATAGGCAACGTTTCGGGCCGAAAACCTTCTTCAGACTCTTCAGGGTTTCGGCCCGAAACGTTGCCTATTTCCTTCGCTCCATAGATGCTGCTGCACCCGCTGAGTTTCTCCAGCATTTTTGTGTACCTTCGATTTTCCAGCATCTGCAGTTCCTTCTTTAACACGTCAGTTATCATGGAATGACCACATTGATAAGATTGCACTAAGACAAAACAAAGAATCTGGTTTCTCCGCCGACTTAGATCTTTCGGAGCAAGTATTAAATCCTTTTATTATTCTTTACCGCTGTGATAATGAGTGTTTTACAGTACTGTAATTCTACATGGTACAAGAGTTTGTCTGCTACTTCAAAATCAAAACTGCTCCAACAATTAAAAATCTGCTCAAAGATCGTAGGTCAACCACTTCAGAAATTGTATGAATCATCCTACCATAAAAACATACTAAGGATGGCCAACAACATTTCTTCTGACCCTAAACATGTTCTGAACTGTGAGTACAATTAGTTACCATCAAACCGGAGATATAGGGTTCCAAAATTTAATACGGTTAGACTGAAGCACTCTTTTGTGCACCAGTCAATGCTCGAACTAAATAAGACGCTTAATCCCAGATCAAATGCACGCTGATGGGCCTTAAATGTTGTCTTCTGTTATTGTAATGTTATGTTGAATGTATGTATTTTTGGGTCCTGTCTTGATATCTTAATGCTTGACTTCTCTCGTCACTGTTGTCTTTTCTGTGATGCTGTAAATGGAGCTGCTGCGATGCAAAACAAATTTCAGACTTGCTCTGACTATAAAGTAATATCGTATTGTAAAGATAACAGAACTGATGCGAATGGGTGATCAATGGTCAGCATGGACTCGATGGGCAGAAGGATCTGTTTCCATGCTGTATCTTCCAATCAATCAAACTCAAAAGCACGTAGTGATAAGTAGCAATGAAAATAAATATTCAGGCTAAATTACGCATTCAGAATGGGGCAGCATGCAAATATTGTCACCTAAAATCAACCAAGTCAATGACCAAGAATGAATAATGATAACTGGGAAGCTTCACATAAATTAGTATCTGAAAAATACTTCCAATCTTTCTCACTTTCCTTTTACCTTTGATGTACAGAGGGATCTTGGGGTCCAAGTCCATAACTCCGTGAAAGAAGCAACATAAATAGATAGAGCGGTACGGAAGGCATATGGTGTGCTTGCCTTCATTGATCGGGACATTGAGTATAAGAGTTAGGAAGTCATGATGCAGCTTTATGGGACTTTGGTTAGGCCACATTTGGAGTATTGCTTGCAGTTCTGGTTGCCCCATTAGAGGAAGTATATGGAGGCTTTGGAATGGGTGCAGAGGAGGCTTACCCGAAAGATGCCTGGATTAGACGGTATTAGCTACAGGGAGAGTTTGGTGAAACTTGGATTGTTTCCTCTGGGATTTTGGAGGTTGAGGGGTCCTGATAGAAGTATATAAGATAATGAGAGGCACGTAGGATAGACAGAAACTATTTCCAAGCATGGAAATATCAAATACTAGAGGACATGGTTTTGAGGTGAGTGGGGCAAAGTTCAAAGGAGATGTGCGGGGCAAGTATTTTATTATTGTTTTGCACAGAGGGTGGCGAGTTTCTGGGTCACGCTGCAGAGGATGATGGTTGAGGCAGATATGATAGTGGCATATTACAGACCTTTCGATCGCCATATGGGTATGCAGGGAAAAGAGGGATATGGATAATGTGCAGCCAGATACGAGTTGGTCTTGGCATCATGTTCGACACAGATATTGTCGTAACATGACAAATACAGAAAGGCGGACCCCACTTCATGTGGCCACCACTCTAGCTGATGCATAATGACTTTATGTAACAAGCTCAATTTTGACACTGCCCAAGTTAATTATGATCCTCAAAATAGCCTGTTGTCACATTCCTAACAATAGATTCCATCTAAGCCGGTCCTATTGTCCCGTGTTTGGCCTATATCCCGTTAAACCTTTCCTATCCAAGTACCTGTTCAAATGATTTTTAAACGTTGTTATTGTACGTGTCTCAACTACTTTGTCGAGTCATTATCTTAAACCACCCTAGTCCTTCCAGTGTAGCTACTCCCACAGTGCCGTGAGGTGGAAAGTTCCAAGATTTAGGTCTAATGATACATTTCAAAATCAGGTGGAAAAACTTTGGGTGTCAGGAGATGTGTCGCTCGCATTACATAGAGATCATACTTCCACATTTCTGAAGGTAGATAAAAATGCTGGAGAAACTCAGCGGGTGAGGCAGCATCTATGGAGCAAAGGAAATAGGCGACGTTTCGGGTCGAGACCCTTCTTCAGACTGATGTGGAAGTTGAAGTAAAGTTGAGTTGAAGTGTTGATCCACCGGGAGATCAGGTTGGTTATTGCGAACCGAGCGGAGGTGTTGGGCGAAGCGATTGATGAAGTTACTTTCTCGGATGTAGGTTATCATATGTGTAGAGTTTGTTACTTTAATCCCTTGAATTTCATTCCAGAACAATCGTTAACAATAGTTTCTCAATGTAAAATGTTACATTTATTAGCATCTTCTTCAGTGAAGAATAATTCAAATTATTTATTTGACGCATCAGCCATTTCTTTGCGCTCAATTATAATTTCTTCTATCTCTGCCACATTGTCTACAGTCTCCACATCTGCTCAACTTGTAGTTACATCCTCCTAAAGCTGACCAGTGAACAAAAATAAACACATATCTAACCCAATGAGTATAGCTGCTCCCTGGATCAAACTGTCCAAGTATTGACAAATTATAATTGGAGCTCAGCAACTCACAATTCACATAACGCTAACTCAGCAGCTCGTACAATACACAGTTTCAGCAGATATGGCTGCTCACAAACTCTGCCAGCACTCCGGATGATGCAGTTACAACATAGTGCCTACATCACAAACCTTATCAAACCTTTGATGCATTATGTTTGATTAATGTAATAAAATATTTCCCATATCACTGCAGTTATTATCAACTCATTATTTATGCTTGATGGATTGCAGCCCTGAAAAACTGTTTTAAAATCCATGGTTACATACTGGTTTCTTGATCTGGTGGCTCAATGTTGTAGCCGTAACCAATCAATGTACGGACAGCCTCACACAAGCTGTTTCGGTTTGTTGTCTTTGTGCGTTCATCCAGGAGATTATATGGTACGAGGCGGGGATTTCTCTTATTCATTATGTCCTACAAAAACACACAAAAAAAATCTCTGAAAATAAAGTCCCTTATATATGAATTTCGAATTGATTTATACATTAGATAACAGAGGTTCCTAACCTTTGCATGCCCTATTACCTTGCATAATTTTTGTTCTCTCCTATGAATCAACGGCTAAGCCAGCAAAGCTTGCATTTAATGGTCATTTCTAATTACTCTTTATAATGTCACCTTCTTGAACTGCTGCAGTTCTGGTGAAGGGCTTTTTTGTTATTTACCAATAATTGGTCTCAGGCTGATTCATCTTTACAAGTTGTGATAGGATTTGAACGTTCTATAAATGAATTTGATGATGGGGTAGAGGTGGGTAAAATGCAGATTGGGGAATGGTGAAAAGGGACAAGACCAAAAAAGAGAAAACTGAGGATTTGAAAGATTAAATAATTGATTGATAGATGCAGCATGGAAACAGGCCCTTCAGCCCACTGAGTCCACGCGACCATTGATCACCCATTCACACTAGTCTTATGTTAGCCCACGTTCACATCCACACCCCACACACTGGGAGCAATTTGCAGAAGCCAATTAACCTACAAACCAGTACGTCTTTGGGATGTGGGAGAAATTGGAGCGGTCAGAGGAAACCCAAGCGATCATACAGAGAAAATGCAAACTTCACACAGACAGCTCCTGGGGTCAGAATCAAACCTGGTCTACAGAGCTATGAAGCAACAGCTCTACTAGATGCATCACTGTGCCAGTTACAGTTGTGCAGATGGATGTTTGTCGAATGTGAGGAAGAACAGGGTCGATCACAGTGAGTCAGGGTAAAATTAGCAATTAATCGGAATGTTAAAAAAAAAATCCCATAGTATCAATAACATAGGAGATGGTGGCACAAATTCCTTACAAAATCTGCAGGAAATGTTTCTGCTCCTGCAGACCCACAGATTGTATTCGTAAAACACAGTTTACGGATCAAGCCTCTCTTGGCTTTTTTTTTCATGCCAGGATTGGATAATCCATCTCTAAATAACCTAGTCAATATTCATTCATCAAACAAATTGAACTAAAATTTGAAACCTTGAGAGGATCCAAACAAATCTTGATGGTGAATGGTACTGTTAACATCTGTTAAATCCATGAGTACATTTGTTCAAAGTTGATTGGTGCTCCATAATTGGAATCATTTTATTTCTCACCCAATCCAAAGCCATCCAATCATTATACAACTTTTTAAATGTGTTTTCAGATTGTCAAACTTTATTTCCATTTTCAAAAAAACAACTTCATCAAATGAATCAATATGCAAACATGTACGGATTTGTTCAGAATTTTGAAGCATCTATAAATATCTCGAAAGACAGATGGGATAAATATTTGCTATATGTACATAAATGCTCGATAAATGTAAGACATATCTTAATTCAATTCAAAATTTTACACCGATTATATTACTCAAAAACTAAACTGAATAAAACATTCCCAAATGTGTCTCCCATCTGCGATAAATGCTCATCTCAAGATGCAACTATAGCACACTCTTTTGTTTTTTGCATAAAACTTCAGAAGTTTTGGAAGGAAATCTTCGAGATTTTTACAAAAGTATTTAAAACAAAATTGAACCCTAACGCAGAATTGATTATCTTTGGAACAATGGAGCCCGGCCCTGAGCTGACTTCGTTCCAAGAGATCCTTAACTATGGCTTAATAACGGCAAAAAAACATATATTAAAATTCTGGAAAAATGCACCAACACCAACGCTTAAAATGTGGATTTCAAACATGTCTGAATTGTTACACCTAGAAGATATGAGATTCGTCCTAGCAGGCAAATCAGACCAATTCTTAAAGATTTGGTCTCCATTTATCGATTTAGTACAAGCATATGGTGCAACATAATCCTGGAAATAAACTTTCAGAACTGGGTGAGGGGTGCGCAAAGATACGAAGCAGGTATATCCCTTTTATTTTATTTTTATTTTTCTTTGTGTTTATCTTTTCTGGTTTTTTATCCTCTCTCTCTTCTCTCTCTTTTTCTTGTATTTTTCACGAACTATCACTTTCACCACTCTGCCTAACCTTTTTTTTCTCTCTTTTTGCTTCTATTACTTTTTTAAATTATTATTATTAAATTTGAAAACAAGAAGTTGTATATGAAATGTATTATATTACATCTGAATTGTGTACACTACTGTATATGACTTCTAATAATTTTTTTTAATTAAATAAATAAATAAATAAATAAATAAAGGATTTTGAAGCATTTCTACTCTTTCTGGGGTGGAAGATTGCAACCTTCACCTGTTTCGACTAATGCAATCAACTCGACGTGCACAAACGGAAGATCAAATAGAACAAGTTGTTCAACAACTTTAGGCTGCGCACGCCACACGAAAGAAGAAGACTCTGATTCTTTCCAGTAATTCATCTACCAATTCACCATTTGTTTAATGGTATTAGCTGTGGTTGAGTTGCTAGTTGATATTATATCCGACTCCTAATATTTGAGCAAAAAATCCAGCAGGCACCTTGATGCAATATTTAAGGACAGATCATATAAACTTCCTTCTCTTCTTCTTCTTCTGTCGTACGTCTTTTAGACCGGCAGCTCCGTTGAGGCGAGCCAGGCCAACGTGTCATCGTCCAGGTCAATCAGACCTCATTCACCATTCGGTGGCCGGTGTTTGGGGCAACTGGTGACTATGTGCTCCACTGTCTGTGTTGGGTCCCCACACTCGCAGGAGGCGCTGTCCACGAGGCCCCACCTCTTCATCGCTACTCCATAGCGTCCGATGCCTGTCCTCAAGCGGTTGAGGGTTGTCCACTGCTTTCGGGGCAGGTCCTGGCCAGGGACGTCCATTAGGTCATCGATGTAATGGTGTAGCCTAGATGGTTCCGCTGACTTCCACTGGTCTCTCCATCTCTTCTTGACCCAGGCAGCCTTAGAAGCGTCAGCCGGTGTTGTGCAGAGCAGCTCTTGGGCTTGCGTGGCAAAGGGTTGCCGTGACTTGAGGCGCACTTGTCGTGGTGTCTCTGTGATGATCTGATGGAGGAGGTGAGATTCACTGGTCTGTGCCTTTCGAGAGAGGGCCAGCGTGGCTGCTTCTCGTCTGATGTTGGCTGGGGCGATGCCAGCGAGGACGGGTTGGTTTACTGGGGTGGCTCATAGGCATCCGGAGACAGTCCGCAGGGTGCTCTTGAGAGCAGCATCCAGCTTCTTGGCGTGAGGAGAGGCTTCTTGGAGGAGACAAAGACAGCCTTTACGCGGCCTCCTCTACGAGTAGCTTACAGGCTCATAAGCCCACAAAGCGAAACCAATGTCTTTACCACATCTGCAGACCGCTAAAAGCCATGCCTTCCCAGGCCAGGCGGCACCGTTAAATGCTGCCAACTGTCGAGGTTTAGCGCTACTGCAGCTCAATGTTGAAGGCCTTACCACCGCCAAGCTTAACGTCATCGAACAGATTGCCATAAAAAAAACTTCCTTCTCTCAGAGAGATGAAAAAATCTCCCACAGTACCAAATGAAGAAGAGCTTGATAGTTATCCACTAATGTCCTGACCAATATTTATTCATCAACTAAGAGAGCTAATCTGGTTAATTTGTAAAATTTGCTATGAACAAATTAACTGCAATGTTTTCTCCGTTACAACAGAGCTGTATATACCGAATGTCCTAATTTTACTGTAGAGTGCTTTGGGGCATCATTAGGTTATGAAACAGGCCTTATCAATTTCTTCATCTTAATATGATAAAATAAAAAGCAAGGTTAATATACATGGTATTCGGGAGGGGAGGGGGTCACCAGAAAACATGAGAATACATCCAAAGTAAATTGAAATGCAATCATCTATTATGCACTCCCAAGTAAAAAACTGAAATGCATTTTCTTCTGCTTACCTGCAAAATACTGAAAGTCCACCCTTGGCGGATGCGATCCCGTGCCCAGACATTGTGACCATTTTCAGCCAGTTTGTCCACCAAAGTATTCTGGGCTGGAGTAAGTTTTATATGGGAAAGGTCAAGTGGAGTAGGTTTATAACCGCTTGCCATAAGGTACCTGTGGCCAAAGGATATTAGAATTGTCATTAAACACTGAACTAAAACAAAAGTTTAATATCTTACAGGCAATAAATAAAACAGAAAATGTTGGGACCACTCAAAGACTCAGGCAGCAGTAAAATTAACATTTCAAATTAAAGACTTACCGGAACTGTGAAACATAGAAACATAGAAACTAGGTGCAGGAGTAGGCCATTCGGCCCTTCGAGCCTGCACCGCCATTTGATATGATCATGGCTGATCATCCAACTCAGTATCCCATCCCTGCCTTCTCTCCATACCCCCTGATCCCTTTAGCCACAAGGGCCACATCTAACTCCCTCTTAAATATAGCCAATGAACTGGCCTCAACTACCTTCTGTGGCAGAGAATTCCACAGATTCACCACTCTCTGTGTAAAAGATGATTTCCTCATCTCGGTCCAAAAAGTCTTCCCTCTTATCCTTAAACTGTGACCCCTAGTTCTGGACTTCCCCAACATCGGGAATAATCTTCCTGCATCTAGCCTGTCCAACCCCTTAAGAATTTTGTAAGTCTCTATAAGATCCCCCCTCAGTCTTCAGAATTCCAACGTGTACAAGCCGAAGGTACACAAAAATGCTGGAGAAACTCAGCGGGTGCAGCAGCATCTATGGAGCGAAGGAAATAGGCAACGTTTCGGGCCGAAACCCTTCTTCAGACCCTACAAGCCGAGTCTATCCAGTCTTTCCTCATATGAAAGTCCTGCCATCCCAGGAATCAGTCTGGTGAACCTTCTCTGTACTCTCTCTATGGCAAGAATGTCTTTCCTCAGATTAGGAGACTAAAACTGTACGCAATACTCCAGGTGTGGTCTCACCAAGACCCTGTACAACTGCAGTAGAACCTCCCTGCTCTTATACTCAAATCCTTTTGCTATGAATGCTAACATACCATTTGCTTTCTTCACTGCCTGCTGCACCTGCATGCCTACTTTCAATGACTGGTGTACCATGACACCCAGGTCTCGTTGCATCTCCCCTTTTCCTAATCTGCCACCATTCAGATAATAGTCTACTTTCCTGTTTTTGCCACCAAAGTGGATAACCTCACATTTATCCACATTATACTGCATCTGCCATGCCTTTGCCAACACCCAACCTATCCAAGTCACCTTGCAGCCTCCTAGCATCCTCCTCACAGCTAACACTGTACCCCAGCTTCGTGTCATCCGCAAACTTGGAGATGTTGCATTCAATTCCCTCATCCAGATCATTAATATATATTGTAAATAGCTGGGGTCCCAGCACTGAGCCTTGCGGTACCCCACTAGTCACTGCCTGCCATTCTGAAAAGGACCCGTTTACTCCTACTCTTTGCTTCCTGTCTGCCAGCCAGTTCTCTATCCACATCAATACTGAACCCCCAATACCATGTGCTTTAAGTTTGTATGCTAATCTCTTATGTGGGACCTTGTCGAAAGCCTTCTGAAAGTCCAGATATAACACATCCACTGGTTCTCCCTTATCCACTCTACCAGTTACATCCTCGAAAAATTCTATAAGATTCGTCAGACATGATTTACCTTTCATAAATCCATGCTGACTTTGTCCAATGAACTCACCACTTTCCAAATGTGCTGCTATCCCATCTTTAATAACTGACTCCAGAATTTTCCCCACCACCGATGTTAGACTAACTGGTCTGTAATTCCCCGTTTTCTCTCTCCCACCCTTTTTAAAAAGTGGGGTTACATTAGCTACCCTCCAGTCCTCAGGAACTACTCAAGAGAAAACTAATTAGTTTTAAGTTGTGGAGAGTTAGGGTACAGCTATCAATGACACAGTGGATCTCTCTGATTAGCCAAATGGACATAGACTGTAGATAATGACATTAATGAGGATAGCTAGAGAACTAGAACGTGAACAAAAGGAACATAAAAGTTGCAAAATGCACATCAGGCCACTACAATCTACTACAAACCCACTGACTCCCATGGCTATCTGGATTACACTTCTTCCCACCCTGCTTCCTGTAAGAACTCTATCCCCTACTCACAATTCCTCCATCTACGCTGCATCTGCACCCAAGGTGAGATGTTCCAAACCAGGGCATCGGAGATGTCCTCATTCTTTAGGGAACGGGGGTTCCCCTCCTTGACTATAGATGAGGCTCTCACCAGGGTCTCTTCCATACCCCGTAACTCTGCTCTCACTCCCCATCCCCCCACTCGTAACAAGGGCAGAGTCCCCCTTGTCCTCACCTTCCACCCCCAACCAGCCGTCACATACAACAGATAATCCTCCGACATTTTCGCCATCTCCAACGGGACCCACCACTGGCCACATCTTCCCATCTCCTCCCCTTTCGGCTTTCCGCAGAGACCGCTCCCTCCATAACTCCCTGGTCAATACGTCCCTTCTCACCCAAACCACCCCCTCCCCTGCTACTTTCCCTTGCAACCGCAAGAAATGCTACACTTGTCACTTTATCTCCCCCCTTGACTCCATCCAAGGACCTAAGCAGTCTTTCCAGGTGAGGCAGAGGTTCACCTCCACCTCCTCCAACTTCATCTATTGCATCCGCTGTTCCAGGTGTCAGCTGCTCTACATCGGTGGAATACAAGGCTTGGCAATCGCTTCGCCCAACACCTCCGCTCAGTTCGCAATAACCAACCTGATCTCCCGGTGGCTCAGCACTTCAACTCCCCCTCCCATTCCGAATCCGACCTTTCTGTCCTGGGCCTCCTCCATGGCCAGAGTGAGCACCACCGTAAATTGGAGGAGCAGCACCTCATATTTCGCTTGAGTAGTTTACACTCCAGCGGTATTTCAGGCAATCCTTGCTTTCTCCCTCTTTCTCCTCCTCTTCCCAGCTCTCCCTCAGCCCACTGTCTCCGCCTCTTCCTTTCTTCTTCCCGCCCCCCACCTCCACTTCAATCTGAAGAAGGGTCTCGACCCGAAACATCACCTATTCCTTCGCTCCATAGATGCTGCCGCACCCGCTGCGTTTCTCCAGTATTGTTATCTACCTTCAAGCAGATCAGGCTGCACTTTTGTAGAGAAAATAGAACTAAGAATATTTTACATATGGGTGAGCAATATTAGCCAATTCTGATACAATCAGTTACCTGAAGTTGAAAATTTTAATATGGAGTCTGGAAAACTGCAAAATGCCCAGATGAGTTCCGGTTACTTAAATTTACATTGTGCATCATCAAGTTTACATTGTGGTACATATTATTCTCCCACTCTGACATAACATGAAACAGGAAATTCAGCATCACTTTGCAGAAAGAACACAGGTGCTCCCAATCTACATTTGCTTTCTCCAAGGTGGAAATACCACATTGTTGAAGTGTATATAATGGTAACTGTAACTTTAAGTACTGAGTATTAGAATGGTACTAGACCAAGTGGGACCCATTGGGACCCGTTCCTGCAACGCTATGTTCCACCACTCACCCATAGCCCCCAACTGTGCAGACGCGGCTGACGTTTTAAAGTTTAAAATGGCAATAACTTGTAATATATAAGATCAATGTGAACGCATCTCACTTTCCCTCTTCAGTCCCCTATTCCCCTCCTCCATTATCCTCTCTCTCCCCACCCTCCTCCTACCCTCCTCTGCTTCCTCCCCTCACCCCTCCCTCACCACCTCCATTATCCTCCTCCATTTCCCCTCATCCCCCAGCACTCCCTCCCTCTCCTCTTCACCCTCTCTTCTTTCCCCTCTCCTCCTCCCCTCCCCCACTCCCTCCCTCACCTCTCACTCCCTCTTCTTTTCCCTACACTCAGTCATTTCCCCCCCTCCCCATAACGCCTCCCCCACACAATATGCAAGAAGAAGGGATCAATCTCGTGAATCTACGCTGCACTGCCTCAATCACAAGGATGTCCTTCCTCAAATTAGGAGGCCAAAACTGTACACAATACTCCAGATGTGGTCTTACCAGAGGCTTATACAACTGCAGAAGAACCTCTCTACTCCTATACTGCAATCCTCTTGTCATGAAGGCCAACATTCCATTAACTTTCTTCACTGCCTGCTGTACCTGCACGCCAACTTTCAGTGACCGGTCTACAAGGACACCCAGGTCTCGTTGCACCTCCCCCTTACCTAACCTAACCCCATTGAGATAATAATCTGCCCCCTTGTTTTTGCCTCCAAAGAGGATAACCTCACATTTATCTATATTATACTGCATCCGCCACGCATCTGCCCACTCACTCAACCTGTCCAGGTCACCCTGCAACCTCCTAACATCCTCTTCACAGTTCACACTGCCACCCAGCTTTGTGTCATCCGCAAACTTGCTAGTGTTGCTCCTAATTCCCTCTTCCAAATCATTAATATATATGGTAAACAGTTGCGGCCCCAACACCGAGCCTTGCGGCACTCCACTCGCCACTGCTTGCCATTCTGAAAAGGACCCGTTCACTCCTATTCTTTGCTTCCTGTCTGCCAACCAATTTTCTATCCAAGTCAACACCCTACCCCCAATACCATGTGTTCTAATTTTAGTCACCAGTCTCCCGTGCGGGACCTTATCAAAGGCTTCATCCATTTTACTTGTCACATCCTCAAAAAATTCCAGAAGATTAGTCAAGCATGATTTTCCTTTCATAAATCCATGCTGACAGACTAATCCTTTTACTGCCATCCAAATGCCCCATTATTACCTCTTTAATAATTGACTCCAGCATCTTTCCCACCACCGAAGTCAGGCTAACTGGTCTGTAATTCCCCGTTTTCTCTCTCGCTCCTTTCTTGAAAAGTGGGATAACATTAGCTATCTTCCAATCCACAAGAACTGATCCTGAATCTATTGAATCTCAGTATCTCAGTATGCATGATAATAATATACCAATAGAATACCAATTCATTTACAACAGGTTTTCTACACTGCAATTAATTGCCTAATGAACTCTGAGCATATCTTGCTTCTCCCCATTTCATTCAATTCACTCAAAAGTTATAAACATTCAAATTGTATAAAAAAAGCAAAACTTACGATTTGGCCATTTTTATTTTCTTTAGGTTTTCTTCTGCCTTTTCATCAGCCATTCCAACATGGCACCCTAATGCCAGGAGGGTTCTGAGGAGAAATGTTCAGAAAAGATGTTGTTAATGATATATCTGTGAAATTAAAACAATGTCACCACAGAAATTGCATTGTACTTACTTCAGAGTTTCACCAGACATTTGCAAGTTGTAGTTTCTCTCAGGTTCAGGTAACCTATGAAACTCAACAAGACAAGGGTGCAGTTTCTTGTTGTCATCTCGGATCTAATTGTAAAAACAAAGAAAATGATTAGTCATAGAGTAATTTGGCACAGAAAAAGGCCCGTTCATTCTGGTGCAGGAATTCAACCTGAAACAGCAACGAATACTTTCACCCCAAACTTGCTGCTCAACACACTGAGTTCCTTCAACAGATCATTTGTTTTCTGAACAGCATAAATGCATAGGTTGCATTTATGTTCAATCCATGGAGGTTGGGTTAGTTCCAGGATCTGTTACATTTCTATATTTTAGCAAGAAACTTACTGCATTGGAACCTCCTACATGAAGCATTTAAAATTTTTAATTAATATGCTTGACTTTGGCAATACTTAAATCAGAAGTAAAGGATTCTCCATTAGCTGCAACATTTATTACCGATTTTCTTACAGATATGAAAACCCAAATTAGACCAACAATTTTTATCTAGAACTTTATGACCAACAAATGTAAAGTTTTTACTTTCATCATGTAGAGAAATAAAACTCAATTTATTTCCATCGGGAATTAACAACATGTCATTGCATAATTAGATCATATTTTGAGACAATGTAATTTTAAAACTTCTTACTGTGCCATACGTCCAACCTATCTCGATCTTTGTTATAGACCAAAGCTCATGTATGTTTTCAGCTAATTTCTCTCGTATACGTTCCAGATGAGGTGGTAGAACAATCTAAAATAAAATAAGAACAATAAGAAAATAAGAACAATTAAAACAATATTTCTAAAATTACAAAAATTTCATCAACATTTCATCCTGATCAAATGTATCTGAGCACACGGTGAAGAAGCTTGAGAGGAGATTGCAGATATTTCAGAATCGTCATTAAATACAGGTGAAGTGTCAGAAGTCTGGATAGTGGCAAATGTTGTGCCTCTATTCAAGGGCTGCAGAGAAAAGCTAGGGAACTATAGACCAGTGAGCCTCACATCCATGGTTGGAAAGTTTCTAGAGAGTATTCTAATGGATAGGGTCTACATGCTTTTAGATGGACAAGGGTTGATTAGGAATAGTCAGCATGGGATGGGAGTGGGAGGTCATGTCTCACGAACCTGATTGACTTTTTTGAAGATGTGACCAAAAAGGTTGATGGGGGCAGAGCTGTAGATGTTGTATACAGTGCCCTCCATAATGTTTGGGACAAAGACCTATCATTTATTTATTTGCCTCTGTACTCCACAATTTGAGATTTGTGATCACATGTGGTTAAAGTGCACAATGTCAGATTTTAATAAAGCCCATTTTTAAACAGTTTGGTTTCACCATGTAGAAATTACAGCAGTATTTAAACATGGTCCCCCCATTTCAGGGCACCTAATGTTTGGGACACATCAATGCCATGTAAATGAAAGTAGTCATGTTTAGTATTTTGTTGCATTACCTTTGCATGCAATGACTGCTTGAAGTCTGCGATTCATGAACATCACCAGTTGCTGGGTGTCTTCTCTGGTGATGCTCTGCCAGGCCTGTATTGCAGCCATCTTTAGCTTATGCTGGTTTGGGGGGCTAGTCCCCTTCAGTTTTCTTTTCAGCAAATAAAAGGCATGCTCAATTGGGTTCAGATCGGGTGATTGACTTGGCCACTCAAGAATTGATCATATTTTAGCTTTCAAAAACTCATTTGTTGCTTTAGCAGTATGTTTGGGATTATTATCTTGCTGTAGAATGAACCGCCGGCCAATGAGTTTTAAGGCATTTGTTTGAATTTGAGCAGATAGGATGTGTCTACACACTTCAGAATTCATCATGCTACAACCATCAGCAGTTGTATCATCAATGAAGATAAGTGAGCCAGTACTATCAACAGCCATACATGCCCAGGTCATAACACCCCCAACACCGTGTTTCACAGATGAGGTGGTATGCTTTGGATCTTGGGTAGTTCCTTCTCTCCTCCATACTTTGCTCTTACCATCACTCTGATATATGTTAATTTTTGTCTCATCTGTCCACAAGACCTTTTTCCAGAACTGTGGTTGCTTTGTAACCTGGCCATCCTATTTTTGCGGCTAACCAGTGGTTTGCATCTTGCAGTGTAGCCTCTGTATTTCTATTCATGAAGCCTTCAGCGGACAGTGGTCATTGCCAAACCCACACCTGACTCCTGAAGAGTGTTTCTGATCTGTCGGACAGGTGTTTGGGGATTTTTCTTTATTATAGACAGAATTCTTCTGTCATCAGCTGTGGAGGTCTTCCTTGGCCTGCCGGTCCCTTTGCGATTAGTAAGCTCACCAGTCCTCTCTTTCTTCTTAATGATGTTCCAAACTGTTGATTTTGGTAAGCCTAATGTTTGGTTGATGTCTCCAGCAGTTTTATTCTTGGTTTATTCTGTGTTTATACATAGTTCCCCCATTTCAGGGCACCATATTGTTTGGGACACATGGCTTCACATGAGTTTGTAATTTCTCAGGTGTGTTTAAATGCTTCCTTAAAGCAGGTATAATGCAGGTATCTCAGCACCTAGTCCTCTTCCTCCAGTCTTTCCATTACCCTTGGAACTTTTATTGCTGTTTATCAACATGAGGACCAAAGTTGTGCCAATGAAAGTCAAAGATGCCATTATGAGTCTGAGAAACAAGAATAAAACTGTTCCACTGGTGGGAGGCTCAAGGACTAGAGGTCATAGCCTCAGAATTAAAGGTCATTCCTTCAGGAAGGAGATGAGGGGAAATGTATTTAGTCTGAAGGTGGTGAATTAGGTCATAAGTGATAGGAGTAGAATTAGGCCATTCGGTCCATCAAGTCTACTCTGCCATTTAATCATGGCTGATCTATCTCTCCCTCCTAACCACATTCTCCTGATTTCTCCCCATAGCCTCTAACACCAGTGCTAATCAATAATCTATCTCTGCATTAAAAATATCCAGACTTGTCCCCCCCCCTTCTGTGGCAAATAATTCCACAGATTCACCACCCTCTGACTGAAGACATTTCTCTTCTACTCCATCCTAAAAGAACGTCCTTTCATTCTGAGGCTATGACCTCTAGTCCTAGACTCTCCCATTAGTGGAAACATCCTCTCCACATCCACTCTATCCAAACCTTTCACTATTCTGTATGTTTCAATGAGGTTCCCCATTCTTCTAAACTCCAGCGAGTACAGGCCCAGTGCCGACAAACGCTCATCATATGTTAACCCACTCATTCCTGGGATCATTCTTATAAACCTCCTCTGAACCCTCTTCAGAGCCAGCACATCCTTCCTCTGATATGGTGCACAAAATTGCTCACAATATTCCAAATGCGGCCTGACCAGCGCTTTATAGAGCCTCAGCATTACATCCCTGTTTATGTACACAAGCCCTCTGGAAATAAATGATAACATTGAGTTTTCTTTCTTTACTACCGATTCGACATGCAGATTAACTTTTTGGGAATCCTGCACCAGCACTCCAAGTCCCTTTGCACCTCCAATTTCTGGATTCCCTCCCCATTTAGAAAATAGTCTACGCCTTTATTCCTACTACCAAAATGCATGACTCCACACTTTGCTACACTATATTCCATCTGCCACTTCTCTGTCCACTCTCACAACCTGTCCAAGATCTTCTACAGAGTCCCTGCTTTCTCTACATTACCTGCCATTCCACCTATTTTCGTATCATACGCAAATTTGGCAACAAAACCTTCAATCCCCTTGACCAAATCTGAAAAATCCTTTGCCACAGAAGGCTGTGAAGGCCGTCAATGGATATTTTTAAGGCAGAGATAGATAGATTCTTGATTAGTGTGGGTGTCAGGGATTATGAGGAGAAGGCAGCAGAATGGGGTTAGGAGGGAGAGATAGATCAGCCATAATTGAATGGTGGAGTAGAATTGATGGGCCGAATGGCCTAATTCTGCTCCTATCATTTATGACCTTACGATATGTCTGTAATTATCAGAGACATTCAGAAAGACTGCAAAGGCCTTTCGACAGTACAAGATGTCAAAAAATCAATACGGAGGTCAGTCTGTGCAGATGGGCAAATGGGGTAGGTGCGGAAGTGGGGATTTGTGGAGGAGTTATATACAAACCACAAGGCGAACATTTGGGGGACTCTGCCAAAGTAAAAGTTATTACTTTTGCAGTCAGGAGCTTCAAAATCTGATTAAGTAATGTATATTTTTGTAAATGTTTGCAAATACAAAAAATCAAGAGACACTGAATTTATTTAAAAGTGGCCAACAGTTAAATCCTTACCTGCGCTGTATCCACAGGAGACGGAGCAAATTCAGTATGTGACAGTGATTGTACAGGGCCCAAAAGATTTCGAATGCCATCAAAATCATGCTTATATTGTTTGATGGGCTCTATTCTCATTCTTTCCTTTGGTAGTAGTGCTTCATAACCAGGAGAATACCCAGGTGGAGGCATGAACTTGAATTCTCCATGCCTACCACCTAGTAAAAATCTGACCCTACAGACAAAAAAGAAATTAAAATAACATTTAACGTCAATGTGAAATAGCCATGAGTGCAAATTCCTATTTATAGATCTTGTTGATATAACACATCCCCCAACTAAAACTGTGAGCAATAAATTGCTGTTTAGTCACAGATTAAATATAGAATCTGGAGATATAAAACTTGGAATAAATCCTGTTAGTTTTCTTTTTTTTTTCAATTGACAAAAAACACTTTTCCACAAAAAGATATGCAGATTTTTATGATGCAGCATAAGGGAATGTTATTGTTAATATTCTTTGTCAGAAACAGTCTCACTGGACAATGCTAAGGAAATTGGCAAATCAATTTCTTAGAAATATAAAGTAAAATAAATCTGCTAACATTTCATGGAACAAGATTTTACTGAGTTGATTGTTCAGGACTGATTGGAATCTGAAAGGATTCAGTGGCCAATTGCAAAAAATGACGATTGGAGCATCCAATATATTTATCCAGTTTAATTACTGGGGATTTTTTAGTACAAGGTATAAATGAAACCATTCTACCATTTTGATCCTGATGTAATCTTAATCAACAACTGTTTCCTTCAGGAACACTGGAAAAATCAGCGCAAGGTGGGGTCCAAACAAGTTTTTGTTTCCTATTATGGTCTGATTTTCACTATCATGGTATGGTTACCTTATAAAGGGTCTGCCAGTCAAGGATAGGCCTTGTCAGCCACCACAGGAATTGCAACCACAGACGAAACCCTCCCCTTTGGAAGCAGGTGAATGTCAAAGCCGCACCATCATCTCTCGTAGATAAACAGATGTCATCTAGTATAGCACTAATTATGAACTGGTTACCTAGTATTACTCATAATTTATATTATTGATTATTGTATATTAATTTGTGGCATTGTTGCATGAATGTGTCTGTATAGCTACAGCATTTAAGAATTGCATTCTTACATTCCCTGTGAACATGATAATGAAATATGTAGGAAGGAACTGCAGATGCTGATTTACACTAAAGATAGACACAAAACAATAGAGGCAGCATTTCTGGATAGAAGGAATGGGTGATGATTCGGGTCAAGACCCTTCTTCAGATTGAGAGTCAGGGGAGAGGGAGAAACAGAAATAAGGAAGGGTAAGTTGTGAAAATGGACATCAAAGGGGATGGTGCTCAAGGCAAATGTTGAATAGATCATTGTTAGCTAGGAGAAGATGACAATGAAGCATACAGAGATAAAGTTTGATCGGGGGACAGTCAGACTGGTCGGAAAACTAGGAGGGGGAGGGATGGAGAGAGGGAAAGCAAGAGTAATTAAATACATGTGAAGGAAGGAACTGCAGATGCTGTTTTAAAGCGAAGATAGAAACAAAAAGCTGGAGTAACTCATCGGGACAGGCAGCATCTCTGGAGAGAAGGAATGGGTTTCGGGTCGAGACCCTTCTTCAGACTAGTTAGGGGAAAGGGAAACAAGAGATATAGACAATGATGTAGAGAGGTAAAGAATAATGAATGAAAGATATGCAAAAAAGTAACGATGATAAATGAAACAGGCCAATGTTAGCTGTTTGTTGGGTGAAAACGAGAAGCTGGTCTGACTTGGGGAGGGGGGAGTGGGTGAGGAAGAGAGAGAGAGAGAGAGTGAGAGAGAGAGAGAGAGAGAGAGAGAGAGAGAGAGAGAGAGAGAGAGAGAGAGAGAGAGAGAGAGAGAGAGAGAGAGAAAGAGAAAGAGAGAGAGAGAGAGAGGGAATGCTAGGGTTGCTTGAAGTTATAGAAATCAATTTCTATAACTGGGCTGTCAGCTGCCCAAGCGAAAAAGGAGATGCTGTTCCTCCAATTTGCATTTAGCCTCACTCTGACAATGGAGGAAGCCTATGACAGAGAGGTCAATGTGGGAATGAGAAGGAGAAGTAAAGTGTTTAGCAACCGGGAGATCAGGTAGGTTCAGACGGACTGAGCGAAGGTGTTCAACTAAATGATCGGCCAGTCTACGTTTGGTATCCACATCTTGAACAACGGATATAGTAGATGAGTTTGGAGGAAGTGCAGGTGAGCCTCTGCCTAACCTGAAAGGACTGTTGGGATCCCTGGACAGTAGGGAGAGGAGGTATAAGGACAGGTGTTGCATCTCCTGCGGTTGCAAGGGAAGGTACCTGGGGAGGGGGTGGTTTGGGAGGGAAGGGATGAGTTAACCAGGAAGTTGTGGAGGACTGAATTAACTCCAAAGGAACCTTGACAAAAATGCATAGAAAAAAGAATATTCAAAAAGTTATAGAGAAGAAAACGTTCAACAGACTTTATGGAACAACTAAGGGGTAAATACAAATTTATTGTGGAGACACAAGAAACCTATTGCGTTTAAGGGAATCAATATCACATAAAATATTTAAGATACATGGATTAACTGTGACAGTCATATGAATTCAGCACTGGCTTACTAATAAAAGACTGAGGGTTGCAGTGGAAGGATAATATTCAGACGGGTGGCCTGTGGCCAGTGGGGTTGGCGCAGGGAACTTATCTGGGACCTCTGTTTTTTATGATATAAATGACTTGGATAGACACAAAATGCTGGAGTAACTCAGCGGGACAGGCAGCATCTCTGGAGAGAAGGAATGGGTGACGTTTCAGGTCAAAGATAGATAGGTCGAAGAGATGCTGCCTGTCCCACTGAGTTACTCTAGCATTTTGTGGTCTATCTCCGATTTAAACCAGCATCTGCAGTTCTTTCCTACACTAAATGACTTGGATATATACGCAGCTGGGTTGGTCAGTAAATTGCAAATTACATTAAGATAACTTGGGTCGTGGACTGTTCTGAAGCCTGTCTAATTGTACAGCAGGTTATGTCAGCAGCAGAAATGGGTGAAGAAATGGCAGATGGAGTTAATCTGATCGTGTGAAGTTTTGCTTTGGGAGGTCAACGGAAGGAGAAAATATACAATAATTGCAAGACCCTTAACAACATTGATGTGCAGAGGTATCTTGGGGTCCAAGCCCTTAATTCTCTGTACGTGGCAATACAAGTAGATAGAATGGTGAAGAAGGCATACGAGTATGCTTGCCTTCATTGGTCGGGACATTCAGTATAATAGACAATAGACAATAGGTGCAGGAGTAGTCCATTCGGCCCTTCGAGCCAGCACCGCCATTCAATGTGATCATGGCTGATCATCCACAATCACTACCCCGTTCCTGCCTACTCCCCATATCCCCTGACTCCGCTATCTTTAAGAGCCTTATCTAGCTCTCTCTTGAAAGTATCCAGAGAACCAGCCTCCACCTCCCTCTGAGGCAGAGAATTCCACAGACTCACAACTCTCTGTGAAAAAGTGTTTCCTCATCTCCGTTCTAAATGGCTTACCCCTTATTCTTAAACTGTGGCCCCTGGTTCTGGACTCCCCCAACATCGGGAACATGTTTCCTGCCTCTAGCGTGTCCAAACCCTTCATGATCTTATATGTTTCAATAAGATTCCCTCTCATCCTTCTAAATTCCAGAGTATACAAGCCCAGCCGCTCCATTCACTCAGCATATGACAGTCCCGCCATCCCGGGAATTAACCTTGTGAACCTACGCTGCACTCCCTCAATAGCAAGAATATCCTTCCTCAAATTTGGGAACCAAAACTGCACACAATACTCCAGGTGTGGTCTCACTAGCGCGAAGAAGTATGATGCAGCTTAATAGGACTTTTGCGGTACAAGTTATTTTTACACAAAAGGTGAGAAGTGCCTCTTCCATCATAGATGAGGCCCTCACTAGGGTCTCCTCGATATCCCACAGCTCCGCTTCCCCCTAATCGCAACAGGGACAGAGTCACCCTGGTCCTCACCTTTCACCCCATCAGCCGCCACATACAGCACATAATCCTCCTGCATTTTCGCCACCTCCAATGGGATTCCACCACCAGCCACATCTTCCCATCTCCGCCCTTTCCGCTTTTCACAGAGACCGTTCCCTCCCCATCTCCCTGGTTAACTTGTCCCTTCCCACCCGAACCACCTCCTCCCCAGGTACTTCACCCTGCAACCACAGGAAATTCAACACCTGTACCTATACCTCCCCCCTTGACCCTGTGCAAGGATCCCAACAGTCTTTTCAGATGAGGCAGAGGTTCACTTATACCTCCTGCAACCTCATCAGTTGTGGATTCCTATATATCCGTGAGACTGAGCGCAGGCTCGACGATCATTTCGTTAAACATCTCCGCTCAGTCCGCCTAAACCTACCTGATCTCCCGGTTGTTAAACACTTAAACTCCTCCTCCTATTCCCACACTGACCTTTCTGTCCTGGGCCTCCTCCATTGTCAGAGTGAGGCCCAGCTCAAATTGGAGGAACAGCACCTCATATTTCACTTGGGCAACTTACACCCCAGCAGTATGAATATCGATTTCTCTAACTTCAAGTAATCTTTGCATTTCATCTCTCTCCATCCCTCCCCCCTTCTCAGTTCTCCGACAGGACTGACTGTCCTCGTTTACATTTTATCTCTGTTTGCTTTGTTGTTACTTCTCCTAGCTAACAATGATCTATTCTACATTTTCCTTGATCTGCATCCCCTTCGTCTCGTTTTCACACCTTACATTGCCTTATCTCTGTACCGCCCTCTCCCCTGATTCAGTCTGAAGGGTCTCGACCCGAAACGTCACCCATTCCTTCTGTCCAGAGATGCTGCCTGTCCCGCTGAGTTACTCCAGCATTTTGTGCCTATCTAAGAGACTTACAAGGATGTTTCTCCAGAGAAGGAGTCAAAAACCAGATGGCATAGGTTTAAGGTGAGAGGGGCAAGATTTTTCTTGCAGGATAACTTTTTCACTCAGAGGGTGATGGGTGTATGGAACAAGCTGCCCAAGGAAGTAGTTGAGGCAAGTACTATAACAGCATTTGAATCACTTGGCCAGGTACATGGATAGGAAAGGTTTAGAGGGATGTGAGCCAAATGTAAGCAAATGGGACTAACTTAGATGGGGCATCTTGGTCAACATGGATGAGTTGGAGTAGAGGGCCCAATTCCATGCTGTTTGATAATAACTGTGTTAACTACATTGTAATCGAAATCTATAATTGGAATATTGGACCTAGCACTGTCCTTTGCAGTAGAAAATTGGTCACAGGCCTCCAATCAGAAAAATAAATCTCCACAACTAGTGAAAGTGACATCAAGAGGCTTTGGGTACCTAGGCCTTCATCAGTCAGGATGCTGGGATATTATGTTACAGTTGTACAAAAGGATAGGTAAGAAGCTAAGGAATATCGGCCAAACACGGGCAGGTAGGACTAGTGTAGATGGGGCACCTTGGTTGGCATGGGAAAGTTGGGCCAAAGGGCCTGTTTCCTTGCTGCATGACTCTATGACACAAACTACCTAGTGCCTCCTTCTACCAAGCTAATTTTGAATCTAATTGGCTAGCTTACCTTTAGTTCAAAGCAGACATGATTCACAAAACGATCTGGACTACCATTGACATATTTTGGTCTGTGCTAGATGCACAATTTTGGTAAAGAAGACATATGATATGCTTGCTTTCATAGGTTGGGGTATTGAGTATAAGAGTCGGGAAGTCATGATGCAAATTTGTAGGATTTTGCTTAGGCCGCATTTGGAAGATTGTGTGCAGTTCCGGTTGCCCCATTACAGCAAGGATGTGAAGGTTTTGGAAAAGGTGCAGTAGAGATTTACCAAAGTGATGACTGGACTAGGGGATATTAGCTACAGGGAGAGGTTGGACAGACTTGGATTGTTTTCTCTGGAATGGTGGGGGTTGCGGGGAGACCTGATAGAAGATTTAGATTTAGATTTTATTTCTTGCCATTTGAACCTCAAAGAGGCTCAAACGAAACTCCGTTTCCACAGCCATACAAACAAAACAATTCCTACACGACACACAAACAATTCAACTTACAGAAAAACAGAAGTAATTAAAATGATGAGAGGCAGAGATAGGGTAGACAGTCAGAATCTTTTCCCAGGTTGTACAAAGCAAATATTAGAGAGCACATCTTTACGGTGAGAGGGGTAAAGATTAAAGGAGATGTGCAGGGCAAGTTTTTTTTTTTTACACACACGGTGGTGAGTGCCTGGAGCTCACAGCCGGGTGGTGTTTGAAGCAGATATGTCAGTCACTTTTAAAAGACTTTTGAATGGACATGGATACGCAGGAATAGAGGGATGTGGGATATGTGCAGAAAGATAAGTGATGGTCTTGGCATTTTCGGCACATTTTGGCAATGTGGGACACAGAACCTGTTCTTCTGCTGTACTATTTTATGTTCTATGTAACACAAAGTGGATTTCCCACATGTAATAATGGTATTTAATTCCCACATATGAAGCAGTGAACACATACTGCAGAGCATGGGAAATTAAATTTATCAAATCAGCATAATAATTTCACATGTAAAAATGGCTACTTCAATTATATTTATATATCACTGGAGGTTTAACTCAAACTTTTATGTAAATCTAGAATGCAAATTTCCACAACTTAAAATATATACTACAATTTTTAATTTATATTATCAATAGCTTACATTCATGTTGATCCTTTAAATTAAAACTGTGATTCAAAATTCAGCATGGATAGGAAAATTAGTCCAACAAAGGGTATGGTTTAGGACAAGCCACAGAGTATATAAACCAGTGGTGAAGGATTTCAAGCAAAGATGCAACCACAGCATACCTATTAAGTTCAGTATTGGTTAGAGTGAAGTTAGAGATGGAGTGATTTGATTTGTCTGAGATGGAAAAAAGACATTCAGGATGGAGCACAGTAGAGTAGCGGTAGAGTTGCAGCCTTATAGCACCAGAGACCCAGGTTTGATCCTGACTACGGGTGCTGTCTTTACGGATTTTGTACGTTCTCCCCGTGTCTGCATGGGTTTTCCCTGGGTGCTCCGGTTTGTTCCCACACTCCAAGGACATACAGGTTTGTAGGTTAATTGGCTTCAGTAAAGATTGTAAATTGTCCCTAGTGTGTAGGATAGTGCTCGTGTACAGGGATCGCTGGTCGTTGCGCACTCAGTGGGCCAAAGGGCTTGCGTACCTCTAAACTAAACTAAAATGGATGTGATGTGATATTCAGCTAGGTAACATGGAACAGCAACATTTGACACAATTTGGCACATGCAAATGCATATGGAATGCAGACACAAAGCCTTTGCACAAGGATGAATGATTGATATTTCCATGGAGCACACTATGTTAGTTTTATAAATTGTATTTGAATTTTCTTTGCGGATGTTTGTGGCCATGTATTGTGTTGATCAGCAACTGCAGGAAAGTAGGTTGAGATTGGTTAAATGGAGGTAGAGACACGAAGAACGGCAAATGCTGGAATATTGAACAAAGTCCTGCAGGAACTCAGCGGGCCAGGCAACATCTGTGGAGGGAATGGACAGACAACATTTTGGGTCGGCACTAACAGGAGCAGAAGGTGGAAAGTTGGAAAAGAGAAGTGAGGGTGGGACAAAGTCTGCAAATGATAGAGGGATACACTTGAGGGTGTTGGTGTCTGATGGGTGAAATAAATGACAAATGCTGGAGGTGGAAAGTAGAAAGAGTGTCAGATAAGGAGAAAAGACGAGTGAAATGTAAAACCAGAGAGTGGGATATTAGAGGTGGACAAAAATGCTGGAGAAACTCAGCGGGTGAGGCAGCATCTATGGAGCGAAGGAAATCGGCAATGTTTCGGGTTTCGACCCGAAACGTTGCCATTTCCTTCGCTCCATAGATGCTGCCTCACCCGCTGAGTTTCTCCAGCATTTTTGTCTACCTTTGATTTTCCAGCATCTGCAGTTCCTTCTTAAACAGTGGGATGTTAGAGTTTGGTTATTAGTAATATAGTTGTGTGAAAAGGTTCTCTAAGTTTCCTCCCTTTCTCATCTTCTTCCACAGCTGTTCACCACCTGGCCAGTACCAAGCATTGCATCTTCACAAAGGCAATTGTTCAGCATTGTAAGATCACCATCTTTCCACCATCGTTCCTCCAATGCAGTCTCAACAATGATCTGCTTTGTCATTACGCGTGGCAACTTAACTTATTATTTTGCCATGGTAATTCCACCAACTTGTCATTCTAATCATCCAGTAGAATTCCTTGGTTTATCCTGGTTCGCTCAAAGATAATGAAACTATTTACTAAGATGCAGTGTATAAAGTTTGAGACATAAAAGACTGCAGATGCTGAAATCTTGAGCAAAAAAAACTGTTGGAGGAACCCTGCAGATCAGGTATTAACTGTGGAAGGAAATGGATTGACAATGTTTTGCGTCGGGTCCCTTCTTCAATAGAAATCTACTTGCGATGGCAATGTAGTCTGTATTTTGCTCCAGCATTGCGGTCACAAATTCTAAAGATGGCAGATTTCAGTGAAAACATTCTTGCTGACCAGCCTTTTTCACTTCCTTTACCCTCCTTTTACAGAAAGTCACCTGCTCTGCATACATTGCACAGCCAGAACATTCACTGGGAATGGGTTTGGGATCGCACTACAATATTCCTACCCTGTATATTTAAGCTGCGCATTAGCTAAGATGCTACTACCTTCACCAATGTGACATAGACATGACTCTGGCCACAAACGCATCCATTTTTGGAATAACACAGTATCTATAATGTCTAAAGAAGTTAGACATTATAGGCCACAATTTAAGAATAAGGGGTAAGTCATTTAGAACAGAGATGAGGAAACACTTTTTCACACAGAGAGTTGTGTGTCTGTGGAGGCTGGGTCTCTGGATACTTTCAAGAGAGAGCTAGATAGGGCTCTCAAAGATAGCGGAGTCACGGGATATGGGGAGAAGGCAGGAACGGGGTACTGATTGGGGATGATCAGCCATGATCACATTGAATGGCGGTGCTGGCTCGAAGGGCCGAATGGCCTACTATTGCACCTATTGTCTATTTTTATAAATATTAATAATCAGTTATGAAATAATTTAAATAGCACATTATTAATTGCACAGCAAAAAAAAACTCTTTTAAATAATTTTAAGCCGATGAAGTGGCGAATCTATTTTGCAAAATCATTTTGTATTCAAATTCAAATAGTGTTATCAAAATTTAGCTAATAAAGTTTTGAATTAAAACTTTATTTTTTGAATAACTTTCAAGCAAGATGTTGATTTCATAATTAAACACTCTAAATTACTAAGTTTACAGCAGTAAAATTAGTCATATCAATGTGACAAGTAACTTTTATTTCACATGATCTTCATATATTTATTGCACCTTTAAATCATAAGATAATTATTCATTAGACAAACTTAAAAATCAGAAAACTTACCTGACTCCTGCAGAAAAGCTAACCACAGGGAAAAAGAGGCCATCCACATTAAAATTTTCAAACATGCCTTGCACAGGATGGCCATTGATCCGGAGAGAGATACTTGGAACACTCAAGTCAAGGCAGCAACTAACAACATCATCAGCAGCAAGCAAGTGTGCATCAGGAGAAGCAACTACCTTGGCAATATGTCCTGAAAACCCAAAACAAAAGGAGTCATCAGATCTTCTGTTTTTAAAACATTCTATTGATATCCTTGCATATAGTTTTTATTCAAGATTTCATTTCAGATGTATTTAAAAATAACTAAATGAAAATTATTGTATTGGCAATGTGTAACAGATGCTTATTAATCTGTAATAGGGAGTATATCTAATATCAGAATTGATCTATTGACTAAATATAATAGTTTTAAAGTTTTTATTCGAAATTGGTCCGACTTGAACCTGCTTCAGCATAATCTGCCTATTTTCCCAGAAAGGTTAACTCAGAAGAAATAGGATCAAACCATTTAAAACTGGTTTAATCGACCTGCAGTATTTCCCCCATGTGATGACATTAGCAATATGCATTTTGATCACATAACAATGGAAATTAGACTTACAACCTTAACTTAAGCATAACACAAGGAATGCTTCACAATGAGGGTGGTGAATTCTGCACGACTTAAAAGAACATGACTAGAATGCAGCTGTTACATTTTGTACATTAGAGAGTACCTCCGATGTGATTTTTTTAAATTTCTTGTCAGCACAAAAGGTACAGCAAAGATTACTACCTTTAGCATCTCTCCCATTCATGATAATACAGGTCAGTTCATTCTATACTCTTCAATTTGGTTAAGAAAGAAAAGCCTTTTCTAAAATAAAGGCACGATGAGTTGTCATTAAGCAACTATCATTTTTGTCATCTATAAACTGACAATCCTCACCTCAGAGCTCCCACCTCAAACATTTTTTTTCCTGCTTTCCTTTAGTTTATTTTCACTGGTGCTAATAATAGTTCTCGCATTCTCTCTTCAGTTTTAATTTGTTATACAAAAACATGCAATTGCTGGATGAAACAGACAAAGTGCACAACTGTTAGTCCTTTATATCTTAATCAAATGGCAATTCTTCAATACACAGTTATTTAGTAAATTGGAGACAAAATTTGCTTAGATGACAGAGGATAGTAGTAGCAGGGTATTACTTTATCTGTGACCAGCAGCGTCTCACAACAACCATCACGGGGACCTCTGTTGCTTGTAATATTAATGAAGTGAATGAAAACATAGATGGTCTGATTAGCAGGTTTGCAGATGACATGAAAATTGCTGGAGTTATGAATAGCAAAGAATATTGGTCAAAGAATACAGAAGGATATAGATCAGTTGGACATTTGGATAGAAAAATAGTAGATAAAATGTTATCATGATGTGTGCAGTGCTACATTTTGGGAGTAAAAGGAAAATATACAGAAAAAGGATCAATGGTGAAGAGATATCTTAGGGCACAAGTCCACAGCTCCCAGAAATTGATCACACATGTACACAAGGCAGTGAAGAAGGAAGGCGTAGAGCACACTTACTTCACTGGTTGAGTTACCGAAGTATAAAAGTTGGAAAGTCATGTTGTGGCTGTATAAAACGTTGGTTAGGCCACATTTGGAGTACTGTGCCATTCTGGACACTACATCAAAGGAAGAGTCTGAAGACTTTGGTGAGGATGTATGATGTTACATGGATGGCAGTTCATAAGCTAAAAGGAAAGTTTGAGCAAACCTGAATTGTTTTTGCTGGAGCATCAGAGGTCGAGGGTGGTCCTGCTATAAGTATTTAAAATTATGAGGGCCATAGACAAAGTTGATTGGCAGTCTTTTTCCCAATTTGAAAATGCCAAATAATAGAGAACATAGCTTTATGGTCAGAGGAGAAAGTTTAAAGGAGATTTGCAAGGCAACTTATTTTGTTTACACAGAGTGTTAAGATTTCTATAATGAGCTGTCAGTGGATGTGGTCTGAACTAATATTATAGCAGTGTTTAAGAGGCATTTAGACAGGCACATGAACAGACATTGATGAGAGGATTTGGATCACGTGCAGCCAGATGGAATTACTTTAATTTCACATGATGGTGTGCATAGACATAATGGGCTGAATGACATGTTCCTTGCAGTATTTTTCAATGTTTTCATCATCCACCTGCTCCATCGTTCATATGCTCACCTGGATAAGGCGGGAAGCACTGTGAGAGTCTTGTGTTTTTTTTTAACTTCTCCAGTGCTTTTAACACCATCTGGCCTGCACTGCTAGGGAGCAAACTGACGAAGATGCGGGTGGATGCTCCATTGGTGTCCTGGATCACCAACTATCTGACTGGATGACCACAGTATGTCAGGCTACAGAACTGTGTCTCGGACATAGTCGTGAGCAACGCAGGGGCCTCACAGGGGACGGTCCTAGGTCCCTTCCTGTTCACCATCTACACCTCGGACTTGGATATAACCCGGACTCTTGCCACTTACAGAAGTTTTCAGATGACCTTGCAATTATGGGCTGCATCAATGAGAGGAGTGAAGTTGAATACAGAGGTGTAGTCAACAACTTTGTTGAGTGGTGTGGACTGAATCACCTGCAGCTCAACACTGACAAGACTAAGGAGTTAGTGGTGAACCTTAGGAGGAGAGGAACACCCATGTCCCCTGTCTCCATCAATGGTGTGGATGTGCAGTTTACCAAGGAGTACAAATACCTTGGAGTGTACCTGGACATTAAACTCGACTGGTCCAGGAAAACTGAGGCCCTGTACAAGAAGGGACAGAGCCGGCTGTACTGTTTGAGAAGGCTCCACTCCTCCAACGTCTGCTGTAAGATGCTGCAGATGTTCTACCGGTATCCAGTGCTATTTTCTTCACTGTAGTGTGCTGGGGCAGCAGGGCGAACGCGACGCATGACGCCAATAGGATTAACAAACTCATCAGGAAGGCTGGCTCCGTCCTGGAGGCAGAGTTGGATTCACTGGAGTTCATCTTGGAGGGGAGGATGATCCTCAAACTGTGGAGCATCTTGGACAATACAAATTACCCCCTCCATGACGTTAAACTGGGGAGTACCTTCAGCAACAGACTGGTTCCACCAAGATGCTGTACAGAATGCCACAGGAGATCCTTCTTCCCTGTGGCTGACAAACTGTACAACTCCTCCCACGTCTGTCGTGGGATAGACTGACTCCCCTACTCCCCCATCCCCCCCTCCCCCCCCCCCCCCAATCCCCATCCCCAATCCTTTCCACTCGTCACTTAAATTTCATGTTTCATGTATCTTGTGTTTTATGACTGTTGGCAGATCAATTTCCCTCCTGGGATAAATAAAGTTCTATCGTATTATATCATATTGTTTCAAATATAGACAAAAAAAGCGGAAGTAACTCAGCGGGACAGGCAGCATCTCTGGAGAGAAGGAATGGGTGACATTTCGGGTCGAGACCCTTCTTCAGACTGATCGTTTTAAATGTCAGTAGGGACGGGCAACAGAACCTCTGGACTGATCTAGACCCTGCTCTTAACTACATATCCTTTATTGCAGGGATCAACAGATGACAAATATAAAAATGTTCTAGTGGATATTTCCCTTTTTAGTCCAGGCTAACAGCTTAGACTGGAAGTGTTAAAGAAGGAACTGCAGATGCTGGAAAATCGAAGGTACACAAAAATGCTGGAGAAACTCAGCGGGTGCAGCAGCATCTATGGAGCGAAGGAAATAAATATCCTTTATTGCGTCTGAAGGGTTTCGGCCCGAAACTTGCCTATTTCCTTCGCTCCATAGATGCTGCTGCACCCGCTGAGTTTCTCCAGCATTTTTGTGTAGCTTAGACTGGAATCTAAGTTAGGAGCTGCTAGTCTCTGGTCCTATCCTCAAACAAATTGAATGACAGGGTCAGGACAGAAGCATATTATTTTGTATTTTTAAAACATGTATTTGATTACACAGCCAAGCCAAAAGTTAATTTTCTTCCCAATAATATTAATCATGTCTATGAATCTTCATATTTCAGCAAAAATTTTAAACATACCTTGTCCCCAAACTAATCACATCCCGCCATGTACATTCATCGGTAAATAACACAATACTCTGCCGTCATCAGTTTAGGGGTTGAATGTGGCAGGGCAGCTGACTATAGCCACATACAGGCTGTTATAGAGTCAGAGTCATACATGCCCGTCCGTTTACCTTGTCCATGTGGAGCTGGTTGGCCAACTGGACTAGGCTTGTTTGGCTGCATTTCGCCCAGGGCCTTCCAAACCTTTCCTATCCATATATCTGTCCATCTTTTGAAAGCGGTAATTGCATCCGCTTCCATGGCAGCTAATTCCAGACCTGGTCTACCCTCTGAGTGAAAATGTTGCCTTAGGTTCCTCTTAATTCTCATCTTAACCCTATGCCCTTTAGTTTTGGAATCCTCTACCCTAAGAAAAAGACTGGGAGCATTCACTTTATCCACGCGCCTTATAATCTGCTATACTTCAATAACTTGGAGAAAACAGCCTCCAATGCTCCAAAGAACTAGTTCCCAGCCAATCCGACCTCTCCATATAATTTCAAGCCCGCAAGCTCATGCAGCGTCCGAGTAAATCTCTTCTGTCCCCTTTCCAAGTTAATGACATCCTTCCTATAGCTGGCCGACCAGAACTGGACACAGTACTCCAAGTGGGGTCTCACCAACGACTACATCATGATGTCCCAACTTTCATACTCAATACCCTTCCCAAAGACAAGTGTGCCAAAAGCTTGCCTTTACCGGGTTCCTGGCTTACATAAGGATTTCATTATTGAGAAGTGAGGGCAAGAATAGAAAGATAGATCAGATGAATACATAGGGGGCAGGAAATCAAGTTTTTGGATCATTGGAATCTCTTCTGGAGCAGAGGTGATCTGTATGAGGGATAGGTGGCACTTGAATTGAAGGGTAACCAATATTCTGGAAGGAAAAATTGCTAATTCTATCGAAGGGGGGTTAAACCAGATTGGCAGAGAGGGAAGTCCCAGAGTAGCAAGGAGGCAGATGAGGAATTGAGGGAAAATACTGTAGTTAATGAGAGCAAGAGTAGCATATAGGTTAGGTAGGAGCTCAGCAAAGAGAGAGGAAAGATGAATCATTTAAACTGCATTGATTTCAATATGAGAAACTCAATATGTCAGGCACAAGATGTTCCAGGTGCAGATGCAACAAATATGATAGAGATGTAAGAGAGGAGGGGGGCCTTTTTGATGATGGAAAACATAATCACAGCACGTAAAGAGAATATTTTTGGAGGATCATGTCGTTCAGCGAGGCTATATGGTAGAACTCACAAACAGGAAGGGAATGATCACTTTGATGGGACTGTATTATACAGGCTACACCAATAGTCAACGGGACATTTGAGGATCGGATGAGCTGGGTGATTGCAGATAACCTTCTGAAGAATATGGTATTGATGAGAGATTTGTTGGGTCTCAACTAGTGTAAAGGGCTTGGATGGGATGGAATTTGTTAAATGGGTGGTCGATGGTCGGCTCGGACTCAGTGGGGCGAAGGGTCTGTTTCTATGCTGTACCTCTAAACTAAACTATGAAGGTGCAACGCTATCCCAACATTTAAGAAACAGTTAGACAGGTACATGGATAGGACAGGTTTGGAAGGATATGGACCGAATGCGGGCAGATGGGACCAGTGCAGCTGGGACATGTTGGCCGGTGTGGGCAAGTTGGGCCGAAGGGCCTGTTTCCATGCTGTATCACTCTCTATGATTCTCTCTCTCTCTTTGACCTCTTAGGGAACGAGGTAAGGCAGGCGACTGAAGTGTCAGTGGTGGAGCACTTTGGGAACAGTCACCATAATTAGTTTTAAAGCAGTTATGGAGCAAGATAGGACTGACTGGGTCAAGGTTAAATTTGGAGGACTAACGAGGGAACTTGCAGTGGTCGATTAGGCGAGTCCAATCACATGTAAGGGGACTGCCGGCAAGGCTTTTAAAAATGAGGTAGCAAGAGTACAGGGTTGGCATGTTCTCATTAGGGTGAAGAGCAAGGCTGGGAGTTTAGGGGACCCTGGATGACATGAGATATAGAGCCACTGGTCAGCAAAAAGTAGAAGCCATACATTAGACAGTCAGGATCAAGCAGATCCCTCGGTAAGTACAAGACGTGTAGGAGTATATTTAAGACGATAATCAGGATCAAAAAGAAAGACATTAAATGGATCTGGCAGGCAAGGTATACGAAAATCCTAAGAAATACAACAGGTGCAGGACTGGTAGCTCAGTTTTCCATGGCACATCTGTTGCAGGCATGATAAGGGTAAAGGTAAGAGAGGAGGGGTAGGAGCGTGTTTGATCAGGGAGAATATCACAAAGTACTTAAGAAATTCTTGGCGGACTGAGGTTACATGGGGGGAATTTAGAAATAAGAAGGAAATTATCACATTAGAATACACCCCACCCCCACTTCCCCAGCAGGACTGGAAGAACAAATATGTTGGGAGATCGCAAGTAACTATAAGAATAATATTTTGCTACAGTTGAATGCTGGAAAAAGAAAAGTGCAATAGCTAAAGCCGTGGCGCTTGTTACAGCTGATGGCCACCTAAGAGATTTGTTTTTGGAAACTGACAAGGCAATCTTTAACCCCCCCCACTCCCAACAAGATAGGTAGCTGCAGCATTATCATTACTGTTGAGGGAGAAAACAATCTTCAGTAACATACCTTCACTTATAACGTTATTCAATAGTAAATAAGAGTTTTGCGCAAGGGAAAATCGTGGTGCGGAGTTTGTAGTTATCCCTCCATAAATTAGGGGTTGCCCATAGTATGGAAAGTTACATGTAAACAGCTTTTTTTAAGACTGGTTTAATTTTAACAAATGAGCTGCTACCCTGTATACCCCGTAGATATTTACACTGTTGTAACTAACTTGCTGATCTTGAAAAAATATTTTGACATTTATGGAAGAATTTGTATGAAGTCAGTTTTCCGTAAATCAGGTCTGCTGTAACCCAGGTCTGCTGTAACTGTGTTATAAAATGGAGAACTGTGAACTGAATGAGAGGCATTGTGGAATTTGACCACATTCCTATGCTACTGCAGCCACAGGAAGCCTAATTACTAACTTGACTGGTTTAATATGCACAAAATTATATCATTATTGGTCTGTATCCAGCCAATTTTATTGGATCAATGCACATAATCAATTTATGTCAAGATTGGTATATTAGCAAATGTATAAAAGGTGTCAAATTGCCTTTGTTCAATGAAAAATGTGAACAATGTCCCCCAGTATAAATCAAGATACCTTTAATGATTGGAACAGACCTGGCTGTCAAGTGATACTTTGACTTCCCTCAACACCAGAACCAGGTAAATACATACATGTTCATTGTAAAAGTCAACAGTATCATCATTGCACATTCTAAAATAGATTCAGCCTCAGAGAGTTGTTTTAAATTAGTAAATAACAAAACAATAGAAAGAACAAAATATCTGACCTGACCACAGGTGAAGTCCATCAAAACCATAGGAATATAAGTCGTCTCCAACTCCATTGCTCCCCCAGCCCTCACCTCCTCCTGGATAAGGGCTGTAACCCTCTGTTAACGCCCAGCCTACTCGTAGATGAGTAGATTGTGGTGTTACATATGGGTCAACATAGTCCACAATCAGTTCAAAGTACCACTTCTTATATTGTGTAGAACCTTCGTATGTACCCACAAAAATATTTGGCCTCATGCTGAAATAAGAAGAGCAAGTTGACAGCATTTAAGTACAATTATTATTTTTTAATCTGTTTAGTTAGATTTTATATGAGTGAGCTTACAAAAAAATATAATCAACACATTTTTATGGAAAAAAAATTCTTATGTCTGCTTGAGTTAAATTGCTACTTTTGATTTTAGTTGCTACTTTGAGACATTAATCCATTATGTACACTTATCACTGGAAAAGAAAGAGAAAGTAAATGGAAACAGATTTGCATTCATTCCAATGATACTCTCCTCACACATCTGGTGTCACAGTGGTAGAGTTGCTGCCTTACAGCGCCAGAGTTCCGGGTTCAATCCTGACTATAGGTGCTGTCTATAAGGAGTTTGTACGTTCTCGCTGTGACCATGGGTTTCCTCTGGGTGCTCTAGTTTCCTCCCACATTCCAAAGAAATGCAGGTTTGTTGGTTAATTGGCTTCTGTAAATTGTCCCTAGTGTGTAGGATAGAACTAGTGTTCAGGTGATCATTGGTTGGCATGGACCCAGTGGGCTGAAGGACCTGATTCCATGCTGTATCTCTAAACTAAGCTAAAATCATGGAAGCCCACATACTCGTGTCCCCCAAACCTCCCCCCCCCACCCACCCCATACATGATGAAGCAAAGGGGATTATTAAAGGGAACTTATTATTTCTGCAATTAGCTTTCTTGCCTCCAATTTAGACTTGTTACACAATCTGCCACTGTTTCTAGAAGTCTCCACAAGTTGTATTCGTCTTGTTGGGAAGTTTCTGATGGCATTTCTGGCAACAGTACCATGCAAGGAACCAGGACAATGAGGATGCCCTGCCCCAGAGAGCATTACATTTTCTTTTCTCAATGGGCAAGAAACCTGACAGATTCCCACTCCAATAATGAAAGAGAATGTAGCATCAGCAGAGAATGAGAGTGCATTCACTTGCCTCTAATTCTGAGCTCACAGTTGTAATGAATGTATTAAGTTTGAAGTCATGGATACAATAAGATTTGGTAGAAGGTTGTTGTAAGTTTTATATTATACCTGGTGACATAGTTAATCATGTTTGTTTGGAGCAGCAGATCACGACCAGGAAGTAGATTTTCCGTAATAAGATTTTGATTGGATCGTACTGCCACGCCATTGCAGACACAGAGAGAGCGCAATACATCCAGCACCTATAAAATGAGAACAATACAACTTGACTTTTGTTTGGTACTTTTTAAATGGCTGTGGCATAAATTTATGGATCAAAAAATAATTTTAAAACTGGTTTCAATGTCAGAACAGATATAATTATATTCAGTACCCATCAAAAAGTTTATTTCCCAACCAATTACTTTAGCATTCTTCCTAGTAACAGTATGAGACCGATCTGGGCTGATGGAAATCCTGGCAGGATATATGAACTGAAAATAAGCTCTCGGCTATATATCCATAGAACCAATAAGACTGTTCTTTCCCTTTTAAAAATATTGTCTCAAACTACATTAGTCCTAGTTCATCTACGGCTGAAATAATAACTCACATCTTTGTTAACTATCGGCCTGAACATGGTAAAGAAGAAGCCTGAGGATGTCTTCTCAGTCTATCATCCACAAATAAACTCAACACATACTTCACTCTTCATGTTCCAACTTGCACCCAAGCTTTACCCATCCATTAGCGCTCTACTGGCCACCAGTCAAACAATGTCGCTACCTTCGAGTGGGTACAGTGAACATTCATTGGATTCATTCCTGGCTCGCAAACTGTTCAGTGGATTCAGAACATAATTCCATCTGTCTTTCAACATTTCATTGGAGTAAATTACCTCTCATTAATTATTCAAGATCAGCCAAGCAGTCTGAACAATTAGAATTATCAAGGGAATTATTAGAAAGATTGTGGAGAGGGAGAACAAGGTGTATTAGCAGTCATATGGAAAATTGTAGATGGTGCTGATCAACAGAAGGGGTAAAACAGAATTTGGGGGACGGATCCGAAGCAACAGTGGTGGAATGGGAAGAGACGTTTTTTTTAATTCAGACTTATAGGACAATAAGGAAGAAGAGATAGTTGTCTTTGTCAAGTATGGAAGACCTTATGACAAACTTTTGAATACAGGGTCAAGGTTAAAACTTGACTTGCAAAGTGATTATGCCCAAATATTTTGAAGAGGAAAGAGTGATTTGACGCAACAGGAAGAAGAGGCTCAGCATGCGGGGCTGGAGGGACCAAGATTGGTTTTCTGAGGAAATGAAGGAAAGTGAGTCAGTATCTAAGAAAGGAGAAGTGTTGGGTCCACTGTTGTTTGTCATGTACATCAATGATCTGGATGATGGTGTGGAAAATTGGATTAGTAAGTATGCAGATGATACTAAGATAGGTGGTGTGGTGGATAATGAAGTAGATTTTCAAAGTCCACAGAGAGATTTAGGCCATTTGGAAGAGTGGGCTGAAAGATGGCAGATGGAGTTTAATGCTGATAAATGTGAGGTACTACATCTCGGCAGGACAAATCAAAATAGGACGTACATGGTAAATGGTAGAGAATTGAGGAATGCAGTTGAACAGAGGGATCTAGGAATAACTGTGCATAGTTCCCTGAAGGTGGAATCTCATGTAGATAGGGTGGTAAAGAAAGCTTTTGGGGTGCTGGCCTTTATAAATCAGAGCATTGAATATAGAAGTTGGGATGTAATGTTAAAATTATACAAGGCATTGGTGAGGCCAATTCTGGAGTATGGAGTACAATTTTGGTCGCCTAATTATAGGAAGGATGTCAACAAAATAGAGAGAGTACAGAGGAGATTTACTAGAATGTTGCCTGGGTTTCAGCAACTAAGTTACAGAGAAAGGTTGAACAAATTAGGTCTTTATTCTTTGGAGCGCAGAAGGTTAAGAGGGGACTTGATAGAGGTCTTTAAAATTATGAGCGGGTTAGACAGAGTTGACGTGGATAAGCTTTTTCCATTGAGAGTAGGGAAGATTCAAACAAGGGGACATGACTTGAGAATTAAGGGACAGAAGTTTAGGGGTAACATTAGGGGGAACTTCTTTACTCAGAGAGTGGTAGCTGTGTGGAATGAGCTTCCAGTGGAAGTGGTGGAGGCTGGTTCGATTTTATCCTTTAAAAATAGATTGGATGGGTATATGGACGGGAAAGGAATGGAGGGATATGGTCTGAGTGCAGGTAGATGGGACTAGGGGGAAGTATTTATTTAAAAATAAAAAATAAATAAAAATAAAAAAATTTAAAAAAAATGTTCGGCACGGACTTGAAGGGCCGAGATGGCCTGTTTCCGTGCTGTAATGGTTATATGGTTATAAGTGTTATTGTATTTACGAAGAGAGGTTAGGTGGTCAATTATTCAAATTGGTCAGGGGAGTGCGAAATGGATGTCATGGAGCAATTAACCTTAGAAAAGAAACAGATTCAATGGGTGGAAGAGAAGAGGGAATGGTGACAAAAGATTGTAGATGTTAGAATGTTGAGCAAAAAAACAAGGAAGAACTCAGTGGGTCGGGCAACATCTATGGAGGGAAATGAACAGACGAGGGGTGCTCCAATCTGGAGCAATCTGGTCAGGTGACTGGCAACTAGTAAAAGTGTTTTAGAATTTTAATATGTGGGTGGAGGGTTTGGGTAAGGAGTTAAAAGTAGGTTGTAACTTGCAACAGTTATAAATGGGAAACATTCTACTGCCAATGCATCTGTGATCTTGCTATATCAGCCTCCTTTCCCCAAACTAACTCTATCCACTTCATTTAACAGCTGAGACAGACTCCTAAATTATTTTTTCCCATTATTTACCTTATGATTCCGTCCATGTTTGTCCAAAAGAGAGATAATTGATTTGATATGGTTTTCTGTTATGATGTTCAGAACCTCAGGGCTTTCAATCAAAACACAGTACAGGACTTCTAGGATACCTATAACGCCACAAGACATGATAACGATTTTCAATTATACTTTCATGGTGCCATGAGGAAAACACTGGCAACAAAACAAATACGCTTTTAAGAAAGATGACTGACTGCTGAATCAACAAAGTATACTTTAAGGAATTTCTTGAAAGTGAGCAAGGTTAAATGATGCAAGAGTTTAGAAAGACTTTTGAAACAAAGAGGCATCTGAGCAGCAGAAGACCAGTCTTCAAATCTCTGCAGTCCGTCTGTCTTTTTTATTTTTTTTGTTTCGTTTGAGTTTTGTTTATAGTGTTTTTTTAACTGTGTATGTGTGGGGGGCGGGGGGTGTAGGGTGGGGGAAACTTTTAAAATCTTTTCCCTGCACGGGAGACCAGACCTTTCTCAGTCGGGTCTCCGTTATCGTTGGGGCCTAGCACCATGGAGCGGCCTCCAACCGGAACGACCTGGGGCTCCAGTCGTGGAGCCGGCGGACTTACTCACCATCGCGGAGCTGGCCGAGTTCGGAACGGGAGGAGCTGTGGTGGCGTGCGGCTGCGACCCGACCCCGGAGATTCGGAGGCTGCAGCCGCCGGCCTGGTGGACGGTGACACCGGGAGCCCGCGGGTCCCTGGTGGGAGCCCGCTTTTCGGGGCTCCCGCAACGGCGACTTCTCCCGCCCGAGTTGTGGGGTTGAAGATGACCTGGAGCGGGGTCTTACATCGCCCGGCGCGGCTTTAAATGGCCGCTGGACTTGCTAGTGCTACCGGGGGCTCCAACATCAAGACCCGGAGCGTGGCCTTGCATCGCCCGGCGCAGCTTTAATGGCCGCGGGACATATTTACCATCGCCCGCCGGGGGCTTTGACTTTGACATCGGGAGGAGAATGGGGAGTGCAGGGGAGAGATAAGACTTTGCCTTCCATCACAGTGAGGAGGAGATTCACTGTGATGGATGTTTGTGTAAATTGTGTTGTGTCTTGGTTCTTTTTACTTGTTTGTATGACTGCAGAAACTAAATTTCGTTTGAACTTCATTTGAGGTTCAAATGACAATAAACGGTATTGTATTGTATTGTATTGTATTGTATAACTGTCTTTATACACAAGAGGTTGACCATCTATTCTCACACTTTACATCCAAATTTAAGTGGGATGTTGTCAATGAATTCTAAATGATAGACCTTTGATTATGAATTTAAAAACTGTAAACACTCATTGTCTTAAACTCTGTAGATAGACACAAAATGCTGGAGTAACTCAGCGGGACAGGCAGCATCTCTGGAGAGAAGAAATGGGTGATTTTTCAGGTGGAGACTCTGAAGAAAGGGTCTCGACCCGAAACGTCACCCATTCCTTCTCTCCAGAGATGCTGTCTGTCCTGTTGAGTTACTCCAGCATTTTGTGCCTGTCTTCGGTGTAAACCAACATATGCTGTTCCATCCTACACAGTTGTTAAACTCTGTTCTTGTATTAAGCTGTCAAACTACTGAAGTGAATCAGAGATTTACAAAAATATTCCCTTAATTGGTGTACAGAGACCTCTGTTTGACAGCAAGATTTAATGTGGATGTAGAATCAAATTGTGAAAGCTTAACAACAACATGAAGAATTAGAGCTAGTATCATTCCAGCACAGATGCTGATGAAGAAACACTATGAAGAGGTTTGCCAATATAGTAGAAGCAACTTCGAAATTTGTTGCTGAAATAGACAATAGGTAATGGCCTACTCCTGCACCTATTGTCTATTGTCTATAGTTGTCACAAACATTGTACAATAGCAAAACCAAAACATGCTTTGCTGACAAGTATTGGCTAAGGTGAGCCTCCAGTATAACAATTATTGCAGTAAGGTACCTGAAGAAGCTTCCAGTCGATCCAGTTTACTGACCAACCAGTCGAGGTTATCAGAAAAGAGAGCACAATTTCTGCGATTTCCACGGATAAGAGCAGCTATAAAAAAGGGAAAATACATGATTAATGAAATGCAAAAATTATTTTAAGGAGGGATAATTGAACAAGCAATTGTTTGGGGGGGAGGTGGAAGAGCAGTGGATCTCATGAAAATGACCGAGAACAGGCTTGCATTTATATAGCACGATCGCAGAACACTGCAAAAGACATCATGACCAAGGTATAGTTTTAAAATGTATAGAGCTTTATAATATTACAAAGAATGGAAGGTAATTTGTGCACAGCATATTCCCTCAAACAGCAGAGATAAATAATACAATAATCTGCTTTAGTGAAAATTGGATAAACAACGATAACAAGCTAAATTAACGTAAACAAACCAGGATTTATTGAAATCCTTTTTGTTGTCTATCAAATACAAATAGGTTCTACAATATATTAAGAGACAAATAACAAAAAAGGAAATACAGTTATATCAGATATTTCTACCAAATGCCAATGTTCATCACTATACATTCTGTGATTTTTTTTTTTAAACAAAATTGTTCAGAGGATGTGGACATCACTGGCATTAACTACCCATCCCTAATTGTCTCTGAACTAAGGAAACAGTTAAGAGTCAATCACATGGTGGGCATGGAATCACAACTAGGCTGGATCAGATAAGGAAGTTGCATTTCCTTCCCTCGTGCTTATTGGTTATTGATAATCTAGATATTTTATGTTTATCGTTACCAGAGCTAGCTTTAGTTCCAGATTTGTTCAAATAGCTGAATATGTTACCCGAGCTTTTCAGTAGGACTCAGAATGCCTTTGAGATCACTGGTTGCTAGTTCAGTAACTTAACTATAAGACTATTGTTCCTAACTGTCATGATGGAGCCTGAAAAATTAAATCTTTTCCATCACAGTATTGTTTTTATGTTCATTACCTAACAGTTCATAAAGAAGGTTAACAATTTCTTTCCAAGATTCAGCTGCTTCTTCTCCCGCAAATTCTGAGAAATGAGCTGCGCTGTTATACATGTTCATTCTGTCAATGGAATCCAACACCAGTTGAATCATGCCCTAAAATATAACACAAAGTACAACCAACAATTACATCATGATACAACTCTGCTTGCGGATTTGTGCCTTTTGGGGCTTCCACCGAATTTCCAAGAAATTGATTTGTTTATCTAACAACATATAAACTCTATGTGAAGCCACCATCATGTCTCTTGGTAGCTTGATAGATGATGGGTTGGACCACATTGTGCATCCAATTTCACTGCAATGTTCAGATGAAAATTGGATTTTCTAATTTCAAGTAACCCACTACCCCTGTGTTCCTTTTCCACTCTCACCAGTTCACCCAACTTCTCTCTTCCTTTGTTCAAATATAATCAGTACCGAATTACACGATGAAAATAAATAGTTGAAAGTAAATTAAATGTATTTATTGTACAATCGCACTGCAAACATAGTGCCAGCTATTTTCTTCCTGATACACCACACTAGCCCTTATGTCTGACTTGCATCTCTGGGTAAACTGACACCCAAGTGGGTACATGGAGGACTTATTTAAAGTAGCAGTGCATGATGGATAATTTAATTTGCATTTACATTAATTGTGCCCATTACTATAAATGGAGGTCTCGAATAATAAGGTAGTGCACTATCAATTACTTCACACATGGGTAAATATTAGAGTTGAAATCAGTATTCTGGAAATGAAATTGAGGGGTGTAAGCCATGTTGCCTGTTGTTTCTTTACATTACTTCCGAAACCACGCAATTTCACCCATTAATCCTTCCTATTCCAAAATATTGTTTTCTTACCTCTTCCTGGAATAAATTCTGCCTATTTTTGAGTGAGCGTAATTTAGTCTGCTTCTCTTCATGAGCAAGCTCCTCTTCGGGATGTTGGAAGTAGTTGATCAGATCCTGAAGGCTCAGCACTATTGTATCAATAGGTAAGGATACTGGAGCTGAAGACTTATTCTTTCCACTTAGCATATCTAGACCACTTCATTGAAAAAAAAGACAAAGTACAGTAAACATAGGAGATCAATTCTGAAAACGACTGTTCTAAATATTCCACAGCCAACTGTGGGCTCCAATAAAAATATTTGGCCATTTCTACAAATATTTTCAGTATTCATTAAAGTGGTGAATATCGAATCAGAATCCTGCTAACGTGCAAACTAAATACATTTTGAGCAGACAAAAAATTGTTTTGAATTTCAGTCATTTGTAATATAATACAATCATGTATAATTATCCAACAGAAGTTAAAAAAGTGCTTCAATTGGCTACGTCAAACAGTATTATAAGATGACAACATTTTGTAAGCCGGCAATATGTCAATCATTATTTGTTTAGAGAATAAACTCTTAAAATCCACCCGAACATTTAAAGAAACTCTTTACTGATTTGGACTGACTGAGTGTGCCTCCAAAATGTTCTTTCTTTCATTCAAAAGTGGACCTACTTAATGAATTGGTTGAAAAGGCCGACTGTGCTATAAATCATTCGTGAAGCCTGGGATTCCTCTTGTTGCGAACGTGATAGTGAAAGTGCATCATCCATGTGCCCTTCTTGGTGTAGTATAGCCTAAAACAAAATTTCTTCAAATGGTTATTTATTTTAGGACTGAAAGATCTGCTTTGCAAAGATAGATTTTTTTCTGTCTCTCCTTTTTTTTTTTCATAGGACTTAAAAGCTTTTGCTACATGCTTATACTTAATCCAAGTAGTCAATGCTTAAATGTCACAGATTTTCATATTCAGAGCGGTTGTATACACACAAGGGCAGTATAACCTCAAACATACAACAGAGGAGATTGGCCTATTTCACAGAACGCAGTTTTTTTTCCAATGACAGGTAATCCAATGTCAATGTAACATGGAATAAAAACAGAAAATGCTGGCAATACAAGGCAGGTCGGCAGCATTTGGAGAGAAACGGACTCAACATTTCAAATTAGTGATCATAATCAACAAAATTAATGAACAAGACCCACTAGGTACCTCCAGTATTTTTGTTTCCATTATCTACAGTTATTTGCTTCTCATAACCTAAAGTAAATCACATTGATAATCATTTTGGACAATATAATGTCACTTTCAAAATTGGTTAAAGTAATTCTGGTCAAAGTCCTGGAACTTTCACACCAAACTCCCTCTGTTCCGTAATATCCCCCCCCCCCCCCCCCCCAACGTAACCATTCATGGTGTATGTCCTAGCCTCATTAGTACTCCTCAATAATTCCACCAATCTTCATGTCATCTACAGACATGCTGATCATGTCTTCTACATCCACATTAAATCATTCACGTATAAGCAAGGGTCCCAGCACTGATCCCTGTGGAGCATCACTAGTCACAGGTATCCAATCACAAAAACAACCTTCCACCTGACCCACTGTCTCCTATTGCCAAGACATTTTGCCAACTTGCACGGGATCCCATGGGCCCGAACATTTTGGACTAGTGGAATCTTGTTAAAGGCCTTTAGTCTGATGTGAAACACATAGCACAAATCTCTTTAAATTTAAAGCATAAACTAACAAAATGGTCACTTTCCAAGGGAGAATCATTTGGTTAAATAATGGGTTACAAGCTTTGTAATTTTATTTCAGCCTTAAAAGTGTAATTGGCTAGAAGATGTACTTACTTTTCTCTTCAAAGGTCCCAAGCGGACTGTTTTGGTATCAGCTGCTGCATACGTCAACCAAAGTCCACTGTTCACATGTTGGACAAAGCACATCGACTCACCGTACTTGATCTCAGGGGTTCCCATGCCTTCTACATCCCTTTTATGAGATGTATCGATTTTATCCTAAGAAAGCGCAAAATTAGTTTCAGTCCTATTTCAATGTACACAATGTTAAGTGATTTGTTTGAGGATAATTTGTTCATTATTATGTGTTTATATTTGTTTTGGCATTTATATTCTTAATAATGGCCATTACTTTGGATGATTTTAATGTTCATAGCGGTAGATTGCAAACTACCCAAGTGGAATATGAGCATCTGTGTGCCACTTGGACTCACACCCGTTTGTTCCCTCTCCCTCCCATTCCACCCGTCTTTTCCCTGCCTTCGCAATTCACAACTCTACTATCCTTATTTCACACCTATTGTATATTCATCTATACCCTTTGTCCAACAATCTGTCTATCAAAATCTTCTCCCCACCTATCACTGCCCAGGCTTTTCCTGTCTGACCCGCTGAGTTACACTAGCACATGATGTCAGAACACATTTTGCACTCGGGAGATTGAACATTAAACCTGGAAGAAATAGGGTCTGAATCATGTGGAGAACAACCCCTAGAGAATTATTAGATAAACAGAATCTATCAAAAGAATAATTATGCAAGTAACACATATTCCTTTAATATCCAACTGAAATAATCATAGCTTAGAAAGCAAAAGGGTAGAGAGAATAAAAATTGGAATCATGAAAGGAGAGCAGGCACACTATGTTTTTAAATAAGCAACAGTACTCTCACATACACACAGACTCAAGATAGCTTAAGTTTAAGAAAGAACTGCAGATGCTGGAAAAATCGAAGGTAGATAAAAAATGCTGGAGAAACTCAGTGGGTGAGGAAGCATCTATGAATGCTTCCTCACCCGCTGAGTTTCTCCAGCATTTTTTGTCTACTCAAGATAGCTTAAGGATCATCAATTCTGCCCTATCTACTAAAGCCCTCTTAAAAATACGAGGGGAAATGTCTGATATATATAGGCCATGGCACTTGAAGGGAAATGAAATTGTGAACTGTCAGGGAATGGCATAATACAAGCCAGAAAACAAAATTGGACGCAAAGTTATAAGAGGTTAATTAAGTGAATACAAGTTTGGAATGAAAGCCAAAGGATAAGAGGGAATGCCAAGCAATGAAAAGGAATGGGCTAGAATCTACAAAACTTGAGCAAGTAGTCCAAAAAAGTTTAGATCTGGTACTTTAATCAAGATCGATCTTATCCCTAATTATGAGAAAATTAACTTGAATCAAGCTTCCTCCTGATCCAGTGATATAAAATCAAGTGGAGCATGATCTGAGTTTGTACAAGTACCCTCAATCACCCATTCACACTCTCTCAACACCAGGGAGCACAGTTCTTTGTACTTCTCATTATTATGAAAGAGGGTCCTCATCTTCCAAAGCATGCAAGTGATATGCAGCAATGAGAATGAATATCCAGGTTAAATCACTCATTCTGAATGGAGCAGCATACAAATATTGTCACCCACAATCAACTAACTCAAAACCAAGAATGAATAATGATCTCTGTCTAGACTAAAAACTTATGTGAAGCTTGACATAAATTTGTATTTGAAAATTAATTCCTTTCTTAATTTTATCTCACCTTTGAGATTCGGAAACAAAATGAAGTGATTTTGATGTTTGATTTATCTTGTTCAAAGAGTAAAAGCCCTTTCTCTTCATCCAGGCCCAAATATTTGCCTGTGGTAACATGACGAATACGGAAAGACTGGCCCCATTTCATGTGGCTACCACTCCAGCTGTTGGAACAACATCAATCCTTTAGAAAACAGATGGCAACTCACATTTCTAAGAATAAAATTAAATAAAATGGACTAAAATTAAATAAAAGTCTCCTGCTCATAATCATACCAGTACCTGGCATCCAAGTCTTTAGTATACTTAGTTTAGAGATACAGCATGGAAAAAGGCCTTTTGGCACACCGAGCTCATGCCGACCATCATTCATCCATACTCACTAGTTCTGTCATCCCGCTTTCTCATCCACTCTTTACACACTTGGGGCAATTTACAGAAACCAATTAACGGACAAATCCACACATCTTTGGGGTATGGGAGGAAACCGGAGCACGTGGGCACAGGAGAATGTGCAGACTCCACACCGTCAGCACCTGAGGTCAAGATCGAACTCTCGTCGCTGACGCTGTGAGGCAGCAGTTCCCCCAGCTGCTCCCTGTGCTATCCAATACTACATAGAAAACTACAAGGATGAAATCTACAAAGGAGCATGCTAAAAAAGGACAAACGTGGGATAGGACGTAGCTCTAACATAGCAGAAATGATAATCCCAAGGAATTTTATGTACATAAAGGGAAAAAGAGTAACCAGAGAGAGTGGGAATAGACACGAAATGCTGAAGTAACTCAGCGGGACAGGCAGTATCTCTGGGGAGAATGAATGGGTGATGTTTTGGGTCAAGACCCTTAATTGGTGACCCTTAATTGGTGTATGTGACAACAAAAAAATTGTGTGCTGCATGGCAAGTCAAATTTCACTACACCAATTGGTGTATGTGACAATAAATGTCCTTTGTCCTTTGTCCTTTGCAGCAAAGTGGTCAACTCTGTGTGGAGCCACAGGAAATGGGTGTTCTCAATATATTTCTCCTCTGTTTTTGCTGTAGAGTATTACATGAGGAACAGCACATTGAACTGGCTACAGCGCCTGGAGGGTGTTACACAACATCTGCTGCCTCAAACGCAAGAAGAAGAATGGGCAGTCAATGGAAGTGTTTTGACAGCAATCAGTAATATGGTCGAAGAGGTGCTGAAGGTCCTGATGATATGAAGGTAATCAAATCTCCCAAACCTGATCAGATATATCTGAGGACACCATGGGAAGCTAGAGAGGTGACCTGGCTGTTATTTACGAGCCATCATTAAATACAGGTATGGTGATGGAAAACTAGAGGGTGGCAAATGTTGTGCCTCTAGGAGGGCTGCAGGATAAAGCATGGGAACTACACACAGTGACCCATGAATTAGTACAGGGATGGAGTACATGGATTAGTGACGTATTGCGTCGGTACCCTTCTTCAGAGTGATTGTAGTAGATAGGAGAAAGAGGGTTGTGCACTGGACAATGCCTGGAAGTTTTAGGTGGTTAAAGGTGAGAGATTTTAATTGACAGATGGATAGGTAAAGGCCAGAGATGAAAAGACAAAAGGCTGTGAGATAAGATGCATGAAATCGGAAGTCAGAGGAAGGCTTATGGGTGGAAGGGGAAAAGGGCGAGAGAAAAGGGAGAAATGGGCCTGCATCCATGGAAGAGCAGGGAGAAAAACAGGGGGGGTTATTTGTAGGTTAGTTACCTAAAATTGAAGAATTCAATGTTCATACCATTGTCCATTCCAAACGCTTGTGCTTGGTTTGCCAAGACCTGCTGGATCTTCCGGTTAACTCTCCCTCCCATTCCCACACTGACCTGGGCATCCTCCAGTGCTAGAGTGAAACCACCCCTCAAACTGGAGGAACAGCTCCTCATATTCTGCTTTGGTAGCTTAAAACCCAACGATAAAGTCCAAAAATCTATCAATTTCAGATTGTAATAGACAATAGACAATAGGTGCAGGAGTAGGCCATTTGGCCCTTCGAGCCAGCACCACCATTCAATGTGATCATGGCTGATTGGTAATATATTCAGCAACTAAGCCTCTTCAACTCTCGAGCAGAGAGGTGCAACGTTTCACTATTCTCTGAGCAAAGGAATTTCGTATCTCTGTCCTCAGGCAGTTTACGAAGAGTCCTCTTTCGTATCTCAGGCAATGAAGAAAGCGAATGGCATGTTGGCCTTTATAACAAGAGGAATCGAATATAGGAGAAAGAGCTCCTTCTGCAGTTGTACAGAGCCCTAGTGAGACCACACCTGGAGTAGTGTGTGCAGTTTTGGTCCCCTAATTTGAGGAAGGACATTCTTGCTATTGAGGGAGTGCAGCGTAGGTTCAACAAGGTTAATTCCCAGGATGGCGGGACTGTCATATGCTGAGAGAATGGAGCAGCTGGGCTTGTACACTCTGGAGTTTAGAAGGATGAGAGGGCATCTCATTGAAACATATAAGATTGTTAAGGGTATGGACACACTAGAGGCAGGAAACATGTTCCCGATGTTGGGGAGTCCAGAACCAGGGGCCACAGTTTAAGAATAAGGAGTAAGCCATTTAGAACGGAGACGAGGAAACACTTTTTCTCACAGAGAGTGGTGAGTCTGTGGAATTCTCTGCCTCAGAGGGCGGTGGAGGCCGGTTCTCTGGATGCTTTCAAGAGAGAGCTCGATAGGGCTCTTAAAAATAGTGGAGTCAGGAGATATGGGGAGAAGGCAGGAACGGGGTACTGATTGGGGATGATCAGCCATGATCACATTGAATGGCGGTGCTGGCTCGAAGGGTCAAATGGCCTACTCCTGCACCTATTGTCTATTGTCCTTTACTTTGAGACTCTGAACCCGTTTCTTGACACCCCAGCCAGTGGCTACCATTTGCTTCCTATTCTTGAATAAAGAGGCCTGTACAATATAATCCAGTTGTGGTTTCAGTGGTTTATAATTACATGTAATATATGTAATTATTTGATACACATTCAACATGTTTCCTTGATTAATTTAGCTCATATTTTCTGGAATACTTCAGGAAAAAGATCAGTGAAGGCACAGTGCTAATTCTAATTAATTATTACTGCCATCCTACTTTTCCCTTGTTAATCTAATAAACGAATGCAACTTAGATATTTACTCAAAATAAGGAGGAACTCACTTTGCCAAGAAGCAGCAATCCCTACCTGATGCGTAATGGCTCCAATCGCCATAAGGACCTGGCATGGCTGCACACTGCACCACCTTCATAATGAACTAACCTGTAAAATATTAAAAGGACATTAATATTAAAAAGTACATAATTAAAACAGCTAACATGACACAGAAAGATGGGTAATTTATTTCTTAGTTAGGATTATTTAGTATACTAATACTTATGTCTGATAATTGTCTGTATTTGTTATTTCACCAACATTGTTTAGTCCATTTTATTTTTCTACCAACATGCTGAGTGCAGCCCTGTGGATATGCAAGTACAAGGCTATGGCTCGAAGTGCCGTGTGGAGAGTAAGTGTGAGGGTTTGGCGTTACAGCTGACGGTGGAATAAGGTACGGTCTATTTTCTCCTTCCTTTTGTAAAGCTTCCTTGGTCCAGTAATGGGCCTGTCCCACTAAGGAGACTTTTTATGTGACTGCAGGAGGCTCTGCGAACGGCACATGTTCGCGGGTAGTTGCCGGGGAGTCGCCTTCATGGTCGTGAGGAGTTCCCGCATTCCTGCCATGGAGAGTAGCCACAATTCTCGTCCTAGTGGGGTCGAAGGTTCTCGTAGGTTGTAGCCGGCGCTGAGCGGTGAATTTCATTGGCTCATTGGGGGAAAAAAACGTAAGCAGCAGTTTTCAGAAGCAAGGATAACCGAACAGTAATGTTAATGTCCGCCGAGCTTCACAGCGTATCTCTGGCTTCTTAAAAGTTGTCTCCACTCCTTCTCCCCCCTCTTCTTTTAAAGGACTTACCGTACACTGTGCTTTCACCGTCCTAATGACAGCACCAACCTTCCTGTTCATCGCGCAGTGTGTCTGTATCACCTTGGCTTTGGACCATGTTAATATCACTCAGACAGCGCTCCCCCCGCTTGCCCTGTCCCCCGCCTGCATAAGGGGCTGGTGGTTGTGTGTGTGTGTGTGCGTGCGCGTGTGCGTGTGCGCGTGCGCGTGTGTGTGCGTGTGGTCCTGCAGAATGTGGGAAGTCATGGAGGATTCCAGTGTCCCCGAGGACCCTACCTGCAGCAGGTACATCTAGCTGCAGCTCCTGACAGACTGTCTTAGTGAACTGGACCAGCAGCT